>JBBGZY010000033.1:1800000-2302500 GCA_037952925.1 Lithobates clamitans | reverse complement strand
CCAGGGCATCACTTTCAACCCTTCCCTCCACCCTTCCCTCCACCCTTCCCTCCACCCCAGCAGAGGCTGATGAGGAGCAAGCTGGGTCTTCCATCCTGGATGAACCGGATATGACCATCTGGAGTCAGGTAAATTATTTTAACAAATATTTACTGTACTAATATTAATGATGTTAACTGGATGTTATAATTGTCTAAAATAATTTTGCACTCCAAATTGTGTATACATATCAAATGATAGTAGTGGCTAAATATGTTTGGCACCTGCTTGAAATAATTAGGGTGTCTGATTAGACTCTTTTATTAAAGAGATGTATTCACATTGAATTTGCTAGTCATGAGAAGCAAACTGTGTGTCATTGATGAACCCAAAAAAAGAAACTAAAACTATTGTCCTTTTTTTATACACAGGATGAGTCCATCCAGGAGGAATGTGGGGAAAGTGGCAGGCAGGAGGAGACCGGGCCCATGGACAGCCTGGAGGAGGCCGGATTCACCATCATCCTAGAGGAGGCTGGGCCCAGTGTCAGGCAGGAGGTGGCTGCTCCCAGTGAGGTGGCTGGGCCAAGTGAGGTGGCTGGGCCAAGTGAGGTGGCTGGGCCCAGTAGGAGCCTGACCCAATCCCAAGTGCCTCCCCTCCACCTTCCCAAAAAAAGGGCCAGGAAGGGGATGGTCACACAGGACGCATCCCTGCGCCTCATGCAAGAGGCCACCCGTTTTTTAACGAGCCCCCCCGAAGCGGAAGAATCCTATGGCTGCTACTTAGCCAGCAGGCTTCTTCAGATGGATTGGGAGCAGCGCCTCATTTGTGAGCGCCTATTTGGGGAAACAATCCATAAGGGGCTGCAGGGCACGCTAACACAAAACACCCAACTACATGAGGCAGCCCCCCCTCCTCCTCCTCCTCCTCCTCCTCCTGCCACAACTGAAACACCAGAGCCACAGCCTCAAAAGAAGGCTACAGGGAAGGCTGCAGGGAAGGCTGCAGGGCAGCGTGGAGGAAAGGCTGCAGGGAAGAGAAGAAAGTGATGACCTGGGTTCAGTCTGGTCTGACAGAAGACGCAGGCTGTTGTAGGACCACAGTCTGGGGACATCTAGATCATCTGCTGGTGCTGTTGATCTCTGGGATTCTTGGACCAGATTGTGCTCCCTCTTATATGGACTCCGCAAGATCCCAATTTTCTTGTACACCGACTTTTTCCAGCGTTGACTTCCTCTTTATTTTATTTTGACCATGAATAAATGGATCTTTTTTGAGTTTAGCAAAAGACTTTATGTGTTTTCTTTTAAATCATTGATTTTACACACAATGTTAAATTAACAAGGGACAACAATCTCATTGAGTTTGAAAAAAAAACACCAAAAATACATTACTAATGTTAATAATGTTCAAGTGGTAAGTCTTGAAAAAAGAAAAAATCTACATAACCAAAAACGGTGCTTTGGGTTAACTTTATCTAAAAACTAAAAAATAATCACTAGAAAAAAAAAAATAGAATAATGGGTTCTTTGTGGTAACTTTACAAACCTAAAAAAAAAAATAAAATAAGGGAAAAAGTATTATTAGTATGGAAACATTGTTTTTAAAAAGCATACTATATCATTCATGAGATCAAAGAGAAAAAGAATCCAGAAATCAGTTTGGGAGAACTCTGATTATGAACAGCAAAACACCTTCGTTCTTTAGAGCATTCGTAAAGAAGAAATAAAATGCGCTGCATTCAACGATCACAGATTTTGCAGCGTGATGAATGTGCTACCTACAATACGAACACTAGTTTTACTAGACCGAGTGCTTCCGTTTAGTTTTTGCTTATGAGCATGCGTCGTTTTTTTGTCCGTAGGACTAGCATACAGACGAGCGGACTTCGGGGTCCGTCGTAGTTACGACGTAAAGATTTGAAGCATGTTTCAAATCTAAAGTACGTCGGATTTGAGGCTAAAAAAGTACGTTGAAAGTCCGGAGAAGCCCACACACGATCGGATTACCAGCCAGCTTTAGTCCGTCAGCGTCCGTTGGACTTTTGTAGCTGAAAAGTCCGACCGTGTGTACGCGGCATTAGTTCCTAAAGACGTGAACCCAGTGGAGCTGTACAAAGGATCAAGATATTGTCCAGGAGGATCAAGTGGAAGCTGTAAATAGGGAGGAAGGTATGCCTGGTTCTGTTGTTATTGTCAAGTTGGGCACCCATAATCCCTAACCCCATCCAAGTTATTATCCTCTAATAAAACAACAAAAACAAGCTCAAAGATTGTTTTCTGTGTCTGGATGCAAGAAGGAAATACTATGTGACTGACTGTGTAGCAGTGGGAAACCCTGACATTTGCAACTGCTATGGGGGTAGTGCCACACAGATATGCTGAGTGAGGTGTTTCTTCAGGCTGACAGTAAGGCCCAATACAGGAGAAGCTTACTTTACCTGGGAGGACAAGTATCTGCTGTAGGAGTGGCTTACTGCTGGAATTACAGGACTTAGTTAAATGGGTCACAGAAGCTTATCCAGGAGTTTTTTTATAGCAGCTCCGGTGACCGGTGAATACTTCTGTGCTGTAGCAGTGTCCCTGTGCTTTCCTTCTTCATGCAGGAACATTCTTCTGATGCGATATTACTCTCACTAGCTAGTGGGTTCCTTTCCCTAGCCTATTCACTTGCAGAATGTACACACCCTGGCAGAATCCCCTATTTAGAGGAGCTGCCCCATCCAAAATGGCCACAGAAGGCCACCTGCTGCAAGTGAGAATTACACCTGTGCATTCCTGTGCCTGTAAAACATGGTCCTGCATGGGGCATGTATAAAAAACACCCCGTGTGAACGAGGCCTAATAATGTGATCTGTTACAAAGTTTTCCAAAGGAAATTATTAACTCTGCACCTATGGTAGAAGTATAGAAGCAAGGAGACTATTCTCCTCAAAGATCTCCAAAGCAGAAAACAGGGAAGATGGACTATCTTGGTACCTTGGACAGATTACACATCAAGTAAAACGTATGAATTTTATTGATACAGAAATTACCGGTAAGTTAAAAACAAGGTATCCAGATACATGTTACAATAAGGGGTTTACAAAATTATAGACAAAGTCATATAATGTGACAATACACGTTACACTGATGCTGAGTATACTCCACGATGGAACATAGAAGGTATAGTAAGTAGACAGTGCACGAACATCCTTTACATGTTTCGCGGAAATGTTACCACTTCTTCAGGAAAAACAGTATTAGATTAAATCTGAAGGTGAAATTAAAAATTATAAATAGTGACAAGCAAAAAAAAAGATATAATATAAAATCTAAAACATAAGAGAAATAAGCGGGGGAATAAAGAACTGCTGTCGCTTACCAATGGGGACCAACACGAGGGCCAAGGGCAGAACAGCGGTATCACCAACATTCCCCTACGGTGGACATGGGGGACAGAATGGTGGATGGATATGCTAGGGCTGAGTAGCCACTGGGAAAGAAATTATATATTTGTAAAAAACATTGTCCATATATACGGATAGAAAGAGCTGACAATTTGGGTACGGGAGGGGGGGGGGGGGTGTTGGGGGAGAGGAGGAAAGGAAGAAGGAAAAAAGGGGGGAACTCTGCACCTATGGTGGATAAATAATAATAAATTACTAATGCAGCTGCTAAACACCTATCCCCTTCCTAGTTTGGAAACTAGAAGTATTACACATATACTCAAGGGGTGCAGCACTAAATATTTAAAAAAAATCTATAATAAAAGTGCACTCTTGTAAAAAGAATAAATAAATCAACAAATAATTCTTCATGTGACAAATGCTTAAATCTATGCTGTGAAACACTCATGTGAATATACAATTACATTAAAGGTACAGTCCAATAAAGTGCTCTTAACGTGGTATTTAGTGATATGTCCCTTTCAGCAAGCACCTAAGATTACTTTTTTGTTCCCAACACATTTTGTCAATGAGACATCTTCAGGGATCAGCATCCCATTGACAAAAAGTGTTGGGCGGGGCCATGTCTGTGACGTCCCTTCTGGTTCGTGGAGCACACAGCCATCTTGGCCTAGGCAAGTAGCGGGATTTACACATACAAGGCAATTATGTTATCTCAGAAAGTAAGTGTGCAATTGTGGATGTTGTGATTCACTGAATAATAAAAAAAATATACGTATATGTTTCAGTGGTGTCATGGAGAGAGAGGGAAGCTGGCTGTGAAAAAGGTGTTTGGAGGTCTGAGGAACAAAGGAAGTTATCTCAAAGAGGAACTGCAACCCTCTACTGTCTGTATTTGTAAATAGATTTTATTTGTTAAATTACCCCAGAGTTAGGTAGTTATAGACAGCTACTACCTGTCCCTGCTAGCTGGGTCAGAAACCCCAGAAGAAGGCAGTGGAGAGAGATAGAGGAACTTAGCCGCATGAACTTACACACACAGGGGCTGCTGCTATATTTCACCCAGACTGGAGCAGAGACTATTAAAGCATTTGTTTAAACCAAAAAAAAAATCATGCTCCTTTAAAGCATGTTAAACAGCACAGTGCTTGTGCTGGGTCACTTGGACCACTGTACCACCTAAAAAACCTGGCTAATCCTGACAGTTTCTGCCCTCCCCTATGTAAACTGACCACGGTTTATCATGGCTGCTGAGCCCTGACACCGTGGTTAGTTTATGTGCCTCCATCATTTGCTGTTCCTCCTGTCCTCCTCTGTCCTCCTCCCCCTCCCCTCCCTGTCTGTGAGCATCATGTCCATGCCCGCCCCCTCCCCTTCTGCTGCTCAAATTAGAGTACAATTTACATTATCCTCTTGGTTGATGAATCTAATGTTCCCGAATGCTCCAGAATATTTATGGGCTATCTTGCCACCTTCTGGGCCATCCCCACTCAGGTATATTCAGGCCTCGTCTCTGCCCCTCTACCTCTAAGTTATAGTACTCTCCAGCAGTTCTAGAATCCAGGCAACAGAGACTTAGCCCTTGAAGCTTTGCCAGTTAACTATAAACAAATGAATCCTGCCTCCTCTGCCTACAGAGGACCACAACTAAATTTCCCACACTGTACACACAGAGGGTGCTACGTAGGAATACTTGCTTAAAGTGTTTGTTAACCCACAGGGTACAATTTACATTATCCTCTTGGTTGATGAATCTAATGTCCCCCTGTGACTGTGCTTTAAAAAAAAGCAGCTATATACCTGTTTACAGAGCGCAGATTGGCGATCATGTGACCCGCCGGCTCTCTCCTCTCGCATGACAGCTGTAACAGGCAGAGCTGCCTCTCTCCCCGTCTCTCTCTTGTCATGCGAGAGAGGAAAGAGCCGGTGGGTAACGTGATCACCGATCTATGCTCTGTAAACAAGTATATATCTGCTTTTTTTTAAAGCACAGTCACAGGGGGACATTAGATTCATCAACCAAGAGGATAATGTAAATTGTACCCTGTGGGTTAACAAACACTTTAAGCAAGTATTCCTACGTAGCACCCTCTGTGTGTACAGTGTGGGAAATTTAGTTGGGGTCCTCTGTAGGCAGAGGAGGCAGGATTCATTTGTTTATAGTTAACTGGCAAAGCTTCAAGGGCTAAGTCTCTGTTGCCTGGATTCTAGAACTGCTGGAGAGTACTATAACTTAGAGGTAGAGGGGCAGAGACGAGGCCTGAATATACCTGAGTGGGGATGGCCCAGAAGGTGGCAAGATAGCCCATAAATATTCTGGAGCATTCATGTGGGTCCAGTTGCCTGGAGGGGACCCCTGGGCAGAATGAAGGAGCCAGAGGGAGAGAGAAGCAGCTGAAGCCTCACACCCTTCCAGCCTCCGCTAGGCTTAGCTGAAGCCATCCTGGGAGCCATTGGGGCCTGTCTAGCAAGAGTTATGTTCAGCATTCACATGCGCCACAGGTTTCACCTAAGGGACTGAGTAAGTAGCTTCAAAGATTATGCCCCAGAGTCTATGGAGGAGAAGCAGCCAGGTGCAATACCCAGGTAGCTTTCTAACAAGGGGCAGCTACTCTAAACCTCTTACTTGGAGAACGTAAAGAGCAGCCAGGTGCGGTATGGAGATGGAGCACCTGTATTCAGTAATTGGAGACCTTTCTTTACCAGTTGAGCTGATCTGATTTTTTCTACGGGAGGACAGCCTTGTGATTTTTGGTAGCCAGTGACAGTTTCAAGTCCTCAAGTTGCATTTAAGCTACAGTTCTGGACATCCCATACCATCCCATTCCTATCCAAGTTCGTCCCCTAATAAACCAAAAACAAAACAAAGCACTGTGGACTAGTTTTTGACTACTGAGTGAATGCCGGAAAATTCCTGTTGCCTGGCTGTGCATCTGAGGGGGAACCCAAAAATCCAGTGGCTTTTAAGGGGGTACTGTTACACCTATGTTCTAATAGTTTAACTGCAGCTTCCCATAGCTTCTTCAGTGTGCATCTTAATCCTTGTGACAGACATATCTCTGTCCTATAGTTATTATCTCACATGCAGAGTGCCAGATAGCTAGGTCTATTCTACTGTATTTGTGTAGTGGTCACCCTCCAGTATAGTAGTAGGTAAACCTGTTTTTTTAAAAATAGGGTTTGTATGCAGCTTCTATTCTATAGCTAGTATTAGCTAATGGTTCAATAACCAGCATAGGCTAGAGCCGGGTTTGGCACCCGATGGCCACTTGGTAGTTAGAGATCAGGTTACATGGCAGATTAGAAGCTACAAGGAAGTAAGGCGCAGAGTAGATTGTCTGACTCTGAATTTCATTACAACACCACAGTATCTGCTGGTGAGAAGCTGTGTTCCAGGCTGATTGGGCAGTGGTTGGAGGATCTCCCCATCACCTCTGCTCTTGACTTAATGTCTCCTACACTGAGACGGACGCAGCATCACGATCATACTCAGAGGCCCCTGCAACTGAACTTTGCTGCAACGTTCATCTGGGGGTATCTTTATTCATTGATATATTTATAACTATATACACCCAAGTATATTTGCACATTTCCACCAGGACTCTTGTTGGGCCCTTTGCTGATAATACCTGTTGGATGTATGTCCTAGGAATACCTAGACGGACAATATCATTGGTAGATAATGTCAATTGCTTCCAATACCAGCCTAACTATTTTCATCTGTTAACAGAGATTACACATAAGCCTTATGTAACATCAGTTGTATGCTATATATAAGATTAAATTAGCATGTTGGTGATGTATCACTACACTATGCAAGAGTTGCTCCTCCTATTAAGTTTAGTAATAAAAACTGTGTAAATATACTGTAAAGTATTAGTTCTGCAAATAGAAGAAGGACATGGAGATGTTTGGTAAGTGTTCTTTGCTCTTTTCGTCAAGGTTATATTGTTTTGCTATTAGGAATAAGAAAATCGTCAGTTTGCATTTAGAAAATTTCTGTAATTATTTCTTAAAATGCAACTGAAATTTTACCATTTTATTGAAGTGCTTTGTCAATGTGGAATAAATAAATTAAGGTGGTTTAAAGTTATTTGGTTGTTTTTATAGGTGCAATGGGCTTTATATGGCTCCCGATGAGCATATTTTACTTGTGTGTTTTTTTTTTACATTTTGTATACTGAACCTTAGTGTTTTTAAACATTTTCTTTTTTTTTATGTGTATACTTGTATACAAAATATGCATTTTTCGGTGCACACTGCAGCAGGATTCACACGTGTCCCCCCCCCCCCCCCCATCTGTTTTCTATTTAAATAAATGTAAACACATGAAAACATACATACACCTTAACACGTGTATTTACAATTTTTTTTACATTTATTTTTTTTGTATACTTGTTTAGAAAAGTATTCTGAATACACATTGAGGCTGGACTCACACGTATGTGTTTTCCCACTGATGCATTTTCTATATAAATCAATGGAAAAGCATCAAAATGCATCTCAACACATGCATTAAGACTTACGTTGTTGGGCATTTTCAACATGTGAACTACTATATTACTAAAGTCAATTAGCGCAACCACAATACACACATGTATCCTGTGCTCAAATTTATGAAATAAATATAATAATAATAATGCTGCCAGATGAAAATAAGTGAAATCACAACACTTATTAATACCATAAATCAGTGGTTCTCAACTCCGGTCCTCAGGACCCACTAACAGGCCAGATTAGCTTGGGGAGATGCAGACCAGAATACTGCAATCACCTGTCATGTATTTCAGTTATCTTGCAAACCTGGCATGTTAGTGGGTCCCGAGGACAGGAGTTAAGAACCACTGCCATAAATAGATAGAAGACAGTGCAATGCAGCAGAATTAAGTCTTTTGTACTGAATATCAACACCAAAATATACAAAAAAGTGCTATACACATCTAATACAAATTATAATGAGCAACAAATATGATAGTTCACACAGTGTGAATTAAAGTCCAAACAGTATATGCAATCACCATGTGATACTGTGATCCAAGTAATAGAAGTGCTCGGTGTTCTACCACCATACAAACAGGCCGCTCACCTCAAAGCCATGCATTGAATTACCCATGGCCATTGCATTACCTGAAGGTCAAAATAAGCAGTATTCCCCTCAGTGATAATTGCTCTGACAGACTCTTGGCAGATCCTCGCTCCTCTTTTCCCATAGGAAGGTACACAGGTTCTCAGGCACTCAGGAACACTTGATGTATATGGGAAGAATAGGGAAGCACACCAGATCTAATGCTCTGTTTAAACGGTTTAATAAATAAAAGAAGAATATTGCACTTACAAAATCGAGCACTGATGCCAGTGCTAGCTCAAATCGAACACATATGTCGACTCTTGGCTCAATAGTAAGATGGCCATGAGATGACGTGAAACTCAAGGATCCTATACGCATTATGTTCAAAAGCATGGACTTCTTCAGTACGACTCCTACTGAAGAAGTCTTTGCTTTTGGATGTAACGCGTATAGGAACCTTGGGTGTGATGAGGAAATTTGAGGCCTATGATTTTTACCTTCAAATGATAATAAGCATTAATAAATGGACATACAATATGGTTTAAACAGTGTGTCAGAAAGCTGCCTGGACATTCTGAGAACAGCCGACATCATAAAACAGCTCTGGTAAGTTATCTAGAGTTAAATGGAAAATCCCTCAAAGGGTTTTTTAGCAACAAGTAGGTATTCCAATCAAAGTGACCATGACAGAGTTTAAAAATGAAATTCTTTATTTATATTGGAGTAACAAAAGAAAGGGGTAAGGGGCATGATTTACATGGGAGTTGTAAAAAGCAATTCAGATCCTTACATATAAAATACATCTCGTAAGTATGGAAAAATCGCATATAAACTCAATACATATTAAAAATGCCATAAACGTATACAGAGTTTCACAAGATATCATGTGAAACGAGATGTTTTTTATATGTAAGGATCTGAATTGCTTTTTACAACTCCCATGTAAATCATGCCCCTTACCCCTTTCTTTTGTTACTCCAATATAAATAAAGAATTTCATTTTTAAACTCTGTCATGGTCAATTTGATTGGAATACCTACTTAGCTGCTAAAAAACCCTTTGAGGGATTTTCCATTTAATTATACAAATTGGGGTGTGCAGCTCCAACTCATATATATGCGTTATCTATAGTTATCTAGAGTTAGTATCTAGGAAGCTCCACTATACTACCTGTTTTTTTAGATGTGCCATAACTAAGACAATCCCTTGCCCAGAGGGAATCACTTGGGGGCTGTGAGGATGACCTTTAACTAGGAGTGGTAATGTTACCTATCATGTCTTACTTAAATGGGGTTGGGTAGAGAGGGGATATAGAAGCAATTTTATTTTATTTTATTTTATTTTTCATTGATATAGAAGCAAGCCAAGCTCTTGTTTTTTAAGACATGTTTTGACCTCCAGTTGACCAAGTGTGACCACCTGGCTTATGTGAGGGAATAGGACTCTCTTCAACCCCCCACCCTTGAGTGAATATGTGAGAGGGGGTGTTTCTACTGGGAAGGAGTTAAGGAGAGGTGGACTTGTTTGAAAGTGTATATATTGGAACACAGATCACTGGCCTCTTAGCCTCATGGAAGACAAAGTATGGTCACGTAAGGTTTCTCTCTGTAATGTACCTCCTTCACATTCTTGGTGTGTAACTTCTTCTTTTCTGTAACTTTTCCTGTCCTAAAATCTGTCCTGATATACTGATAGCATTTGTAGGTCCATTATAGTAATATTCCTATCTGTATTGCTTTATGTCATTGGTAACATCTTTGTTTTAAGGTTGTATCATTTATGTTATAGTTGATAATATCAGATTAATACAAGTTTTTTTCTGTACAATAGTAAGTTTAAATACATTTGATTGTTATTCTTTTCGCACAGTTATCAGTCTTTTTACTTCTATCCGTAATAGCGGCAACCTCAGTGGTTGATTCTTATATAGATAAAAGGTTTTAATCACTTATTTTATGTATCATTAGGTGTATAAGTGAGGTAGGTAGAAATTGCCATTACAGATGGTGCCTCCTTGTGTGAGGAAGTTTAATGTTTGGATGAATGTCATTTCTTGTATGGAAGACAGAGCTGGTCTATACAGTCCTAACTCCAGAAACGCTAAGCGTTTTTTTATGTCTTTTGTTTTCAAATGTCTCACATCTGAATATCCAGACTAACAAACTTCTCATAACTTTCCTTTTTACCTTTGGTTTATACTAATACTTGATGAGACTGATTTTTGAATAAGTGTATATTTAAAATGAAATTGTAAGTGTGAATGATGAGGGCTCCATTTGGACTCTTGGAAGCAGTGGAAAAGAATATGTGCCTCTGCAAAAAGCAATTTCAGTTGACCCTTTGAATGAGATTAGGCCAATCTTTGTGATTAAAACGCACCTGTGGGCATAGGGCTACGTTTCCACTGGTACAACTCCAAGGTCACACGATTGAGAGTGTGACTGAGGTGCGACTTTAGTGCTACTGTGGTGTAGCTTTGAATGCGACTTTGATCCAAATTTACACTCTGGGTCAGAGTCGCATCCGGACTTGCATCAGGGAGGTGCAGGTACCTTTTCAGAGTTGCTGCAGCTTTGAGTCGCATAGATTGGAATGGGTGCTATTGAAATCAATGGGCTGCGACTTGTAATGCAACTTTGTGTCCAAAGTCGCATGGCAAATTGCATCAGTGGAAAGGGAGGCTAAATCACACTGAATGATCTTGGGTATGAATCTCTTTTCTTTGCAATTACTAACTGGGGATTGTAAGCTTTGTAATTAGACCTGGGAACACTGGCTATACTGTAACTGATACAAATCATATTGCAAATAAGTGTGCCTCAGTTGACTGCCTTCTGTACTCCAAGCAGGCATATATTTTCTTGATTATTCAAGTCTGCTTGAATCATTCTTGAGATAACAAAAGTAATAGCCCTACGTTAAGTCAGTTTTTAGAATACTTTGGAAAAGTCCATGGGGAAGATTAAACTAAAGAGTTCGAAAAAATCTCCAGGCTGTCTTGAAGGACTATCGTCACGAACAGGGAAAATATTGTTCTGACAAGTAGTGAAAAGCAGCAACGGTGGCAGGGGCGGTACCTGTCAACCCAATCACTGGCCAGGGGGTTGCTACCTCTGAAGGAGCAACCTATAAAAGGTTGGGAAATCAGGTCAGGGTGCAAGCGTTTGTAAGGATGGGTAATAGAATTGCTTCAAAGAGCGGGTCTGAGTGGGGTGAACCCTACCATCTGACCCCAAGGGAAGAGATGATAGATAAATATGGGACCTGGGTGTTAAAATATTTTCGTGATTGGGATTGTTGGACGGTGAAGAGGTTTTCTAAGAAAGGTACATTTAAACTTAAAGTATGGGAAGATCTGCACCGTGCTCACCACAAAAAGATGACACGGCCATATTAAAAAGATACTTGGAGTACATGGATGCATGGTTTTTACTATGGGATTTAAGGAAAAATCATTCCAAAGAAAGAAATAAAATTGGGATGATCAGGGAGACAAGGAGCAATTGTTATGCCGCGTACACACGGTCGGACTTTTCGGCTACAAAAGTCTGACGGACGCCGACGGACTAAGTCCGGCGGACAATCGGATCGTGTGTGGGCTTCCCCGGACTTTCAGCGGACTTTTCCAGCTGCAAATCTGACGGACTTTAGATTTGGAACATGCTTCAAATCTTTACGTCGTAACTCCGCCGGACCCCTAAATCCAGTAGTCTGTATGCTAGTTTGGCGGACAAAAAAACTACGCATGCTCAGAAGGAAAAACTAAACGGAAGCACTCGGTCTAGTAAAACTAGTGTTCGTATTGTAGGTAGCACATTCCTCATGCTGCAAATTCTGTGATCGTTGAATGCAGCGCATTTAATGTCTTTTTTAAAATAATGCTATAAGAAAGAAGATGTTTTGCTGTTCCTATTCACACAGAGTTCTCCCAAACTGATTTCTGGATTCTTTTTCTCTTTGATCTCATGAATAAGATAGTATTTTTTTGAAAAGCCATATCGCCATACTAATACTAATTTTTACACTTTTTATTTTTGGGGGAGTCCTCTTTTATTGTAGATTTTATCCTGTTTTTTTTTTTATGATTATTGTCGAAATTATTTTATCTTTATCTAAATTGTTTTTTTGTGTGCGTGTTTGTAAAGTTACCACAAAGAACCATTTTTATTTTTATTTTTGTAGTTCTTAAATTGAACACAAATGCATTTTTCTTTTATTTATTTTTTAATTTTGTTTGGTTGAAGTTACCACAAAGAACCATTTATTTTTGTATTTTGATTTTTTTTTTTTTGTATATAAAATTAACACAAAAGAACCTTTTTTGGTTATGTATATTTTATTTATTTAATTATTTTTTTAAGTTACCACTAGAACATTATATTTTTTTTGGGTGTTTTTGCAACCTCAAGGAGATTGTTGTCCTTTGTTAATTTGACATTGTCTCTAAATCAATGATGTTAATTAAAACACATAAAGTCTTTTCATAAACTAAAATATCAATTTATTTATGGTAAAAAGAAAATAAAGAGGAAGTCAACGCTGGAAAAAGTCTGTGGACAAGAAAATTGGGATCTTGAGGAGTCCATATAAGAGGGAGCACAATCTGGTCCAGGAATCACAGAGATCAACAGCAGCAGCAGATGATATAGATGTCCCCAGACTGTGGTACTACAAAAAGCCTGCGTCTTCTGTCAGACCAGACTGAACCCAGGTCGTCACTTTCTTCTCTTCCCTGCAGCCTTCCCTCCACGCTGCCCTGCACCCTTTCCTGCAGCCTTCCTTGGAGGCTGTGGCTCTGGTGGTTGAGTTGTGGCAGGAGGAGAAGGAGGAGGAGGGGGGCTGCCTCATTTATTTGTGTGTTGGCAGTTAGCTCGCCGTTCATCCCCTTGTGTATCATTTGTGCAAAAAGTTTTTCACAAATGAGGCGTTGGCCCCACTCCATTTGAAGCAGCCTGCTGGCTAAATAGCACCCATAGGCCTCTTCAGCTTCGGGGGGGCTCTTCAAAAAATTGGTGGCCTCTCGCATGAGGCGCAGGGATGCCTCCTGTGTCACCGTCCCCTTCCTGGCCCTTTTTGTAGGAAGGCAGAGGGGAACCACTTGGGATTGGGTCAGGCTCCTACTGGGCCCAGCCACCTCCTGCCTGACACTGGGTCCGGTCTCCTCCAGGATGACACTGGGTCCGGCCTCCTCCTGGCTGTCCCTGGGCCCGGCCTCCTCCTGGCTGTCCCTGGGCCCGGCCTCCTCCTGCCTGCCACTTTCCACACTTTCCTCCTGGCTGACCTCATACTGTGTATAAAAAAGGACAGTTTTAGTTGTTTGTTTTTGGTTCATCAATGACACACAATTTTCTTCTCATGACTTGAAAATTCAATGTTAAGACATCTATTACTAAAAGAGTCTAGAAATCAGACACCATAATTTTTTGAAGCAGGTGACAAACATATTTGGCCACTACTGTCAATTGATATGTATACATCATTTTTAGGCAAAAATTATTTTAATCAATTCTAACATCTAGTTAACATCATTAATATTAGGACAGTAAATATGTTTGAAAAAAATTTACCGGACTCCAGATGGTCACATCCGGTTCTTCCAGGATGGAAGACCCAGCTTGGTCCTCATCAGCCTCTGCTGGGGTGGAGGGAAGGATGCATGGAAGAGTGCATGGAAGGGTGGAGGGAAGGGTGGAGGGAAGGGTTGAAAGTGATGCCCTGGCTTCAGTCTGGTCATCAAGAAAAAGTAGTGTATTGTAGTACCACAGCCTGGGTACATATACATCATCTGCTGATGCTCCTGATCTCAGGGAATTCTGGATCTTGTTATGCTCCCTCTTATACATGTCCCTCAAGATCCCAATTTTCGATAACAACATCTCCATCGTTGCTTCTGGGATGTACGTCTGGACAAATGTCAGAAGTCTCTCCAGCGTTGACTTCCTAACATGTTTAAGATAATATTGAGGGTGTTTTACCTCCCACAGATTCCTCATCTGTCAGTACTGATCGATAAAAGCCATCAGAAATTCAGGCTCCTTAAATTTTGCATTCATAATTTCTATAAAAGATAAAGACACAAGACAAAAAACACTTATGTTTCTGCTAAACCCTCATCATCTTATCCCAACATAGGCCTCATCAATCTGTCAAGACATATAGGCTGCTTGCTACAAAGTTTTTACAAAATTTAAAAATTTTAAATTACCTTCATTTTCTAGCGTCCCAGGCTATCAACTACGCACAGAACGTACGTACGACACAATACGTAATAACATTTTATACACTGGGCATGCGTAAAACTCTGCCTACTTTGCCCTCCCCTGACGTTCTTTTTCTTTCTTTTCATATTCTCCGCCCCTTGTCTCTACTCACAGAACGTACGTACGACACATGCGTAATACCTCTCTTTATACACTGTGCATGTGTGAAACTCCGCCTGCGTCGCCCGCCCCAGACGTTCTAGTTTAACAAAGATTCTCCGCCCCTTGTCTCTACTCACAGAACGTACGTACGACACATGCGTAATACCTCTCTTTATACACTGCGCATGTGTGAAACTCCACCTGCGTCACCCGCACCTGACGTTCTAGTTTAACGAATATTCTCCGCCCATTCTTTCTACGGTGCGTAGAGGAGTGAACAATGGCGGAGACACATCAGGTGTGTACTACCTCAGGTAGCGACGAAAGCCCGGAGGCCGGAACGTCCCGATCTGGGAAGCAGAGATTTAAGGCCTCCAATATGTCCTTTAAAGAGATGGTGGAAATGGTGGCAATTCTGAGAAAAAATGACTATGATGGGAAGTATGGACAGTACGCCCGGCCTAATTTTAGAAAAGCAAAAATAATGGCGAAGGTGGTGGAGACTTTAGATCTTTCTTTTGGGGTACAGCGCTCAAAAGATCAGATTAGGAAAAGATGGTCCGACTTCAAACTCCGGGAGCCGGATCAGTACAGACAGATCCGTAAAGTGCTGAAAAAAAGTAAGTACTTGTTGTGTGTTCATATTCTGTTTATTACCTTGTATACTGCTCCATGTGCTTTTCTTTAATGTACGAGTTTATATCGTTTGAAACGATCTTTTAATAAACCTCGTTACATATATACAGACCTATATCTTTTTATTAATGTATCTATCTATATTTTATCTATCTATCTATCTATCTATCTATCTATCTATCTATCTATCTATCTATCTATCTATCTATCTATCTATCTATATCTATCTATCTAGATAGATATATCTATCTATCTAGATATGTCTTTAGAAATTTGAAAAATGTATTAAACTAGGAACTCTGCAAAAGATTTGTACACCACTCCACTACAATGTTTTAAGATTACTATGTACTAAAATATCTGTGTGCTAAGTATATTTTTTGATTCATTCACATAGGGGAGAAAAGACAAGATGAACCCAGTCCCCCCCAACCGCAACACCATAATTGGCAAATCAGCCCAAGCCCCACTGAGGATGTGGAGGAAGGAGAGGTGGCCGACATGGGCACCCCACCAGGTGAGTGTCTGACACACCAGCTTACAGTAATCTATGTATGGCTGCATATTTTTTAAATAACATTTTATACTCTATTTTAGGTGATCTGGTTGTGCTTGAATCAAGCAACAGCGCCACCCCCGAGGATGTTTCGGAAGTATGCGACATGAGCACCCCACCAGGTCAGTGTCTGAGATACCAGCTTATGGTAAGGTAATCTATGTATGGCTGCATATTTCTAAACACATCTTTTTTTCATTCAATTTTAGGTCTGGTTGAACATTTTAGCACAGACAGTGCACAACGACTAATTGGTCAGATAATGGCCTAGAATGGGGAGATTGATTTAATGCGGAATCGGCTGGATCGTATGCAGCAGGAAATGAAGAACATGATCAATGTTTTGGGGAGAATCTAAATGCCCTTTTTCAACCAAAACAACATCGATCATGTTCTTCATTCCCTTGTTTGCTGACCCCATTCTGGGCCTTCTCTTATCTCTTGTAAAAATTATATGCCTTTTTTTAAAAAAAAAACTAAAAAAAAATAGAGGCCTGTTTGAAAAAAAAAAAAGAGGCCTGTTTCAAAAAAAATAAAAATAAAATAGAGGCCTGTTTAAAAAAACAAACAAAAAAAAACAAAAAATAGAGGGCTGTTTAAAAAAAAAATGTATGTGTTTCAATTTCTCTTTATTGAATTTTTGAAAAAAATATCAAATATATCGACATTTATACAACACATCATCAATGTTACAGATACATGAAAGTTCCTACTACAAATATTCTATAATCCTTCCACCTCCTATATTCATTTATTCCTATCATCCATCCTATCTCATCTCATACCACGAAAAAAAAAAAGAAATAATTTTAATATCCCAGCCCCTACCCCATAACCAGTTCCCTATTCATCATACAAAAATTCTTCATTTCCTTTGAGAGCCGAAACTCGTCCCATTTTTGCCATATTTCTGGCAATTTACTTATTACATATCCTTCTTCTCTTATCTGTTTTTCCATGTACTGAATTTCACTCATTTCACATATCCATTCTGCAATTGTTGGTCCTTTATCTTCCTTCCATTTACGGGCTATTATTGTTCTAGCCGCAGATGTCATTAAGTGCAAAATGCCTTTTCTGGTTTCTTTTTTTGAATCTCGTTTTAGAGAGAATAAAAAGGTTTTTTAATTTGGATTTACCGTATATACTCGAGTATAAGTCGAATTTTTCAGCACATTTTTTTGTGCTGAAAGTGACCCCCTCGACTTATACTCGAGTCAAGCACTTTTCTGCATTAAAAAATTTCATTTTCCGAACCGACTTTGGGGCCCCGTATCTCAGGGCCACTTGGTGCTAGAAACCCCAAATGTGGTATGCAAAACCACTGGACCTAGTACCACAACATATCCAAAGCAGAAGTTCCTAGCACTAAGTGGCCCCGAGATACGGGGCCCCAAAATCGGTTCGGAAATTGTCATTCTCTGCTGCATAAAAGTGCTTGACATTTTCTGAACCGATTTTGGGGCCCCATATCTCAGGGCCACTTGGTGCTAGGAACCCCAAATTTGGTGTGCAAACCCAGTGGATCTGGTACCATAACATATCCAAAGCTTGGGTTCCTAGCACCAAGTGACCCTGAGATACGGGGCCCCAAACCTGGTTCGGAAAATGTCATTCTCTGCTGCAGAAAAGTGCTTGACATTTTCTGAACTGATTTTTGGGGCCCTGTATCTCGGGGCCACTTGGTGCTAGAAACCCCAGCTTTGGAAATTTTATGGTGCACACCAAATTTGGGGTTCTTCGCACTAAGTGGCCCCGAGATACGGGGCCCCAAATTCGGTCAACTGTGTCTATCTGCAGCAATGTCATTTCGGGACCCTTTGGGTTCAGAGACCCCAAATTTTGGCTGCAGCTAGGGGGCATCTAGGAACCCTTAACTACGAGTTTGAAGTTCAGGGGACCTATGGCTGCAAATGGGCACAGTGAGGCATGCAAATGGGCACAGTGATGCTGCAAATGGGCATCGTTGACCCTCGTTTCCACTTACAGTAGCTGTGCATTTCTCACCCTCGTCTTATACTCGGGTCAATAAGTTTTTCCCATTTTTTTTGTGGTAAATTAGGGCCTCGACTTATACTCGGAACGACTTATACTCGAGTATATACGGTACTATTGTTCCTGATACCTTCTGATATGTCTCAAAAATCTTACACCAAAGTTCCCTCACCTTCTGACAACCGAACCAAATATGTTCCATTGTACCCCTCTCCTTTTTACATCTCCAACAGGTCTCAGATTTCCTTGTTCATTTTATTTAATATTACTGGACTCCTATACCATCTCATCACAATCTTATAATTTCTCTCCTGATATTTACTTGCTATAGTCGATTTCTGTATTATTTCAAAGATTTTTTCCCATTCTTCATCTCCTAGTGAAAATCCCATATCTTTTTCCCATTTTTTCATGCTTAATATTTCTCTAGGGGAACCTATAGGGAGTAGTAGGTCATATATCTTTGAATTTTTTTAGTTGGATTCTTTTCCTCTACAAGTATTTTCTCGAATTTGGTTAATGGTCTATTTATCCTTAAAAATTTCTTTTCTATATATGATTTTAATTGCTGGTATTGCAGTCAGTTATTTTTATACTCTACTCCTATCTCCTGCAGATTTGACATTTTCCCATCCTCTAATACTTATATCTTCATTCCTATACCACTTCATATATTTTGTAGCCTCCAAAGCTGGCGGGAACTCAGGATTGAAGAATAAGGGCGTCATAGGCCCAGTCCTAGTAAAAAGATTCCCCTTTTTTAATTAAAGTGTCCCATACTTTTAATGTCATATTGACAAAAATTGTTAGTTTACTTTTTTTTATCTTAGATGGGAGCTTATCCATGGAAGGAATTTCATTTGTGAACCTACAATTAATTCTTCTAGTCTGATCCATTGTTTTGTCTCTTTATTATGGAACCAATCAACAATCCTGGACAATGATGCTGCTTGTAGATATTTAACAAAATCTGGTAGTGCCATGCCTCCATTTTTATTCTTTCTAATTAATATTTCTCTCCTAATATGGGGAGTTTTGTGAGCCCAGATGAAGCTCACTACAGCTTTTCTTAACTCCATCAGAAGTCTTTTAGGGGGAGCTAGAGGAATTGTTTGAAAAACATATAATAATTTTGGAAGTATATCCATTTTAATTATATTAATTCTAGCTGTCCAAGATCGAGCTAACTTATCATATTTCTGTAAAAGGTTGATTAATTTCCGAATTGTCTCATCATAGTTCAAATCCTGTATCATTTCCAAATCTTTCGGGATCATTATTCCTAGATACTTAATTGCTTTTTAAATTAAACAGAAAATCTTTTTGCATCAGTGAGTATGTTTGTTCTATTACCGATATATTTAATATCTCAGATTTATCGTAGTTAACCTTAAAGTTGCTTTTTCCCCAAATCTCTTAAATTCCTTTATTAAATTTGGAACTGTAATAATGGGATTTGTTACGTATATTAACAAGTCATCCGCATATACCGCAGTTTTGTATTCCTTATCTCTGATTTTTATTCCTTTGATATCTTTATTATTCCTTATTGCCGTGACTAGATGTTCCATTACCAGTATATACAGCAGTGGGGAAAGAGGACACCCTTGCCGAGTTCCATTTGATATTTCTATATATTCTGATAAAATTCCATTTGTCCTCACTTTTGCTCTTGAGTTGGAGTATAATGCAACAATTCTATTAAACATTTTTGGACCCATGCCTATTTGTATTAATGCTTCCTTTAAGAACCGCCATCCGACTCTGTCAAATGCCTTTTCTGCATCCACTGTCAGAAGGCATGTCTGGATGGCGGTTATTTGAGCATATTCTACCAGTGTACATGTTTTTATGATATTATCCTTAGTTTCTCTTCCCTTCATAAATCCCGTCTGGTCTAAATTAATACAGTTAGGTAAAATAGGTGTTAATCTATTTGCAATAATTTTTGAGTATAATCTTATATCTATATTGGTCAGGGAGATTGGTCGATAATTTTTGCTCAGTGTATGATCTTTATCTGGCTTTGGAATTAATATAAAGTGGGCTTCTGTACTTTGTGGTGTAAATATTTGTATATTAGATATAGAGTTATAGATTTTCTTAAGGATCGGAATAATTAGGTTTTGAAATTTTTTGTAAAATCTGGCAGTGTATCCATAAGGACCTGGGCTTTTCCCTAGGGCCAGCCCGGTGATAGCTTGTTGAATCTCCTTTGTATATATTTCCCTCTCCAGATCTTCAGTTGTTTCTCTAGAGAACCTAGGTAGTGCTGTCTCTTCTATGTATTTATTTATCTTCTCGCAATCCTCGTCACTTTCCCTATTATCTTGATTTAATCTAATATTATACAATTTGGAATAATAAGTATGAAATGATTTTGATATCTCCTTAGGATCATAAGTCAGTTCACCATTAGCTTTTAAGATTTTTACAATAGATGTCTGGGATTGTTGATCCTTACGGACGATACGCGTGCGAGGGGCTTTGTGACGTCAGTACAGCCACCCATCTGGTTCGATTTTAATGCTTTATACTCCTGCACTAGGAATCAGTGCTATCTTTGTGAGTAATATTTGATTTATTCAATAAATTTTATATTTTTCGTATGAAGAGCACTATGTCCTGTTATTTTGTTTTTTAACATGACATATATCTACCGATGAGATTGTTCTTGGGATACTGCAAGTGGACCTCCGTCTCCATAATTTACCCTGTGGAAGGGAATGCATGAGTGACCTTGCTGTTAGCACAGAAGGTCTACTCAATAAGGTGAGCAGCCTAGAACCCTGGTGGAGGTACACAGTGGTGGTGATACACAAATGCATATTTTATCATATCACTGCACCCTTTCTTACCAACCGAGGGATTCCCTTTCTACAAGTGGGCAGTTATTTATCACCTCGGATTAAGATATTTTTTGGCCTCATACGTTTTTTTTATATATATACATTTCATGCGTATATGTTTTATTGAGCGCTGCACTGCTATATATTGTGAATTAACTAATAATAACTTAACTATTACTAACTATTAAATTATAGGTATTGTAATTTCCTTTCAAATTTGGCTGTTAGTGAACGTAACAAATACAAATTTATCCGAAGTTACGAATTATCCGAATGCCGTATGCAAACGAATGGAACGTAATGAATTAATAATAATAAATAACAATAATAATAATAATAATAATAATACAAACTTTTTATTATTATTATTTATTATAAATTTGTTTCGTTCCATTTGTTTAGATGTGGCATTTGTTATTTCGGATAATTCGTAACTTCGGATAAATTCATATTTGTTACGTTCACTAACAGCCAAATTTGAAAGGAAATTACAATACCTATAATTTAATAGTTATTTATTATTTCAGATTTTCTAATTTTCGGGTTTTCGGATTTTCGAATTTCCAAATTTCAGAATTTTCTAATTTCTGAATGTATGAATGTACGAATTTACGGATATACGAATTTCCTAATTTACGAATGTATGAATTTACAAACTTACGAATGTACGAATTTACGAATGTATAAATTTACTAATTGCGATCATAATGAATGACCTGAAAAAAGGAAAAAAAACAAAAAACGAATGTAACGAAAACAAACAAATTTTTGGGCAGTGCACATGTCTACAAAACAGATGTTATGGATTTGAGAAGTACAGGTCATTATAGAAAACATGCTGATATCTGTGATGTCTAGGGTTCATCTTTAACCTAGCTAATTGTGTGAGTGTGTGTGTGGAATATGGAATATATGTTGTGTCGTCTAACTCTGAGGTCTGTTGTTTTAACTGCTGCCCCCCTTCTTTCTGAAAAGGTTGGAGAGAGTGTAAAGCGAACTGTATTGATATGCAAATTACCTGAGCCAAGATAAATATCTGTAATAGTGAATTGTATTCTCATCCCTAATGGTGTATTTACTAAAATGTGTTTTACAGAGAGACAGTTCTGGAGAGGTTCGGTATTATGATTTGTAGATAAATGGTACCGCTAAAAGGTTTATTACGAGTTGCTAATTTTTTTCTTACCATGGTGAATACATTATGACTGGTCATCTCCAGTCTCACTTAGTTTTTTTTAATTAGAAGTTGATTAAGACAGCAGTGCTTATATATCTGTCAATGTGACGGCGTTTGAATTTGATCTGTCATAGATCTGTTACATATCTGTTTCCTATTCCCAGAGATTAGTCATGTTGATACTTGAATTTAACTTGTAATATTGGGGGTTATTTAGCTTCAATGTAGAGCTTACCAGTGAGCTGAGTCTATACCAGATATGCAGTTTAAGGGCTTTTTTGGCCCATGTTTATTGAAGTAAAAGAAAAAACAGCCCATCCAGGATTCCCACGCAGGGGTTTCAACTTCAAAGCAATAATGAAATAACAAATGGAAAATACAGAGCCACCTGGCTCTCTGGTCAGCACTGCTGTTCAGGCGTTGACCTCGGTCCTCTTGACCCTGTAACTGTGTCCCTGTTTGGTACCCACTCTGTACCTCTGGTAACACTCTTACAGCTTCCTTGCTGCTTCAGCCCACTGGCTTGGGCCCTCCATCTGCTCTGTCAGACTCCCTTGCTAGCCTGAACTCCTCGGGAGGGTGGAGCCCAGAACCCTGGTCCTGGCTCTGCAATAAGCCCAGAACCCACCTGCACAATCAACAAGGCAGTCTCCTGGCTGTTCCCAAAACCCGGTCACAGGATTGGAGATTCCATCCCACCCAGATCGCTATGAAATCTCCAGGTGCACAACTGGATTTTACCAAGCACTGAGGAAACTGGTAAAACAGTTTCCTCCAAATTAAATAATCCTCCTGGAGCCTCTCATCCTGCTTATTTGAGAATTCTGGGCGACAATCACTAGGACAGTACTGTCACAAATTGTTAAGGGTCTGCTATTAATGTTATCTCACAAGACTTGTGTTTAAACTGCTTCACCCCCTACTGCTGTTATTGTAATTAGTTACACGCCCAGCCAGTGCTTACTTTTCAAGTTTGGCTCATTGCCTCATGCTAATGTATGTTAATGTCCCTAGCAGTCTCTCTGTGTGTCCAAGTGTATTTCAAGCCTGCTTCCTGCCCAGTGTCACCATGCAACTCTATTTGCTCCTAGAGTTTCCTGTTTGTCTGTTTTTGGCTATTTGTTACCAATTGTCTAATGTGTCTTTGGCGTATCTGTCACTAATAGCTGTGTGTTTCAAGGCTAACCGGTGAGCTTGAATTGTACCCCCTACTGTTCAGTGATTCCTCAGTGCTGCAATGGATTTTTCTTTGTCTATTGGCCAGTTGTGTCTGGTAGCAACAGTTCTTCCAGCTGGATACACATTATACAATTTTTGTTGTTCAATTTCCTTTTGATTTGCCTTCAGATGTGTAGTACGAGGGCCCGCCTAATTGCATACAATTGAGAGTGTATAGGTCTGGCCTTGTGTTGTATAGATTTGGGTGAGTCTAAAGAAGAGTTGTGCAGGAAGATTGTGTGAGTTGTTATCAGCTTCTGGCTGTTCCAAGGCCCCTCACTTTGGTTATATGTGTGGGCATGCTGTATTCTCCTCAGTTAATACCCATAGGTGTCCTTCATGTTCTAGACTCGTTGTGTACCCTAACTAGTTGTTTGTATCCTGCATGCCAGTAAGCCCAGCGCCCCAAGACTACACTATGCCCCTGCCATTCATGCAAGTCCTGTCTGAACAGTGTAAGCAGTATGTTATGGGTGAAGGATAAAATTGTTTGATTACCAGATTGATAAAGGAGGGAAAAGGTGTGCAGCCTCTACAAAGAATCAAGTGTACCTGTTGGCAGGTGGTTTTCAATCGGGGTATTCAGACTATTTCCCATACTTAGGATAAAGAGAGGCTTAATGGAGACTGCCTTTTGAGCTGGAGGCTGGTCACTGGGTACCATAAACACTATGGAGCTGGAGATAATCAGGAACACATTGGGAGGTCTTGTGCTACAAATCGAGGAAGGGGTTAGGAAATCCAACTTGCTCTGTTCAGCATCCAGGACCTTGGAGAAGTGACTGACTCTCTCAGTCGGACAATTTCCACTTTGCAAAAACAGGCAGGTGGCGGTAGTATCCAAGCTGACTATGAGTTGTATAGATTGGTGGATGACTTAGTTCCAGGGTTGTCAAAATCTAACTTGTACTATTCTCATCCCTAATGGTAGGGACGGAACATTTTGCATATATCACTGTCAATTTGGGTACTATTCTATCAGACTCTACTGTGTTACACGTTGGAGTCCTTCTTGTTCTGATGGTCTGAGTCTGGACAGCCTCAGATGACTGGTACTGATGGCTGTTGGTCCTAAACAAAGTTAAAAATACTTGAGGCCAGGGTACTGCTGCTGGTATCACATGTCTAATGATGCACTGTTTTCAGCATCAGGTTAAATTGTACTCAGCAGGGTACACTACCATCTCCTCTTGCCCTTGGAATGGATATAGCGGGAAC
Source organism: Lithobates clamitans (assembly GCA_037952925.1). Lineage (NCBI taxonomy): Eukaryota > Metazoa > Chordata > Amphibia > Anura > Ranidae > Lithobates > Lithobates clamitans. Next base: position 2,278,054 of record JBBGZY010000033.1, on the reverse strand, counting down.
ACTGGGTTGTACCCCGATTACCCCTGAAGAAAGGCTTTCATATTAAACCTGACACCCCCTTACACCTATATGTAACTTCCCTTGGGATTTGGGGAGGAGTTAAAAGTTGGGTAGTTAGACTTTGGTCAACAGGATTTATATAGTGCCAACAGTTTGTGCAGGGCATGACTAGAAAGGCCCTGTTCTAGGGATTTATAATCTAAGGGGAGGGGGTGGTACAAAAAGTAATAGCTGATGGGAATGATCTGAGATGGAGGTGGCTGAGACAGGTGGATGCGGGGTAGGCTTCCCGGAAAAAAAAAATGTTTTTAGGGACCACCTAGGTGTGAAAAGGGTAGGGCCTGGCTGGACATATTGAGGTGGGGAGTTCCAGAGGTTCTGGAGCAGCCCTGAGGTTGAGCATGGGAGGAGGTAACAAGGGAGCTGGAAATCAGGATGTCTTAGGAGGAGCGGATGATTTGGGTGATATCTCAAGATCAAAAGAGGTTAATCCAAATATCTAAAACTAAGGTTTCTTAATGGGAAAAGTTTATTCAGGTACTGTCCGAGGGCCACAGCTTTAGTAAACTCCACCCTGTTGCTGTCCTGATGTGGGTAACTATTAAGAGACCAGCGTAGGGGATTGTGTGCAGTTAAAAGAGGACCCTAGAACTATATTTTTATTTTGTTGTTTTGGGGAAAAGCCTCAAAAAAAAAAAAAAAGAAAAAGAATAAAGTGTAGTTGGGTTTCACTAAATTCTAAAAGTTTTTGGCAACCATTGTTTTATTCTCTTTTTAATTTTTGTTTGTACCCGACCTGTACATTTTTAGTGACAGTGATCATCTATTTTTATTTATTTTTTTGTTTCTCTTTATTATTTTTTTTTTCTAAGTTGCTGCTGCTGCAACAGCTGCAATATGGGTTGAAGCAGCATTAAACCTGTGTTTATTTATTTCTTATTTTATCTTTTCTACTTTCTTTGTTTCATATTCTTATCTTCAATTACTTTAAGTAATGGTACCAGTCCATTAGCTAATAATGTTCTTCTATATCTTTAAAGGTAAGGCTCCATGCACACTGTAGCTCATAAACGGCCGTTCTGAACGTCGGATTGCTGGCAGGAAAAGCTGCTTTAAAAACGTGATTTTAACAGAGTTTTGCATTGCCGTCAATGCACTAAATTGACGTGGGGTTCCCCCCTCTGGTATGGATTTTAAGTGGAACCCCCTACGCCGAAAAAACAGCGTGGGGTTCCCCCCAAATCCAAACCAGACCCTTATCTGAGCACACAGCCTGGCCAGTCAGGAATGGGGGTGGGGACGAGCGAGCGGGGGTGGGTGCTTTGGGGCAGGGGGGCGCCCTGCGGCCCCCCACAGCAAAGTACCTTGTCCCCATGTTGATGAGGACAAGGGCCTCTTCACGACAACCCTTGCCATTGGTTGTCAGAATCTGCGGGCGGGGGGCTTATCGGAATCCGGGAGCCCCTTTAATAAGGGGGCCCCCAGATCCCGGTCCCCCACCCTATGTGTATGAGCATGGGGTACATGGTACCCCTACCCATTCACCTAGGGAAAAAGTGTCAATAACAAAAAAACACACTACACAGGTTTTAAAGTAATTTATTAGACAGCTCCGGGGGTCTTCTTCCGACTTCGGGGGTCTCTCCGGCGTCTTCTCCCGCTCTCCGGTTCTTCTGCCGGGCTCCTCCGCTATCTTCTGCTCTTTTGCCGCTCTTTTGCTAGCGGTGGCCCGGACTTCAGCGTCGTCTTCTCCCCTCTTCTCTTCATCCAATGTTGACACCCGACTCCGGGGGTCTCTCCGGCGTCTTTTCCTGCTCTCCGGTTCTTCTGCCGGGCTCCTCCGCTATCTTCTGCTCTTTTGCCGCTCTTTTGCTAGCGGTAGCCCGGACTTTAGCGTCGTCTTCTCCCCTCTTCTCTTCATCCAATGTTGACACAACGCTCTCTTCAGCTGTAATGCTCTCTGAGCGCTCCGCTATGGACTTATATAGGCGGTGACCCCGCCCCCTTATAACGTCACAGTCCCTGGGCATGCTGGGACTGTGAGGTCATAAGGGTCACTGGGTGATGTTGACCACGTCCCCAAGGGTTGTCCTCATCAACATGGGGACAAGGTGCTTTGAGGTGGGGGGGCCGCAGGGCGCCCCCCTGCCCCAAAGCACCCACCCCCCCATGTTGAGGGCATGTGGCCTGGTACGGTTCAGGAAGGGGGGTGCTCACTTGTCCCCACCCCCATTCCTGACCGGCCGGGCTGTGTGCTCGGATAAGGGTCTGGTATGGATTTGGGGGGGAACCCCATGCTGTTTTTTCGGCGTAGGGGGTTCCCCTTAAAATCCATACCAGACCGAAGGGCTTGGTATTGTCTGAGGGGGGGAACCCCACTTCAATTTTTTTTTCATTTTGGCAAGGGTTCCCCTTCATCCTTAGCACACAAGTCGCACCGCAAGTCGGAGTATGATGATCCGACTTGCGGTGCGACTTCTATTCAAATCAATGGGCTCCCATAGGGAACCATTGATTTTGAGGCAGAAACGCCGTGCGACTTCTATTCAAATCAATGGGCTCCCATAGGGAACCATTGATTTTGAGGCAGAAACGCCGAACGAGGCTTAACGCTCTTTTTACAGCGTTAACCCTCGTTTAACACCTTTTACCAGTGTCTGGCGTTTCCAGTACTGCTCTAGAAAGTAAATTTTCGGCGTTCAGAAAAAAGCCCATAAATTCCACTGCTCATTAAAGCTAAAAAACGTCCATGTGTGCATGGACACATAGGCTAACATAGAGTGGAGTTTATGGGCTTTTAAAAAAAACGCCCAAACACCAATAAACTGCAGTTTATCAGCTCCAGTGTGCATGGAGCCTTAATGTGTTCATCTTTTGGAACTTTTGTTTGAATATCAGAGATGAGCTGTGAATTGTAAGGCTTTACCATTTCTGCCTGACTCAGTTTTTAAAGAGTCCAGTGGATCCTATATAATGGTTTCCTGAAACATACAAGTACCATACTTCACAAAGTATCCCTGGACATCCAGGTCTTATGTCTCATTGTAATTCAACATCTCCCAGTCTGTCTACTGCTTTAACTTGAGCCCTGTGAGCAGGTGTGGTATACCAAGGAACCTGGCAATAGCATGCACTGTTGACTAACCCTAACTTCAAGGGCTCTAGTGGATACTGGTTGTGGCACGGACTTCGTACCCTGTGAGGATCCCATTTTACTTGTCCACATTACACCCCTTATAAGTATTTAGCCTTAATCGCCACACCGCTGCTCCTGTCTGGCATTCCTCCAATAACTGTACACTGACATTCTCCTTTCTTGTTTGTATTCATGCACAACTGTCTGGCGGCCTGCCCTACAATCACCTGAAGAAGCAACAAAAGCACCACGCCATATCTTGAGACAAATGGACAATGACTAGACTGTCCTTGACTTTCCTTCACCATGCTGAACAGTGCCGTCTCGCGGTCCGATCCAATCTTTGCAAACATCACACAGCATTCCCAAGTTATGGGACTAAAAGATGCCAGGATCCCGCCATCAATGTTGGAGTTCGGCTCTTCCAAGGCAGAGGGGCGATGAAACGTTGCAGTACAGGCACTCATGGTTCAGATGTGAAGTCTCAAAGGCACCAGGATTTCTTTGCTGTCTCAAGTCTACCTTGATGGGTCTCGTCATGCTCAAGACAAGCAGGGGAGGTCGCAGCGGTGGTGGTTAGGGAGTTGGGCCTTCTGGGCTGTTGTGGGTGGGTGCAAGATCATTGAGGGAAGGCATAAGTTCAGGAATGAACTTCAGGGGGAACTGATGTGGAAATGTGAGGCCTATGATTTTTACCTTCAATGACAATCAGCATTAATAAATGGACACACAATATGGCTTAAACAGTGTGTCAGAAAGCTGCCTGGACATTCTGAGAACAAATGACATCATAAAACAGCTCTGGTATGTTATCTAGAGTTAGTATCTAGGAACCTCCACTATACTAACTGGTTTATAGCTGTACCATAACTAAGAATTTCTTTCCTGGAGGGAATCACTTGGGGGCTGTGAGGATGCCCTTTAACTGAGAGTGGTAATGTTACCAAACAGGTTTACCTAAATAGGGTTGAGCAGAGGGGATATAAAAGCAAGTAAAGCTCTCTTGTTTTTATGACATGTGATGACAATGTAACGTAGTGTGACCACCTGGCTTATGTGAGGGAATAGGACTCCACTCTTGAGTGAATATGTATGAGGGGTAGTTAAAGAGAGGTGGACTATATTGAAAGTGTATATATTGGAACACAGATCACTGGCCTCTCTTAGCCTCATGGAAGACAAAGCATGGTCACGTAAGGTTTCTCTCTGTATTGTACCTCCTTCGCATTCTTGGCGTGTAACTTCATCTTTTCTGTAACTTTTCCTGTAACATATACTGTTAGCATTTGTAGATCCATTATAGTAATATTCCTATTTTTATTACTTTGTATCGTTGGTAACATCTTGTTTCAAGGTTGTATCATTTATGTTATAGTTGGTAATATCGGATTAATACAAACTTCTTTTCTGTACAATAGTAAGTTTAAATAAATTTGATTGTTATTCTTTTCGCACAGTTATTATTCGTTTTACTTCTACCCGTAATAGCGGCAGCCTCAGTGGTTGATTCTTAGGTGTAATCACTTATTTTATGTATCATTAGGGGTATAATTGAGGTAGGTAGAAATCACCATTACAGGTGTCACGTCATCTCATGGACATCTTAACATTAAGCCAAGAGTCAGCATATTTGTTTGATACGCGTATTTGAGCTAGCACTGGTGGCAGTGCTCTATTTTGTAAGTGCAACATTCTTCTTTTATTTATTAAACCTTTTAAACAGGGAGCATTAGATCCCATGTGCTTTCCTTTTCTTCCCATATACTTTGGGTGTCCCTGAGTGCCTGAGGACCTGCGTACCATTTCTATGGGAAAAGAGGAGTGAGGATGTGTCAAGAGTCTGTCAGATCTATTATCAATGAGGGGAACACTGCTTACTTTGACCTTTTGGTAATGCAGGGGTCATGGCTTTGAGGTCAGTGGCATGTTTCTATGGTACAAAAAATGTGTACCAAAAAAAAATGGCACCTTGTGGGGATGAGAACATATAAACAAACAGCTGCCCCCTCCATGTCTCACGCCAAAGGTGCAAAGCCTGGTGTGGGGTATCAAATATGGACCTGGAAATGACGAATCCTCCTCTCCGACATACAGTATCTCACAAAAGTGAGTACACCCCTCACAATTTTGTAAATATGTTATTTTTCATGTGACAACACTGAAGAAATGGCACTTTGTTACAATGTAAAGTAGTGAGTGTACAGCTTGTATAACAGTGTAAATTTGCTGTCCCCTGAAAATAACTCAACACACAACCATTAATGCCTAATGCCGTGCACTCACAAGCGGACTTTCGACGGAATGAACTCCGAAGGACTTTTTTCGACGGAGTTCCGATGCAATGGACTTGCCTACACATGATCACACCAAAGTCGGACTGATTTGAACGTGATGACGTACGACTGGACTAGAATAAGGAAGTTCATAGCCAGTAGCCAATAGCTGCCCTTGCGTCGTTCGTCCGTCGGACTAGCATACAGATGAACTTATATTTCGACCGGACTCGAGTCCGTCGGAAAGATTTGAAACATGTTCTATTTCTAAAGTCTGTCTGATTTTTCAACAGCAAAGGTCCGATGAAGCCCACACACGATCGAATTGTCCGGCGGATTCGTTCCGTCTGACCTTTGCTGTCAAAGTCCGGTCGTGTGTACATGGCATAAAATGCTGGCAACAAAAGTGAGTACACCCCTAAGTGAAAATGTCCAAATTGGGCCCAAGTAGCCATTTTCCCTCCCCGGTGTCATGTGACTCATTAGTGTTACAACGTTTCAGGTGTGAATGGAAAGCAGGTGTGTTGAATTTGGTGTTGTCGCTCTCACTCTCTCATACTGGTCACTGGAAGTTCAACATGGCACCTCATGGCAAAGAACTCTCTGAGGATCTGAAAAAAAGAATTGTTGCTCTAAAAAAAGATGGCCTAGGCTATAAGAAGATTGTCAAGACCCTGAAACTGAGCTTCAGCATGGTGGCCAAGACCATACAATGGTTTAACAGGACAGGTTCCACTCAGAACAGGCCTCGCCATGATCGATCAAAGAAGTTGAGTGCACATGCTCAGCGTCATATCCAGAAGTTGTCTGTGGGAAATAGACGTATAAGTGCTGCCAGCATTGCTGCAGAGGTTGAAGGGGTGGGGGGTCAGCCTGTCAGTGAACAGACCATACGCCGCACACTGCATCAAATTGGTCTGCATGGCTGTCGTCCAAGAAGGAAGCCTCTTCTAGAGATGATGCACAAGAAAGCCTGCAGACAGTTTGCTGAAGACAAGCAGACTAAGGACATGGATTAGTGGAACCATGTCCTGTGGTCTGATGAGACTTATGCCCTGTACACACGGTCGGATTTTCCGACGGAAAATGTGTGATAGGACCTTGTTGTCGGAAATTCTGACCGTGTGTAGGCTCAATCACACATTTTCCATCTAATTTTCCCTCACACAAAGTTTGAGAGCAGGATATAAAATTTTCCGACAACAAAATCTGTTGTCGGAAATTCCGATCGTGTGTACACAAGTCCGACGGACAAAGTGCCATGCATGATCAGAATAAATAAAGAGATGAAAGCTATTGGCCACTGCCCCGTTTATAGTCCTGACGTACATGTTTTACATCACCGCGTTCAGAATGATCGGATTTTCCCACAACTTTGTGTGACTGTGTGTATGCAAGACAAGTTTGAGCCAACATCCGTCAGAAAAAATCCTAGGATTTTGTTGTCGGAATGTCCGAACAAAGTCCGACCGTGTGTACGGGGCATAACAGTACCTTTTCACCGATGGCCCTCGCTACCTGTTTTCTATTCGCAGTGGCCCTCACTACATGTTTCTGACTTTTAGTATACCTCCCACCTTTTAAACTTATTAGGTTCAGATGGTGTCAAGCGTGTGTGACAGCAACCAGGTAAGAGTACAAAGACAAGTGTGTCTTGCCTACAGTCAAGCATGGTGGTGGGAGTGTCATGGTCTGGGGCTGCATGAGTGCTGTCGGCACTGGGGGGGGGGGCTACAGTTCATTGAGAGAACCATAAATGCCAACATGTACTGTGACATACTGAAGCAGAGCATGATCCCCTCCCTTCAGAGACTGGGCCGCAGGGCAGTATTCCAACATAATAACGACCCCAAACAGACCTCCAAGATGGCCACTGCATTTCTAAAGAAGCTGAGGGTAAAGGTGATGGACTGGCCAAGCATGTCTCCAGACCTAAACCCTATTGAACATCTGTGGGGCATCCTCAAACAGAAGGTGGAGGAGTGCAAGGTCTCTAACATCCACAATCTCCATGATGTTGTGTTGGAGGAGTGGAAGAGGACTCCAGTGGCAAACTGTGAAGCTCTGGTGAACTCCATGCCCATGAGGGTTAGGGCAGAGCTGGAAAATAATGGTGGACACACAAAACAAAGACACTTTGGGCCCAATTTGGACATTTTCACTTAGGGGTGTACTCACTTTTGTTGCCAGCAGTTTAGACATTAATGGCTGTGTGTTGAGTTATTTTGAGGGGACAGCAAATTTACACTGTTATACAAGCTGTACACACACACTACTTTTACACTACTACAAGTTTGTAGCAAAGTGCCATTTCTTCAGTGTTGTCACATGAAACGATATAATAAAATATTCACAAAAATGTGAGGGTTGTACTCACTTTTGTGAGATACTGTAAGAATAGGTCCAGTCCTCCAGGCAGACCTATTGTAAGTGGGATAGACTCCCTTTACACTTGGTTGGGAGAATATATTGATATCTTTTTGCAGCATATAGCCACTAGGGGCAAAGCATTATTGGATTAGCAGAATGGTGATAGGAGAATGTACATTGTTGGTCACAGTGGATGTTGAATCCCTATATACCAACATTGTACAGAAGGATGCCCTTAATGTCGCTTCAAGGGCGTTGAAGAAATATTGTGACCTCAACCCCCCCCAAAAAAAATTCCTAGTGGAAGCCTTATGCCGCGTACACACGGTCGGACTTTTCGTCTACAAAAGTCCGAAGGACGCCGACGGACCAAAGCTGGCTGACAATCCGATCGTGTGTGGGCTCTAATGCCGTGTGTACGCGGCATTAGAAATGGCAATGACTAATGCCGCGTACACATGGTCGGACTTTTCGTCTACAAAAGTCCGACAGCCCATCCGACAGACTTTCGACGGACTTTTGGCGGACTTGCGGCAGACTTTCTAACGAACGGACTTGCCTACATACGATCACACAAAAGTCCGACGGATTCGTACGTGATGACGTACACCGGCCTAAAATAAGGAAGTTGATAGCCAGTAGCCAATAGCTGCCCTAGCTTGGGTTTTTGTCCGTCGGACTAGCATACAGACGAGCGGATTTCTGGGTCCGGTGTAGTTACAACGTAAAGATTTGAAGCATGTTTCAAATCTAAAGTCCATCAAATTTGTGGCTGAAAAAGTCCGCTGAAAGCCCGGGGAAGCCCACACACGATCGATTGTCAGCCAGCTTTGGTCCGTCGACGTCCGTCGGACTTTTGTAGACGAAAAGTCCGACCGTGTGCACGCGGCACAACAATTTTTTCTGGCATGCAGGGATTTTTTTAACCAAATAAAAGGAGTGGCTATGGGGGTTAAATATACACCCAGTATTCCTAATATTTTTTAAACAAGTGGGAGGAGGAATGTATTTTTTCTGACCAGTGGCCCCAAATTCAAATGTACCAAAGGTACATAGATGATATTTTCATTGTGTGAGAGGGTCCAAAGGAAGAGTGTGGATGGTTTTCTAGTCTATATGAATAACAATAAATACTAAATAAAGTTTACCAGTACCTGGCATCAATCGTGCATCCAGTTTTTGGATCTCGAGATCTTTAGGATGGGTTCTGGTTTGGGGACCCGGATCCATTATTAATAGATTCATAGATAAAGGGTACACGAAAAGAAAAAAGGGAGATTACGAGAGAACAAGTTAAATTGATCGCCTTACCCTTTTGAGACCAAAAGCCAGGGACTCAGCAGGTGACCAATTCAGTCTGGCATTTTTTTCAGGTTTTAATCTCCAATATAAAGTGGTGGAAAGAATAAAGGAAAGGATAATTAAAACCTAGTGGCCAATATTACAAAAAAGACCAAATCCCTAGAAACAGACAACAAACCTAAATTTATTTAAAGAAGAGCCCCAGGGTTATGCAATATGGTGGCCAAACATGTAATTCGGTCCCCCCAAGAAACCCACCAATTTTTTTGGACCGCACTGTGTTCTATAAATGTAAGAGATGCAAAGTATGCAGAATTACTAAGGACAAAACTGGGAAAGCCGCCAGCTTTCCATCAGTGGTCACAGGTGGGGAATATGACATTAGGCAGTTTATCACCTGCGACACTAGATATGTCACTTACCTGCTCATGTGTCCATGCAATTTCCAATATGTTGGCAGGACCACTAGAACTATGGCCAAAAGAGTGGGAGAACATATAGATAATATAAAAAATGGGTTCAAACACCACAGTGTATCTAAACACTTCAGGTTGATGCACAATAAGGACCCAACCTTACTCAGGTTCTGGGGCATTGATAGGGTTTGCCAGTATTGGGGAGGAACTGACATGACCAAAAATGTGTCGCAGATGGAAACGCAGTGGATATAGATTTCAATCTCTCCAGCCTTTGGGATTCAACATTGATATTGAATTAAAATGTTTTTTAACTGATTATTGCTTGCAATAATATATCTGTTTTTTAGCGAGATTGGGTTTTTTAGATTAGAGCCCTGGTTCCTCAGGGTTATCTTAATACTTATTTTTTAGTTTAATGTACTTTCAGAAGTTTTTTATTGTTATTATATAAACAGTTTTTGTGTATTATAATAATTAAAAAAAAAAAAACTTTTTCTGATCTGTTAGTATAGGCATGGTTGTATTGGCAATTTCGGCCATATGGATTTTCATCACTAGATGGTGCTGTCCTAATGGTTTCCTTCATATAGAAGATTAGAGGCATGGTTGTTTTTTTTTTTTTTTGGTCATTTGGATATTCACCACTAGATGGTGCTGTCCAAATTGGTTCTTTCATATAGAAGATTAGAGGCATGGTTGTATTGGTTATTTCAGCAATTTGGATATTCACCACTAGATGGTGCTGTCCTAATTATTTCCTTCAAGCCGTAATACACCCATCTGACCTTACTCAGCTCTAAATTTCATCCATGCACCCAAATAGTTAATTTATCACTGTTGAGGTGATGGTTGACTATAAATACATTTATGTTTATATATTGATCCCTTTGTAAGGTTGGCTATTTATGTGCAGTGTGGGCAGCGTGTGTGCGTCGATGCTTCCTAGAGGCAGATTCTTCAGACCATTTTGGAGGAGCACCACCAATAGCAGTCTTTCTATTCACATAAAAGCAAGCAGGAAGTGGTGTGACATCACTTCCTGAAGAGCCATTCATGGCGAAACATATGTAGGAGCGGAGGATCCATAATTTCCGGGTCCATATTTGATACCCCACACCAGGCTGTGCGCCTTCGGAGTGAGACGTGGAACGCACGCTACCCCCAGGGTTCAACTGACTCACACGCTGTTTACACCAAGTGCCAGGCCAGGCACTATCACTATGTTCTCATTAATGTGCACATTTGAGTTTGATGCAGTGTTTTCTTTGTGCCAGTTTTTTTTTTTTTTTTTATATGAACAAGTTTGTATGGTGGTAGAACACAGAGTTATTTGGATTACAGTATCACATGGTGATTGCATATATTTTTTGGACTTTAATTCACACTATTTGTGAACTATCATATTTGTTGCACATTATAATTTTATCAGATGTGTATAGCACTTTTTTGATATTTTGGTGTTGACATTTAGCATAGTTGCCAACATTGTAAAAAAAAATTTCGGGACACTTTTTTGGCTGTAGGCAGAGTCTTATTATAATTAGGGGGTGGGGCATGCATTTGTAGGCGTGGCTCATGGAAAATAAAAATTTGGCACGCAAAATAGTTGGCGTGGCTTAAATGGGCGTGGCTCAAAGGGGTGTGGTTAGAGTCTGACATGAATGAGGGATGGAGCGGAAAGGGGGAGAGAGGGATGGAGGGAAAGCAGCCCCAGATCCTACACAACAATAGAAATATGTGTATTCTAAAAAGTTTAACAATCAGCAGATAAAGATACTCCAAACACCTGGTGTTAGCACTTCAATCATCCCGGGACCATGGTTGTTATAATGTCAGGATGATTGAAGTGCATTATTTCTATTATTACATTGTAATATAGAATGAAATCATTCAACTCACCATAATGCCGAATCAGTGGGATCCCTGAGCGTGTCACCTGCCACGTCGCCTGCCACCAGCAGAGTCCGTCATTGCATCAGGTGTCCCCAGCAGAGTCCGTCCTTGCATCAGGTGCCCCCAGCAGAGTCTGTCCTTGCATTAGGTGCCCCCGGCGGAGTCTGTCCTTGCATCAGGTGCCCCCGGCGGAGTCCGTCCTTGCATCAGGTGCCCCCGGCGGAGTCCGTCCTTGCATCAGGTGCCCCCGGCCGAGTCCGTCCTTGCATCAGGTGACCCCGGCGGAGTCCGTCCTTGCATCAGGTGACCCCGGCGGAGTCCGTCCTTGCATCAGGTGTCCCCGGCGGAGCCCCTCCTTACACCTGGTGTCCCCAGCGGAGCCCCTCCTTACACCTGGTGTCCCCAGCGGAGCCCCTCCTTACATCTGGTGTCCCCATCGGAGCCCCTCCTTACATCTGGTGTCCCCAGCGGAGCCCCTCCTTACATCAGGTGTCCCCAGCGGAGCCCCTCCTTACATCTGGTGTCCCCAGCGGAGCCCTCCTTACATCAGGTGCCCCCAGTGGAGCCCCTCCTTACATCTGGTGTCCCCAGCGGAGCCCTCCTTACATCAGGTGTCCCCAGCGGAGCCCTCCTTACACCAGGTGTCCCCAGGGCTCCGGTTACCTGGAGTAGTATAACACAAGATGGGGAAAGTGACAAGAGAAGTGCCGTGCTCTCCAGCCTCCTCCATGCTCCTCTCCCACCATAACCACAGACTTGAATGTGTCACCCAGCCGAAGCGTGTAACGCAAGCCCCTTCTTCATACACAGCGCTGCTACACAGAAAAAATTACCCAGACCATGTCAGCTTCTGGGTTACATTAACGTCACGTTACTCTCTTCACTGAAGACTTCCCCTCTGCCTGGAACCGCCCCCTAAAGGTCACGGCATGCTGGGGGGGCAGTGTGGTGTATCAGGGTGGGAGGGGCTGCAGGGAATAGGCGAGGTTTAACTGGGTGAGAGGGGCTGGGCGGGATGAAGACACACAGTGGGTTTTGTGTTACAAGGACAATTTCTATTGTGAGCCACCCGGCCGGCTCCGCCTCTTGCCTTGGTCTTTGGTAAAAACATTGTCTCCGCCGGCCGCGGACCTCTAGCGGAGGCAGCGGGGAGCCGTGGAAAATCGGGAAAAAAAGAATTTCCTGGGAGATTTCCTGGGAAATACTAAAATCGGGAAAAAGGTCCAAATCCCAGGAATGTCCTGGGAAATTCAGGACAGTTGGTAAGTATGATTTTGTACAAGAGACTTATATCTGCTGCACTGCATAGTTTTCTATTCATTTTTATTATGTGTTGACACATGCATTGAAATGCGTTTTGATGTATTTCAATGAAAACGTATCAGTGAAGATGGTACATGATACCTGCAAAAATAGCTTCTTATGTCCCAGCTGCCTCCCCTAAGAAAATCACATATGATGGACACATCCGTAAGTTAGGTGGTTTTGGATTAGCGTATATAACTTTATATACTCTCTAAGTCAGACCAGCCTCAAAAAAATCAGTCTGCAAAACCTTATTATGTCGACCAATAGAGGAGGTACTGAGACAAACTGAAAAAACAAATCTCATTTATTTTCCTGGCTGATAGGACAGCAATCGCCAGATCATGGATGGAGGTCTTCGTCTATCCCATTCACACTGATAAACACAATTATTGTGGCTCACAATGAAAAAAAACCAATAGCACTGTATGCTGGACTTATGGGATGGATGAAGAGGTGGGGAACACCCAGTGCTGGGGCAAAGTCATCTGGTGCCCAGGGTGAAAATGGTAAACTGCACCCCCCCACCATGACCCATTTATTATAAATGAGTTAAGCCGGCCATAGATGTTTCAAATCTTGGCCTGTTCATCGGGGACAGGCCTGGATTCGATCCATGTATGGTCAGGCTGATGGCTCAACTTGGGTTCAACCAGCATGTCGGATTTCTAGCATGCAATTATTGCCAGTAGCTATAGCTGCGAACAATATTCACTATGTTCACCCGGGAGGGAATGCTCCCGCACACCCATTCTGAGAGAATGCAATAGCTCTGTGGGAAGGAGACACCCATCAACATTGCTTGTGTTGATGGGGATATCAAGTGATTTTACATTATCTATGGCCTACCTTGGTGTCTTTTCAAGTCAAGAAAATATTTAAAACCATACAAATTAAATTAGGATGAATTATTTAAATCTAGAGTTCACGCACACATTTTAACTAGATAATTTTTTTTAGAGAAACTGAACAAAGTGCTTTGAAATGATAATGGAACAAATGTTACCAACTTTATATTTACCATACAAACATAGCCTAGATGGCAGTATCTATAATAACCCCCAGCATTGGTGCCCGTTTACGCAAAAATAACTCCCAGTGTTGGTGTAAATAGCAGCAATATTAACCCCCAGCATCAGTGCTAGTTTCTACTATATTAACCCCCAGCATTGGTGCCAGATTCGCACCAATGCTGATGGTTATTATTGCACAGTTTCTGTATTAATAACCTCCAGTATTGGTACCAGTTTATGCATTAATAACCTCCAGTATTGGTGCCAGTTTACTTAACAAGAACCTCCAGTATTGGTGCCAGTTTACTCAATAATAAAATCCAGTTTTGGTGCCAGTTTCCGCAATAATAACCTCCAGTATCGGTGCCAGTTTAGTCAATAATACCTCCAGTATTGGTGCCAGTTTCTGCAATAATAACCTCTAGTATTGGTACCAGTTTACTCAACCTCCAGTATTGGTGCCAGTTTCCGCAATAATAACCTCCAGTATTGGTGCCAGTTTCCGCAGATAACTGTGACAAACCCAACCGGGACAGGGGCTTTTGAAGTGGACTGCAGCATAGCCTTTTGCCTACTATGGGCCCTGGAATTTGAGGGGGCTATATTCACTGGAAGGTGTGTGCCTGGGGGACCTTTGGAGTAGTTTTTCTACAAATGTAAGTCCATTTCTCCCCGAAACACACAGACTCTGAGAACTGGAAGACCCAGATACAGATTTGGGGCCTCTGTGTTTTGTTGGGGTATAGAATCAACAGCCCAAACCAGCATTGACTGCTTCAATCCCCTCCTAGACTCAGAGATTCAAAGCAGAAGTTTATAATCGGCTCAAAACAACCTAATACTGGGGTCTCCTGCTATTATATATGTAATTTTGTTATAAGGTTCTATGTGTTTACTGTTATAATGTGTACCCGTGTTTGCCTATCCTGTGTGAAGTGTTTCTCTCATTGTGTAATTTCCCCATTGTGTGCCTCCTAGGTGTGCATTACCATTGTTAATTGAGTAACCTATTGTTTCTGTCTGTTTGCTAATCCTCCTGGAGATTCCTACAAGATATGATTAGACTTGTGTAAACTTTACCTCATTACATAATCATTGTGGGATGTTTACCCCAATGTGTAATATTTTTATTATTATTCATTTATTAATATTTTTTTTTCCTAATGTGGTGACTGCTCTAGTTTTGAAGTGTATAAAAACCTGTATTTCTGTTCAATGAAGTTATTCTTTTGGTTTTACCTCAATATTTTGTCTGCGTATGATGCTTGGGGGTAAAGAGCTGATACTAGCTATCAGTCTGCTGGAAGGGTTTGCATGGCAGGAGGGGTGCCAGGCGGTCCATCACATTTGGTGGCAGCGGTGGGATGCTTCTTGCAGTCTGGGATATCCAAATCATCAACCTGATCCAAGGCCTGGTTAGTAAAAGAGGAGAGGTACAAATATGTTGACTAGTTCTGTATTTTGTGCATACACCTCAATCATTGTAGTAGTGTGGACATATACATATCTAGATCTGAGAGATCTTACAACAAAGAGGTAGTTCGTTCAGCAATACACATTTATTAATAGGGTTACATAATCTATACAAAGTACACACCCAACAGTATTTACAACACAATGTACAGTGTAGGTCTCCTGGCTTACATGGTATTTACAAATTACCCACAACACCCATATTTACAGTACAGTATAAAATACAAGTATATTAGATTACCTGTTAACTTCAGGTCAGCCCATGGTGACTGCTGTCTGTTCCCACACCAAAGAGTGAGTTAGCTTGGTCACAAAGCATTATATCCCCCCCCTCCTTTCTGTAGTGTGGCTAATATAATTCTCCCTAATTGGTCACTGTACCTAGTAAATGTATATTGGGCACAGCCTGATTGGATGAGTCAAAGAAGGCTGTTGTTTACGACGCCGGGAAGATGTTCTCAGGGAGAACAAAAGGCCAACCTTTGAAGTTGAACTAATTACAAAAACACCAACACAACACTCAGTATTTTAAATATATTTCCCTCTAACTGAAATATATTTCTAATTGCAATATTTTACAGCGATTAATGGAGATTTCACATAATCCCGTAAGGCAACAGATGGCCCCTTGTGGCCAGTTGAAAATATGAGACTCGGCCACACCTAGAATAATGGTTTATGTGCAATCTCCTTCAATATCTGGCACGTTTGACTTTGTCCTCTGAAATGAAATAAAACTCTTTGAGAAGAAAAAAAAAACTTTTAAACTCTCCATCTCTACAGCTCACACTTCTGGATCCCAGTATTGGTAGTCATCACTTGTTCTGGATGTCATAAGTCCAAAATAGAAATCATGAGAAACAGCACCAAAACAAAACAATAAGGAAAAAACAAAAAAAACAAAAACATGAGGATCCTTGTTCTCAACAGTCCAATAATAACAATAGTCCAATAATAACAGTACGAAAGTCCATAAGGCGAATCTGGTCATGTTGCCCTTGCTTCTGGGACGGCCTTCACTGGTGATTCCAAGTGGATACAGCATACAATAATAGCCTGGGGACCAGCTTTTCCTGGCTTTCTAAGATTATACTTTATTAATGTGGACAAAGGTAGAGAAATAAAAACACAAGTACATTTAAAACATATGCATTCAACTGAATGCTTGTCTGGTAAGTCTGAGCCGTAAGGACCTTTGATTATAATTTTCATAGATATACTGCGACATACTAATGAGACCCCTTTCCCAGTGACATGTGTAACAATTTGAATGGTTACGCCCTTCAGCCAGGTGTCTGATTTTCATCCCCCCATCTTTCTTCCTCCATTGTCATATGCCTGCAAGTACCTCTGCCCCACCTTCTGTGGAATACCACGTTGTGTGTGCGTGTATGACCCTTCACGTGTTCCGGGGAGTTTTGTTGCCATCGCAACTCACCACTATCCCCTTTTACTGGAACTGTGTTCCATTCAACCTTGGCTGGTGCCAAACCTTTGGGCATATAGCTCTGTCATTGGCTACCATGTGTAGCTACTGTATGAATCCTGCCTTTAGCAGGCTACAGAAGAGGTCATCACTTTAAGAGTTCTCCGTGCAGATTAGGCAGTGTCGCCTACGCAGACAAAAATAACTTGATTTCAGAATACGGATAAGTGTGATGTCATCAGTCACTAGTGGCTTCAGGAACAATCAAACTAAATTACTCTTAAGTACAATTGTACTATACTCCCTACTATTTGCCAATCACTATGAGTCTCACCAGTCCCAGTATATCTATGTGATATTCACGCAATGCTCTTTGAACTTGGTTATGGCACAAAAAAGAAAACTGACCAATAAACAAAAAAAAATAATTGATCAATGACCACATATGATGACTGCCCAATATTAGAACTGTAGAGAGGATTGTATGTCACATATACACAGAAAATAGTCACATGACTGTTGCTAACACCCAGGTGTTACTGTCATAGTTGGTAATAGCTACAATCACATACATTTATATAACAATTATCCAATGTCGAAAGAGGGAAGAAAAACTGTTGGAACTTGGTCCATCCCCAAAATGCTATAGGGAAGCTTTAACATTTCTAACCATTTTAAATGTTCTCCATATAATGTTCCCCCTACTCCCCTCTTTTTTTTTTTTTTATTTATTTATTTATTTATTTCACCCTAGTGACACCAAACTCAAGAATCACCATACAAAAAAAAAATAAATAAAAAATAAATAAAGGTACTATAGGAAAGAAAGAAAAATAGTAAACATTAAAAATAAAATTAAAAAAAAAATTTAAAAATCGTTCTTCCCCCCTTTGTTTTTTCTTTCTTTTGTAAAGAAAAAAAAATTACCGTTAAGAAAAAAGAAGAATAAAAATGAGAAATAAAAAAAATGTAACAAATTTAAAAAAAAATTGAATCTGTATTCTGTCAAAAAAAAAACATTGAAACTGCCTTCAAACATTGTAGCTATTCAAAAGGCAACACCCTCTGTCGGTGGTGATTAACATATTAATTGACTCTCAGTGCAAATCTATTTGCAATTCAATCAGGCCACAAGAACTTGTATTACAGAGAGCAGGATCTCTGTTTTAAAAAAAAAAGTTTAAATGTTTTTCTTTTTAGAATTTAGTTGGGCCTGAGTGCAATTAATTGGATTCAAGGCTTCTCCTTAAAACAAAAAATAAATAAAAATTATGTTTCAAGGTCCTCTGTGTTTCAAAGTACTTTGTCCAGTCTGGGTCCAATCATTTGTCCTTGTCTGTGTATGTCTCCTAAAATACAAAACTCAAAAATTAATAACACCTCACTGTACCTTTCTGAGAGGTTCATAATGGACTAAACTAGTAGTGGATGATTGGAACAGACTTTCAGCTGAGATAATGCGTCCATCCACAGTAAGTACAGTCGAAAATGTACAGACACACCCTCATATCTGTACTCTGACAAACAAAAAGTTATAGGAAAACCTGGTGTGTTTGTAAGTACTTAAAGTTTAAGAAGACAACCTGTAGACATAAAACCTTTACACATATTAACAGCACATGCGTCAATTTGAAAGGACAACCAACACCAGATCTACTGAATCCATAAGATGCCACAAGGTGCAAAGCAATGCATTGTTATGTATTTTCCACGTATCAGAGTGAATGAAACTTCACTCTAAGCCACGGGAAAGGAAAAATTATCAAAACAAAATCCCTACAGTTTCTCAGAGTTATAGGGATCGAGATCTCTTATCTGTGCACAGGTTATTTATTCGCGAATACATATAAACTTGTAAAAAAGTATTAATTTAAACTGGTACCAGTATTGAGCTCATTACAAAGGAGAAAAATTAATAAAATAATCATAAACAGTACAAAGCATGCGCATTAGTGTGATCACACTTATTGATGGCCATAAAAACAATGGTGAGTACACCCCTACAAAAAAAAAAATCTTTCTTTACACATGGACAGTTCATACCCATGCATTCCATCACTCAGACACACACATTCATTTAGATTGAACCCATACATCCTGGATAGAGTTTGATAAATCGCAAATGAATTGTTATGTGTTTACGCAAACAGGAGAAAGGAAACAAAAAAAAAAAAACAAACAAAAACCAAGAACACCAACCAAAAACAAATACATAAATAAAAAATATATAAAATGAAGCAAGAGTAGGCTTCTGTACTAAACACTACTTGTACCCTATACCTTTGAATATTTATGACAGTCTTCTGATCCTTTGGGGAAGACACCTGTATTACTAATAACCATGTTTGAATACCTAGCCTAATATACATTACCTTAGGTGTATGTATTTATGTATAAATACATCTATATTGATACACCTGATTAATATGTAAATACTTTTTCATGAGCTTCCTGCACCTGGAAAATATAACTTAGACAAAAGTTATTACCCTTTTCCCTTTCTTTCACACAAAGTAAACAAACACTGCCACATTGTTACATTTACATATTTACATTGGTATATGTTCACTGACATTCACCCTTGGATCTGGTGAAAACAAATGACTCAGATCATAGACATCTGAATGACACATTAGATCTGGTATTTCTTTTGCTTTTTCTAAATTGCTTATATTTAAGGTTTGTTCCCAGTAAGGTGAAGTCCTAGCAGATAGCATAGATAGGTTGGCCCCCCCTCCAGTATTTTCTGTTTGAATGGAACAGATGGTTTTCTGTGGGACCTTAACAATTTGATCAAAAGATTGTTTTATTTCTTTCAGTTCTTTCCTACACTGTACCACATCTGCATGGCATGCTTCATATTTTACCTTAAGAATATGTTGTGATGTTTCTATTATTTTATTGGTATTTTCCCAATTATGAATATGCGACTTCAGTAGTTCAATCTCATTTTCAAGAGAGGTAATTGTGCTAATTAACTTAACCTCTTTCAAAACTGATCTCCTGTGCTGTAATCTGAGATCACTTTCCATGGAATTTACATTCAAAGGGGAGCATGAGGCTATTTGCCTTTGAATAGTACCTGGGGGGCCATGCCTATAGATCTTATCTTTGGAGGCATTGAAATTGTAATGGTGCCTCTTTCTGTTTGAAAAGGTGTGAAATTCTCCTGTAGTGTGACTTGCTAAACAGGTTTTGTTGTTTGCACGCTGGTGATAAATCTTTGATTTCACAGAATTAGACCTTCTGGCTACATGAAAAAATTTGTGCATACAGTCCATGATGCATTGATATGAATCTTTAAGGGGATTTATAAAAAATCCACATTTAATTTTAAATTTTGGATGGGCATTAGCTATTAGGAGGGTTTTGTACTCTGGGTCCTCTCTGTGTACGTTTCTCCGTTTGCCTACATAGTAAGCTGACCATAGCCTGTTTGCATAAAGAAGTGGATTCTCATTATTTTCCTGTTTTGTTCTATATGCTGCTTTTAAGCCTAGGTCAAAGGGATATATTATTTTTAGCAATTCATCTACAGTTTCATTGTAATCTGCTCTTCCTTCTTTAACATGGTCTGGTAGGGAAGACCATGTGTCTAAGTTAACTGTTAATAGTAAAACTTTAACCTGATCTCTGGAGTTGGCAACTCCCAGCAATTTGCATCGTTGCAAGACATTATCTGCATGAAATGTTATGTGCACTCCTGGCAACAGTTTGCCAATATTGTTAGCTACAAGTAGCACATTTTCTAAAGACTGTCTGTCCTCCCTATCCATCTTTTGTGCTGTGCTCTCAATTCCTGTTGATATGCATACATACAGGAAACAGCTCTCTTTTTTTTTTTTAAATAGACTGAATCTTCATGCATAGAAACATTGGGCAACAGCTCTTTTCATCTCCTTCTAATGCATCTGGACTCTTCATGTACCAATTCTATATTATATTTAGCTTTTAACAAAAGTTATGTGTTCCTCGTAGGCTCCCTATTAATTACACACTGTAGAACACCGCTATTTCTTATAGCCCATTTCTATATCGAGCACATAGAGCACCCAATGTTCATTTTTTTAGCATTCAAATGAAAAACCCTTTCAAAGTGTGCCTTTTGTAGATATTGCAACCCCTTGAGATATTGCTGAAAGAGACCACCAAATTTTTCTGTCCATTCGCCGGTCGCCATTTTGTTGACTAGTTCTGTATTTTGTGCATACACCTCAATCATTGTAGTAGTATGGACATATACATATCTAGATCTGAGAGATCTTACAACAAAGAGGTAGTTCGTTCAGCAATACACATTTATTAATAGGGTTACATAATCTATACAAAGTACACACCCAACAGTATTTACAACACAATGTACAGTGTAGGTCTCCTGGCTTACATGGTATTTACAAATTACCCACAACACCCATATTTACAGTACAGTATAAAATACAAGTATATTAGATTACCTGTTAACTTCAGGTCAGCCCATGGTGACTGCTGTCTGTTCCCACACCAAAGAGTGAGTTAGCTTGGTCACAAAGCATTATATCCCCCCCCTCCTTTCTGTAGTGTGGCTAATATAATTCTCCCTAATTGGTCACTGTACCTAGTAAATGTATATTGGGCACAGCCTGATTGGATGAGTCAAAGAAGGCTGTTGTTTACGACCCCGGGAAGATGTTCTCAGGGAGAACAAAAGGCCAACCTTTGAAGTTGAACTAATTACAAAAACACCAACACAACACTCAGTATTTTAAATATATTTCCCTCTAACTGAAATATATTTCTAATTGCAATATTTTACAGCGATTAATGGAGATTTCACATAATCCCTTAAGGCAACAAATACCAGCTGCCATGGAAGAGGAATTTGGAAGGAAGCTGCGCGAGGTGTGCATGCAGCACAGGGGACCAGTGCCAGTGCAGGTCCTGCTGGGATGGTATGATTCCATCCGCTGGCAACTCTGAAAGAAAGAGCTAGACCTCAAGCAGTGCCGCCAGGGAAAAATTCTTCCCTCCATCCAGGGAAGGTACTGGTTGCAGTATGTAGTGTAGGTGCTGTCATTGGGGGAACAGCCGCACGAGGAGTGGATGGCTGAGTTAAGCAGGCTGGCCTTTGCAGAGATGGACAAGAGCTACAGAGCCCTCCACTAGTATGTAGCCCAAGTGTGCCCGTGGACAGCAGACAACAGCCCAATGCAAGGCTTTGGCTACTGCGGCCTGGAGCTGTTGTACTGGAGACTGTCAGAGGACTCTGACTTCAGAAGCAATCTGGAGTGGCATTTTGAGGAAATCGTGGGTTAAAGAGACCGGGCGCTGAACATCTCAGAAGTGCTCAAGGCACAGGAAGATTTGGAGGTTCTAGCCATTCAGGAATGGGAGCTGGAGATCGCCTACCGGCGGATGCTAGACTCTGCTCAGCAGATGAGCAAGGCTCCCCTTGTCTGAGACTATGGGGAAGTACCAGCCGACAGCTCTGAAATCCCGGCTGAAGTGTCAGAAATGGGGCATAGTAACAGTATGCTTTGCCCACCTTCACCCACAGCTATGAAAGCAGAGCTCTTATGGTGGATGCAGCAAGTGTTGACCCGTCTTGACAAACCTGTTTCTGCACAGAATGAGCTTGAATGGAGGAATGTTCCCAGCATTAAGGTAAAAAATTTTTCAGTATGTGTATCGCCCCCTCACCCTCACTTCCCCTTATACCTACCTGAGCTAGATCTTGATCCAACTTTGTGCCCATTTGTACTGGCTCTCTCCTCTTTTTCCCATTTTAGTAACAGTAAACTAAAGGCTGGATACGCAATCTATAGTAATTGTGTAAACATGCTACAATCATATACCAACAAGTGCCAAGCCATATGAGAATGTGTTGTAGAGCCAATTGTAGGAGGTGAACGATTATACCCCATGTGATGCTGAGGGAGAGACAGGCACACCTGATGACCCAAATGCCATTTGGCTACTTTTTAAAAAAAAATGTCCCATAAGTTTAAAAAAACAAAAACAAATCTCAGCTGCAATAAGCATGTTCTACTGGTATTGTACCCCACAGCATTTTTTTGTCATAAATTGTCATGCAACCCAGAAAACCGAGGATATGGTGAGTGCAAGGTGTCATGAATCCACCCTCTGGTGGGGCACCAACAGAGTGCCCTGCACTCACAGCGTAAGGATACATCATCGAGGACCATCTATCGCTAAGGTATGAGGAGAAAGAGGACCCTGCTCATCATGTGGCTCTCCTGAAGACATCTAGAAAAGACAAGTCGTTTTCAAAATAGAGCATAGCATACACAAGGGAAGCCTCTGGGGTGGAGGGAGGGCAAATGGGGGGCAGAGCCTGGAACTGGGCTTTAACAGTGACATGGCTAAACTGTGGAGAATTTTAATCCTTATAACTATTTTTACTTTTAATTTCAAATATATGAAGAAAAACTCTTTACTGATCTTCAGTGTAAGCCAAATGAACCTAGTCATTTTTTCTTATAGCTGAATAACAGCAAACAATGTTCATTTTAGTTTTGTATAGAGTGGGGAAGGGTTAGAAACACATTTAGTATTTGTTGATAGCCCCTTTGGAAAGATTTTGTACAACTTCCTGTCCAGATACCTGTCAGTAAGGAAATCTTAAACTGGCCACAGATGGTTCCTCCATCCACACAAATGGATGGAGGCATCCCTCCTGCCAAAACATTGTATTCTGACAGTGGGACTCTTCACTGTCGGAATACACAGATCAGTGACTGCAGCCACTGATCACCAATAGTTTTTCAGCATTACTGCTTGACAGAAGTTAATCTAACGACTACTTCTGTTGAACAGGGATGGCCACACATGGTTTCACATTCGTCTAGTCCCTTCTGAACTTAATACATTTTGATTAATCTATGGCCAATTTTTTTGACAGCAATTAAGACAACAATACAATCCTGACAGATAACCCATCCCCAGTGTACTAATGAACTGAATGATGTGTAAGAGATTTGCCTCATTTTCTGTCCTAATGACACAACAGGAAGTAAAGGGGATCCATTCACACCTGAGCGTTTTGTAGCTTGAAGCCTGAAGCTACAAAATGCTGGAGGTGAAAAAAGTCATTCTCTATGGAGATGGTACACATCTCCACTCCAAAACGCTTGAAGCCAGAAGCCCCAAAATGCCTGAAGATCAAACACGTTCTGGAACTTTTTTTAGGCAGATTACAGGCGTTTTTCAGCTTTATATATTGGTGATCTTTTGACCTGTGTAAAATTGCGTGACTTTCTGCCAGAAAACACTACGCTCAGATGTGAAAGGGGCCTAATATATGATCCGAAAATCAGACGAAAAATACTGCTTTTGACGCGATCGTATGATAATCGGATCGTTAGTACAGAGCTTTCGAGAGCCAATCACAATAATTCATCCGATTATTATTCGATTGGACAGGCACGAAAATTTTTCTCATACAATACCAGTTCGTATGATTTTCATTTAGTCAGTACAGTTGTCATCCGAAAAAACAATACAAATACATTACATCACTTCCGAAAATTATTATTTTTTTTTTTTCTGTATGAGAATTTTCATGACTTTAGTAAACTATTCAATTTCTACTTGCGATTATTAAGTGAAAAAAGTCGGACGATCTGTTGTCCGATTTACGGATCGTGTGTACAGGCCATAAGGGGTACAGATAACCTTAAGCCCGGGTTCACACTAGCGCAATCTCTGCAGGTGCTGATCACATGCGATCTCTGAGCAATGCGAGTTCAGCCATACAGTTGCATGGCTGAACTCGCATTGGATTCACACAGAAAATAGTGCAGGGACTTGTTTTTCAACGCACTAAAATTGGATCGAATGGGTGTTCTCAGGTATGCGATCCAATTCCTGTGCGCGTTCACACTGCGATCTGTGAACTAAACTAGGGGTGTCATTAACTTTGTTATTGACACCCGCAGCGGTTCGCAGAAGGCAGTGTGAACTGCATGTGGGAGAGGAGCGATGTGGGAATTGGCGGGTTCCCGCATCGCATCAGTGTGAACCCAGGGTTAAAGGCCCCTTTCACACTACTGCAACTTCAAAGTCGCGCAATTTTACTGCTATTTCAGGGAATGTCAAAGTCGGACCAAAGTAGTGCAGGAACTACTTAGAAGTCGGAACGACTTGAAGTCCTACTAATATGAATCATTTTCATTGGAAATCCTGGGGAACGACTTGTCATACTACTTTGCAGTATCAAATCGTGGGACAAGCTGTACAAGTGTGAAAGGGGCCTAAGGCTGGGTTCACACCGCAGCACGGAGTGGCACACAGCAGGGGTCCAGTGCATCACCGTTCACCATTTCAGGTCCGATTTTCATAAAAATTTTTTGGCTGAATTCAGACCTGAAACTAACTAGAAGACACACAGGACTCCTGTGCAATTCACACCGGATCCACTCCGGAGATGTGTGAACCGGCTCCATAGAGGTATCAGGCACAATCTCCTGACATGCAAAGTGGATTCGGAGAAATCCGCATCAAATTCGCAATAGTGTGAACCAAGACAAAAAGGGTTCAAACTCTTTCCAACTCTAACCAAATTTAAAATAAGGTTTATGGAATGATTGTAATATCTATCTATCTATACACACATACGTTATTTCTCATACTGTATTTCGTTCATGAGATAAAAAAGTTAGGGCAGTACAGTGACAGTATATGGCAGGCTAGTTCAGTATGCAGTGACAGTATATGGCAGGTTAGTTCAGTATACAGTGACAGTATACGGCAGGCTCATTCAGTATGTAGTGACAGTATATAGGAGGTTAGTTCAGTATGCAGTGACAGTATACGGCAGGTTAGTTCAGTATGCAGTGACAGTATACGGCAGGTTAGTTCAGTATGCAGTGACAGTATACGGCAGGCTTGTTCAGTATGTAGTGACAGTATTCGGCAGGTTAGCATAGCTCCCAACTGTCCCTGATTTTGAGGGACTGTCCCTGATTTGGAGCAATGTCCCTCTGTCCCTCATTCCTCCTCATTTGTCCCTCATTTTGATCTGATATATATAGTTGTATATAAAATGCACTTTTTATCTATCAAAAAGTGTTTTCCAGGGCTAAACCTTTCATCTGATTTCTAAATTGATGCATTTGTAAATTCCAAAAGCCAATATAAAAGAATAGTAATGGTAAAAAAAAGCACTTGTGCGTTTAACAAATCTTGTTTTTTTGTACAATTCTGCTTTAAGGGGGCGTGGCAAGGGGTGTGTCCTATGCCTGCATACTTTTGCTGATAGGTGTCCCTCATTCCCATCTCAAAAAGTTGGGAGGTGTGAGGTTAGGGCAGTGTAGGGTGAAATAGTGACATGTTAGGTCTGTATGTAGTGACAATGTGCTCAGTCACTTACAGCATGGCAGGTGATGCAGATTCCCAGGCAGCTGTGCTCTCTCCTCCTCTTTTTTCTTTATCTGCAGGATCAGCCTGAGAGGAGGAGTCTGTAGGAGTGGAGGAGGCAGCCACACCCCGACCCCGCCCACCAACTGCAGGTGCTTAAGGAGATAGTAAACATCCCTGAAGGACAGCCTAAGCTGATTAGACAACAGGGGAGTATTACAGACAGCCTCCTTCACACCGCTGGACTCTCTGCTATTCCGATCGACTTTTTACAAACTGCAAGGAAAGGGAAGGTGCAGCCGGCCCTCCCATGGACCTAGTGCCTGCTCATTAAAGTGATTGTAAGGGTTAGTTTAAAAAAAACAAAAAACAAACATGTCATACTAACCTTCACTGTGCAGCTCGCTTTGCACAGAGTGGCCCCATACCTGCTCTTCTGGGCTCCCTCGGCGGCTCTCGAGGCTCCTCCCCACATCAGATAACCCCCTAGGAGAAGCGCTCTCCCGGGGGGTTACCTTGCAGGCACGCTCCCGAGTCCAGCATTTGGCGTCCATAGAAGCCGAATGTAGGACTTGCCCCCCCAGTGCCCGCGTCATTGGATTTGATTGACAGTAGCGGGAGCCAATGGCTTTGCTGCTATCAATCTATCCAATCAAGAGCCGAGAACCCCAGGCAGGGAGACAGCTCGTCCCCGCGGGTCAAGTTCCAGGGCTCAGGTAAGTAAAATGGGGGGGCTGGGGGGCCAGCCACTGCCAGGTGTTTTTTTCACCTTAATGCATAGGATGCATTAAGGTGAAAAAAACACGTAGGTTTACAACCCCTTTAAGGGTATTGTACTGGCTTAAAAGTGGCCCTGCCTGATGCCGCCCCTGCAATCCGGGGACAGATTTGTTCCGGGGAGAGTGTCCTCAGTCCGGGGACTGTGCCCAGAAATCGGACGTCTGGTCATCCTAATCTCAAAGACGTTTTGTTGGAATTCTATTTTAAGAATAAGCTAGCACACACCTAGGACTATAAATACTGGCATGTTGTTTCCTTTTATCTCAAAGCTCATAATCTGTTCCTCTGTTGTTTTTGCCTAATAAAAATTCTTTGCTAATCACATTTAATTGCAAGGTATGTATTGTTTTGTGCTGGCCATATTGCCATTGGATCAGAACTAAAAATACATAACATAATGCCCGAATGTTTAGGGCTTTTGGATTATAGTATATGTGTTCAACTGCACTGTGACCTCGGTTAGAGCCCTTTCAAACTGGGGCGGTTTGCAGGCATTATTGCGCTAAAAATACCGCCTGCAAACTGACCCAAAACAGCCTCTACTGTTTGTTCAGTGTGAAAGCCTGAGGGCTTTCACACTGAAGCGGTGCGCTGGCAGGAGAAGAAAAAAACTCCTGCAAGCCGCATCTTTGGAGCGGTGTATTCACCGCTCCTTCACCGCTCCTGCCCATTGAAATCAATGGGGCAGCGCGGCTATACCGCGGCTATAGCTGCGCTATGCGAGCTGTTTTAACCCTTTTTCGGCCGCCAGCGGGGGTTAAAACTGCACTGCTAGCGGCCGAATACCGCCGCAAAAACGACGGTAAAACAGCGCTAAAAATAGCATTGTTTTACCGCCGATGCCCCCACCACCCCAGTGTGAAAGGGGCCTTAATCTCAAAAGTCCAAAGAGGATACATTGCTTTGAAGTAACTTTTCCAATGTCCCCAGGGGTCCAGTAACTACCAGAATTGAGATTAGTACATGTTTTCATAAATCCTCAATTCCTCCAGACCTTGTCAAAAATAAACTTAACTGGATCATGGTAAATGGTAGGTTGATGAGCATATTGAAAAATACACAATTTAAATTTGAAGGGGATAAATGAGTTTAATATATCTCATCATTTGGAGCCTTATGCCCTGTACACACGATCGGACATTGATCGAACATTCCGACAACAAAATCCATCGGATTTTTTCCAACGGATTTTGGGCCAAACTTGTCTTGCATACACACGGTTGCACAAAGTTGTCGGAAAATCCGATCGTTCTGAACGGTGACGTAAAACACGTACGTCGGGACAGTAGCCAATAAACGGGGCAGTAGCCAATAGCTTTTGTCTCTTAATTTATTCTGAGCATGCGTGACACTTTGTGCGATTTGTGTACACACGATCGGAATTTAAACGATTGGATTTTGTTGTCGGAAAATTTTATATCCAGCTCTCAAACTTTGTGTGTCGGAAATTCCGATGGAAAAAGTCCGATGGAGCCCACACACGATCGGAATTTCCGACAACACAATCCGATCGCACTTTCTCCATCGGAAAATCCGACCGTGTGTACAGGGCATTAGTGTGGAGGTCTTTCGCCTTATTTTTTTTCCTATTTCTTCTTTCTGTATTTATGATACCTGTATTGATTGCCAGTTTTAGGTAACTGAACAGTATGTTTTGAGGAAGCTCCATATGTAATATGATATAGTTCTATTCCCCAGTCTGGGTTCCATTGACAGATAACGACCAAAGATATGATAGAGTTGATGGGAGTATACCAATCGGAAGTCCATTTTGCCTCCTGTCTTTAAGGATTGTTGATATGGTTAAGGCTCTGTTCACATATGTGTGGCTGCGACTCACAGCATGGGGTCCGGTGTGTCCCTGTTTACCGATTCAGGTCTGAATTTTTGCCTGAATTTGCACCTGAATCAGACCAGAAGAAGCACAAGACCCTTCTTCATGCAGACTGCAGCCATTCTGGAGCTGTGTGAACCGGCTCCATTGAGAGCTGGTCACATTCTCCTGTCATGCAAATTCCCGCATCCAACTTGCATATGTGTGAACCCAGCCTCAAGCATTCAATAAAACTAGACAGTGACATGTCTCATTTTAAATGTGTGGACATGGTAGAGCTGACTAACATGAGAATTATTTCTATATGGACCTTGTTAAAATTAGTAAAAAAATACTTTTAACAATAAATATATAAATAACAGCACTACAGAGAACCCCAATGAGCATTTTTTAAAATGTATTTATTTTTTTACTTTTCTCAGGTATATCATTCTCATGATGGGACATAGTGGGGGAACTGACCAGAATATGTCTATAAAGATAATAAAACAGACTTCTACCAGACTTATCTATCAATTATCCGAACAAAAATATAGTTTTTAATATTGTTAAAGTGGAAGTTAACTTCCATCACTGACTCTTACCTATACCTGACCGGCGGCTCCCGCGCGCATGCGCAGGATTGATGTCATAGCGGCTCTGGCCAATCACAGAACCCAATCACAGAACCATAGCGGCTCTGGCCAATCACAGAAGGTAAAGCACATTATGGCTTTACCTTGCAGGGTAGAAAAGAAAAACATCCAGTGGTTTACAACTGCTTTAACGTGAGAAAGATTATTCAGTAGGAAGTCACTCTCTGCACTCATGGCAAGATAACAGCGTGAGCAGTCAAGGGAGTGACATTCATACACATAAAAGAGGGCGTGATGTTGACCACGCCCCCTTATGACATCATAGTCCCAGCATGCCCCGGGACTGTGACGTCATAAGGGGGCGGGGTCACCGCCTATATAAGTCATTGCGGAGAGCTCACACAGCATTACAGCGGGAGAAAGCGTCGTGTCAACATAGGAAGAAGAGAAGAGGGAAGAAGACGACGCAGAAGTCCGGGCCACCGCTAGCGGCAGAAGATAGCGGAAGAACCGGACACCGTGAGAAGAGGTCGAACACTGAGAGAAGTGGCTGGAGAGCGGGAGAAGAACCGGATACTGGGAGAAGAGGCTGGAGAGAGTGGCGAAGTCGGAAGAAGACCCCTGAAGTCGGAAGACCCCCAGAGCTGTCTAATAAATTACTTTAAAAACCTATGTAGTGTGATTTTTATTGATAATTTTTCCATAGGTGAATGGGTAGAGATATTATGTACCCCATACTAATTCACATAGGGTGGGGGGCCGGGATCTGGGGGCCCCCTTATTCAAGGTGGCTCCCAGATTCTGATAAGCCCCCCGCCCGCAGACCCTGACAACCAACGGCCAGGGTTGTCGGAAAGAGGCCCTTGTCCTCATCAACATGGGGACAAGGTGCTTTGGGGTGGGGGGGCTGCAGGGCGCCCCCCTCCCCCAAAGCACCCACCCCCCCATTTAGAGGGCATGCGGCCTGGTACGGTTCAGGAGGGGGGGTGCTCGTTTGTCCCCACCCCCTTTCCTGACTGGCCGGGCTGCGTGCTCGGATAAGGGCTGGTATGGATTTTGGGGGGACCCCCACGCCGTTTTTTCGGCATAGGGGGTTCCCCTTAAAATCCATACCAGACCTAAGGGCCTGGTATGCCCCGTGACGGGGCTCGCAAGATGTCAATCTCACCGATAAAAGAGGGCGAGATTGACTTCCTTTTCTAGTCCCGTCATACCCGAGTCATGTGTCAAAATGAACGGACTTGTTCGTGTGTGGGCAAGTCCGTTCATTCGGAAAGTCCGTCGTAACTTCGTCGGGAAGACCGGCGGACATAGTCTGCCAGAAAGTCCGGTCTTGTGTAGGCAAGTCCATCCGTAGTCCGGTCGTGTGTAGGCAAGTCCATAAAAAAAAAAGTCAGTTGGAAGTCTGCCGGAAAGTCCGTCAGACCAGTCTGGTCGGAAAGTCCGCCGTGTGTACGCCCCATAAGGGTACTTTCACACTTGGGCGCTGCCGGTGTTAGCGGTAAAGCGTGGCTAGTTTTAGCGACGCTTTACCGCTGTTATAGCTGCACTTTTCGGCCGCGGGGCGCTTTTAACTACCGCTAGTGGCAGAGGAAAGGGTTAAAAGCGCTCATATTGTGGCGCTGCCAAAGCACTTTGCAGGCGATTCGGCAGCGCTGCCCATTCATTTCAATGGGCAGGGCGTTTCGGGAGCAGTGTATACAGTGCTCCCAAACTGCCCCAAAGTCCTGCAAGTGCACCACTCCAGTGTGAAAGCACTCGGGCTTTCACACTGGGGAGGCATAAGAGGCGCTATTTTTGGTGCTAAAATGCCTGAAAAGCGCCTCAGTGTGAAAGTACCTTACAGCTGTGCTGCATTATTAGAAGCAGTTGTCAGAGAAACTTCATATTGTTGAGCATGGTGGCTGAGCCATGAGTTTAATGTCTACAGTAATTTGTAATTGTTTTGTTCCCTTAGTATTTCTCAGCCTGCTGATTTGGGCTGGAGCATATGGTCAAAGCAGCAAAGATTCAAACTTGCTGGAAGAGTGTCTTCGGGATCCTGAGTATGAAGAGATGATGGATATTGCCGTACATGGATTGCCTTCTGTCCCAAAATCTAACCAGAAACACATTGTAATTGTTGGCGCCGGGATGTCCGGATTATCAGCGGCCAAAGTATTACAGGACGCCGGTCACAGAGTAAGTTGATGAATTTGTCAGAAAGTACTCATAAATATTGGTAGTAACTTCTTTCCATCCAGTTGCAATATACTGTACCTTGGTAATGTATGATAAGGTTTGGCAACCCTGGCATGTCTGTAAATGTACTGAGTACTGTTAGGACCTCAACATGAATGTGCAGACATAGCCAAAATGTTTCTTTTAATAGACAAAGGAAAGGGTAAAGTAGAAGTAAACCTTCACATC
This sequence comes from Lithobates clamitans, assembly GCA_037952925.1. Classification (NCBI taxonomy): domain Eukaryota; kingdom Metazoa; phylum Chordata; class Amphibia; order Anura; family Ranidae; genus Lithobates; species Lithobates clamitans. The sequence continues at coordinate 2,246,492 of JBBGZY010000033.1, read as the reverse complement.
AAAGCACGTGTGTCAGTGTATCTTAAAAATTTGTGCATGATGAGCTTCATAAACTGTATTATATGCACCGGTTATTGTGCTCTGCCTCCTCAATCTGCTCAACCACCATTGCCAAACTTCCAGTCTGAAGCTTGAGTAATGCATATATAATCATGGTCATGCATTTTGTTTTTGTTAACCACTTCCAACAAGCCCACTGTCGTTATACGATGGTACTTTGAAGGAGGATATCGTTCTTATGGCAGCAGCTAGCTGCCATAGCCCCAGTATCCTCTTCTTCAGTGAGCAGTCTGGTTTAAGATAAAAGTGGTCTATGTGGCGAGATCACTTTTATTGGTGACGGGAGAGCGGCCCCATCCCTCCCGTCACGAACCGGTGCCCTCCGCTGCTTACCGGAGCCGTCGGAAGCGGCGGAAGCGATCGCATCCTTCTTGTGGCCTGACATGGAGACGAGTGAGGGGAGGATGGCCCCCATCCGTCTCCATTGGCCCCCACCCGTCAATACGTCACTTCCGCCCATAGCTCTTAAAGAGCCCTTTTTTTTTTCATTTTTTTAAATTACATTTTTTTTTTTTTATTGCATTTTAGTGTAAATATGAGATCTGAGGTCTTTTTGACCCCAGATCCCATATTTAAGAGGTCCTGTCATGCTTTTTTTTCTATTACAAGGGATGTTTACATTCCTTGTAATAGGAATAAAAGTGACACAATTTAAAAAAAAAAAAAAAAAACAGTTAAAAATAAAAAATAAAAGATAAAATAAATAAGAATAATTAAAAAAAATGTAAATGCGCCCCGTCCCGACGAGCTTGCGTGCAGAAGCAAACTCATATGTGAGTAGTGCCCGCATATGAAAACGGTGTTCAAACCACACATGTGAGGTATCGCCACAATCGGTAGAGTGAGAGCAATAATTCTAGCACTAGACCTTCTCTGTAACTTAAAACATGCAACCTGTAGAATTTTTTAAACGTCGGTAAGTTTGTCGCCATTCCACGAGTGGGCGCAATTTTGAAGTGTGACATGTTGGGTATCAATTTACTCGGCGTAACATTATCTTTCACAATATAAAAAAAAATTGGGCTAATTTTACTGTTTTATTTTTTTCTTCAAAAAAGTGTATTTTTTCCCAAAAAAGTGTGCTTGTAAGACCGCTGCGCAAATATGGTGTGACAGAAAGTATTGCAACGACCGCCATTTTATTCTCTAGTGTGTTAGAAAAAAAATAAATAAATAATAATAATAATAAATAATGTTTGGGGGTTCTAAGTAATTTTCTAGCAAAAAAAAATGTTTTTAACTTGTAAACAGTGATGAGCCGAACACCACCCTGTTCTATTCGCACCAGAACATGCGAACAGGCAAAAAATTTGTTCGAACACGCGAACACCATTAAAGTCTATGGGACTCGAACATGAATAATCAAAAGTGCTAATTTTAAAGGCTTATATGCAAGTTATTGTCATAAAAAGTGTTTGGGGACCTGGGTCCTACCCCAGGGGACATGTACCAATGCAAAAAAAAGTTTTAAAAATGGTCGTTTTTTTCTGGAGCAGTGATTTTAATAATGCTTAAAGTGAAACAATAAAAGTGTAATATTCCTTTAAATTTTGTACCTGGGGGGTGTCTACAGTATGCCTGTAAATGGGCGCATGTTTCCCATATTTAGAACAGTCTGGCAGCAAAATGAAATTTCAAAGGAAAAAAAGTCATTTAAAACTACTTGTGGCTGTTAATGAATTGCCGGTCCGACAATACACATAACAGTTCATTGATAAAAATGGCATGGGAATTCCCCAAACCAAAATTTAAAAAGAAAAAATGACGTGGGGGGTCCCCCTAAATTCCATACCAGGCCCTTCAGGTCTGGTATGGATATTAAGGGGAACCCCGGCCAAAATAAAAAAAAAAAAAATGGCGTGGGGGTCTCCCTATATTCCATACCAGGCCCTTCAGGTCTGGTATAGATTTTAAGGGGAACCCTGCTCCAAATTTTTTTTAAAAAAATGGCGTGGGGTCCCCTCAAAAATCCATACCAGACCCTTATCCAAGCACGCAACCTGGCAGGCCGCAGGAAAAGAGGGGGGACGAGAGAGCGCCCCCCCTCCTGAACCATACCAGGCCACATGCCCTCAACATTGGGAGAGTGCTTTGGGGTCCCCCCCAAAGCACCTTGTCCCCATGTTGATGAGGACAAGGGCCTCATCCCCACAACCCTTGCACGGTGGTTGTGGGGGTCTGCAGACGGGGGGCTTTTTGGAATCTGGAAGCCCCCTTTAACAGGGGGACCCCCAGATCCCGCCCCACCCCTGTGTGAAATGGTCAGGGCCTACCATTTCACAAAAAACCTGTCAAAAATGTTAAAAATGACAAGAGACAGTTTTTGACAATTCCTTTATTTAAATGCATCTTCTTTCTTCTATCTTCTATCTTCTTTCTTCTATCTTCTTCTTTCTTCTATCTTCTTTCTTCTATCTTCTTTCTTCTGTCTTCTTTCTTCTATCTTCCTTCGGTTTCTTCTTCTTCTTCCTCCGATCCTCTGCTTCTTGCTCTGGTGTTCTCGTCCGGCATCTTCCTCCACGGCATCTTCATCCCTTCTTCTTGCTCGGGCCGCTCCGCATCCATGATGGGAGGCTCCCGCTGTGTGACGCTTCTCGTCTTCTGACGGTTCTTAAATAAAGGAGGGCGGGGACTTCCCCGAGGCTTTCCCTGTGATGTCAGAGGGGGCGGAGTCACCCGTTAGGTACCCCCTTACCATTTCACATGGGGAGGCGGGATCTGGGGGTCCCCTTGTTAAAGGGGGCTTCCAGATTCCGATAAGCCCCCCGCCCGCAGACCCCCACAACCACCGGGCAAGGGTTGTGGGGATGAGGCCCTTGTCCTCATCAACATGGGGACAAGGTGCTTTGGGGTGACCCCAAAGCACCCTCCCAATGTTGTGGGCATGTGGCCTGGTACGGTTCAGGAGGGGGGGCCGCTCTCTTATCCCCCCTCTTTTCCTGTTTTCCAGGTTGCGTGCTCGGATAAGGGTCTGGTATGGATTTTTGGGGGGATCCCACGCCATTTTTTTAAAATTATGGCGCGGGGTTCCCCTTAAAATCCATACCAGACCTGAAGGGTCTGGTATTGATTTTGAGGGGGACCCCACGTCATTTTAAAAAAAATTTTTTAGCTGGGGTTCCCCTTAATATCCATACCAGACCTGAAGGGCCTGGTATGGAATTTAGGGGGACCCCCCACGCCATTTTTTTTTAAATTTTAGTTTGGGGTTCCCCTGTGGGGAATTCCCATGCCGTTTTTATCAATGAACTTTTATGTGTATTGTCGGACCGGCAATTCATTAATAGTCACGAGTAGTTTTGAATGACTTTTTTTCCTTTGAAATGTCATTTTGCTGTCAGACTGTTCTAAACACGGGAAACATGCGCCCCTTTACAGGCATACTATAGACACCCCCCAGGTACGAAATCGAACTCGAAGCTCATCCCTACTTGAAAACAACAAATCTCAGAAAGAGGCTCGGTCCTTAAGTGGTTAAAAGGCATTACATAACAAACTTGATCAAAAGCAGTATTAAACCCCAAACCAAAAATGTATTATATTGCAGCTTACAAATAATTAGGTGTGGTGACTGTATTCGTTTTCATTTTGTTTAGTTTTTTTTTTTCCCCTCTGTTTTCATCTGGTGATCTAGCCAGTAATACACCTCATAAACCCTAACTCTGGATGAAGGAGCACAGGGGACACCTTAATGCCTGGTACACACTACAAGTCTGACAGCTCTGATCAGAGCCGCTGTACTATGGCCTCGCCAGAACACTCCGATCCTGCCAATGGCAGAGAGCGCTGATTGGGAGTCAATTGGCTGCTGGTTTTCCAGCATGCTTGTCCGACAGAAGCCATCCAAATGGCCAGCTTCTGTCGGACATACATATGGGCCGAATGTCGACCGGTTTAATAACCCCGACATTCGGCCCATGTGTATGGGGCTGTAGACAGCAGCATTGCCCGTCTGAGGGGAGGAGAGTGTTAGGCTGGCCATACATGGATTGAAATTTGTTCGGTTCATTGGGGACTGGCTGAATTTTGACCCATGTATGGGTAGGGTAGTTGTATAAATGTCAAACTGCTGATCGGATTTTTTACGCTCAGTCAACACTGATCAGTGTTTTCTGATGGCTGGGAAGTCTCCTGCTGTCAGAATACATAAGCTCAGTGGGGAGTATCGAGTGTTTGGATGGCGGGAATCAAGTCAGATTTTTTTGGTTAACCTCCTTGTTGAACGAAAAAACTGACTAATCATTGGCTGCTTTATATCTACTAGCAGATCTAGATGCACTAACAATTTGATGCCAAACTCCAGCTAATGCCGCTTACACACGAATGGAATTTCAGCCCGCAAAAGACCGATGAGAGTTTTTCGTCGGAAAATGCGACAGTGTGTATGCTCCATCTGACTTTTGCTGGCCGAATTCCAGCTAGCAAAAGATTGAGAGCAGGTTCTCAATTTTTCGGTCGGAAAAAGTTCCTATCCAAAAATGCGATTGTCTGTGGCAATTCCGACGCGCAAAATTGCTACACATGCTCGGAAACAATTCGAAGCATGCTCGGAAGCATTGAACTTCATTTTCTCGGCTCGTCATAGTGTTGTACGTCACTGCGTTCTTGACGGTCGTAAGTTAAGCAAACTTTTGTGTGACCGTGTGTATGCAAGGCAAACATGAGCGGAATCCCGTTGGAAAAGCCGTCATATCTTTTTCCGACGAGAAGTCCGATCGTGTGTACGCGGCATAACAGTTTATAAACAGTTATAGCAAATTTTTTTTTTTCTTTTTTACGATTAAGGTTTTACATATATAAATAAAAGCTGACTATTGTAAGAAACCCTGTCAGTGTTAAAGAGGTTGTAAACCTCAGGGGGAAAAAAAAGACCCTGCAAGACAAAGGCATAATGAGCTAGTATGCATCGCATACTAGCTTATTATGAAATACTTACCTTAGAATCATGTCCTGGATCGGCGTTGGCCCTCTGAGTACAGCATGGACATCTTCTACCGGAAGCCGCCGGTCACGGCACGACTCCTGAAGAAACGACACCAGCGGCCCATTTCTTCAGTGTGCATCTGCCGATGATGTGGGCAGCAGCGAATATACTGAATATCTCCTATACTGTGCAAGTTTAGGAGATATTCAAGGTACCTACAGGTAAGCCTTATTATAGGCTTAGCTGTAGGCAAAAGTGGTGTAACAGGGTTTACAACCACTTTAAATGATTTGTTTAATCCCTGTAACTGATACATCTGCAAGACAGCTAAAACAAAAGACTTACTGGCTGGATCAACAAATGAAAATAGAAAGAAATCCTTAGGCCTCATGTACACAGGGTATTTTTACAGCTGCTTTTACCAGCGTCAGATTTTTTTCTTATTTTTATTTTTTTGCAGCTTAAAAACGCCTCTCCATGTTATTCTATGTGTCCATTCACACACAGGCTTTTAGGAGCTGTAAGTGGCATAGGCATTTTCAAGCTGTAAAAACCTCTGATGCTGCTAAAGGCTGCATTTGTATTTATTTATTTATTTATTTTTACGTCAAAATCAATGGTTCCCTATGAGAGCCCATTGATTTGAATAGAAGTCGCATCCAAGTCGGAAACATGATGATCCGACTTGTGGTGCAACTTGTGCGCTGAGGATCTTGAAGGGGTACCTTCAAAACGGCGCGGGGTCCCCCCAAAATCCATACTGGACCCTTATCTGAGCATGCAGCCTGGCAGGTCAGGAAAGGGGGGAGAACTAGCTCCCCCCCTCCTGGACCATACCAGGCCACACGCCCTCAACATGGGGGCTCTGCGTCCCCCACCCCAAAGCACCTTGTCCCCATGTTGATAGGGACAAGGGCCTCTTCCTGACAACCCTAGGCGGTGATTTTCAGCGTCTGCGGGTGGGGGCTTATTGAAATCTGGAAGCCCCCTTTAACAAGGGGGGCCCACAGTTCCTGACTCCCCACCCTATGTGAATGAGTATGGGGTACATTTTACCCCTACCCATTCACCAAAAGTGTCAAAAGAAACAAAACCAGCACTCAGGTTTTTGACAAAGTCCTATTAAAGCAGCTCCAGCGTCTCTTCACCCTCTGGTGATATCTTCTCCCCTCTCCGATTCTTTTCCCTCCTCCAGTGATGTATTCTCCCCTCTCTGGTTCTTCTCCCTCCACTGTCTTCTTATTCTGGCTCTTCTGCTACCTCTGGTTCTTCTTCCTTCAATTTTCTCCCGACGCTAGCTCCCGCAGTAATGCGAGCTCTACTCTCTGCGGGTTATGTTGTAGCCATAGGGCGTGGCCATCTGGTGATGTCATCCACAGACTCCGCCCCCTTGCAACATCATTGTCCCATCATGCCCCGAGTGGTTATGTCACAAGGGGGCAGGGTCTCTGGATGACATCACCGGCTGGCCACGCCCCATGGATACAAAAGAAGCTGCAGAGAGCGGAGAAAGAAGAACTGGAGGCAGCGGAAGAGCCAGAGTAAGAAGACAGCAGAAGAGCCAGAGTAAGAAGACAGCGGGAGAGGACAACCGGAGAAGACAGCGCCAGAGAGGAGAGAAGATATCTCCAGAGGGAGAAGAGACGCTGGAGCTGCTTTAATAAAGGACTTTGTCAAAAACCTGACTGCTGGTTTTATTTCTTTGACACTTTATTGGTGAATGGGTAGGGGTACAATGTACCCCATACTCATTCACATCGGGATCTGGGGGCCCCCCTTTTTAAAGGAGGCTTCAAGATTTCGATAAGACCCCCGCCCGCAGGCGCAGACAACCACCACCCAGGGTTGTCGGGAAGAGGCCCTTGTTCCCATCAACATGCGGATACGGTGCTTTGGGGTGAGGGGCACAGAGCCCCCCTGTCTCAAAGCGCCCACCCCCCCCATGTTGAGGGCGTGTGGCCTGGTATGGTCCAGGGGAGGGGGGTAGGCTTGCTCGCCCTCCCACCTTTCCTGACCTGCCGGTCTGCATGCTCGAAAAAGGGCCTGGTATGGATTTTGGAGGGGACCACGTGCCATTTTTTTGGGCATAGGGAATCCCCTTAAGATCCATACGGTATGGTCTTGGAGGGGAGGAGAACCCCATACCATTTTTTTTGTTTCATTTTTGAGAGGGGGTTCCCTTTCAAGATCCTCAGCACACAAGTCGCATCATCATGATCCGATTTCTGGTGCGTCTTCTATTCAAATCAATGGGCTCTCATAGGGAACCATTGATTTTGAATAGAGGCAGAGAGAAACGCTGCTAAAAGCTAACGTAGCTAAACACGCATTAACGCCAATGAAAAAAGCTACTAAAAGCACATATTTACAGCTGCTTTTTCCTGGCGTTGGTAGTGGCTTTGCAGCTTGTTTTTTTAATGCCTTGTACGCATAAGGTCTAAAAAAAGAAAATAATTGCAGCCATTACATCTATGAATTGCCAAGCTGCAACATAATAAATGTTTGCCTTTGGGTTTATTATTACTTTAAATCTCAGCTAACAAAAGCACATGTAGCAACAATCTATTTGTATTAATAAGGAAAGTAAACATAATAAATTCTAAAGTCAGGTTACATAATGCAATATTTAATCTTTCCCAAAGAGGCCCTCTAGAAAATAGTCTCTTTCGGCCGGCAGTCTGGTTTCCGATAATAGTGGTCTCTGCGGTGGATTCGCTACAAGATCACTTTTTTCTTATTGCATTTAGTGTAAAACTGTGTTCAAACCATGTTGAGGTATCACCGCGATCGGTAGAGTGAGAACAATAATTCCAGCCCTAGACTACCTCTGTAACTCAAAACATACAACCTGTAGAATTTTTTTTAAACGTCGCCTATGGAGATTTTTAAGGGTAAAAGTTTGTTGCCATTCCACGAGCGGGTGCAATTTTGAAGCGTGATATGTTGGGTATCAATTTACTTGGCGTAACATTATCTTTCACAAAATAAAAAAAATTGGGCTAACTTTACTGTTGTCTTTTTTTTTAATTCAAAAAAGTGTATTTTTTTCCAAAAGACCGCTGCGCAAATACGACCGCCATTTTATTCTCTAGGGTGTTAGAAAAAAAAAGGATAATGTTTGGGGGTTCTAAGTAATTTTATAGCAAAAAACAGTTTTTAACTTGTAAACAACAAATCTCAAAAAGAGGCTTGGTACTTAAGTGGTTAAGATATTTCTTTTTCATTTTTAATGTGTCCCACAGTGGGATTTTTTTCTTTAGGCGACACCCCTGATTCCGAGACATTTTTGACTGACTTTAAATGACACCACAGACGCAGGGACATTTTTTTCCTTTGCTGCTGTAAGTCCCATATTTGTGCACTGATTGCTTCGGTCTTGACGGACTCTGATTGTCAAAGATATAATAAAGGTGAGCAAATGTGCCTTTACCGGATTATATTACCCATTCTTCACCCTGGGCATTGGATGACCTTGTCCCGGCACTGCCTGTTCCTGTGACAACTGTCTAGGATGGGTTGTCCCAGTGAAGGGAAATGTCCCCAATTAGTCACAGATGGCAAAACTGACAGTGATTTTAACCCTCATTTGCGCTTTCCAACATAAACATTTTTTTGGGCTTTATATATACTTGCATAGGAAAGTAACGTTAACAAGACAGGGACATCTTTTTCTAGAACAGGTGGCTAAAAATATATCTATAGAAATATCAAGTCATAAGCCTTATTAATGGTAGAGGAACTAGCTAGCAGATGTCTGTGTTATGGCAGTCCTTTCCATATTTCAAACCTCTAAATGGATGTGGCCTTATGCGCAGTTGGCATAAGACATTGGAGACAAGAGAAGGCAGACAGAACTCCAGGACATACAGTAGTTCATAAAAGTATAGTGTAGTATACATACATTTTCAGTCATATTTGGTCTTTGTCAAGTAAAGAAAGCTTAAAGTGATATTAAAGCCAAATAAAAAAAAAAATAAACATGTTATACATACTTGTTCTGTGTAATTGCTTTGCACAGAGCAGCCCTAATCCTCTTCTTCTCAGGTCCCCCGCCAGCGCTCCTGGCCTCTCCCTTCTGCCAAGTGCTCCCAGAGCTAGCAGTTTGCAATAGGGACACATCAAGCAGGCTTGTTCCTGATCCGCCGCTCTGCGTGTCTATTCACACACAGGGCCGTGAGTCTTTGTGTGCTTTAAACCCTTTCATGACTAAGCCTAATTTTGAAATTTGGTGTTTACAAGTTAAAATCCGTATTTTTTGCTAGAAAATTACTTAGAACCCCCAAACATTATGTATATTTTTTTAGCAGAGAATCTAAAGAATAAAATGGAGATAGTTGCAATATTTTATATCATATGGTATTTGTGCAGCGGTGTTTTAAACACAAATTTTTGGAAAAGGGACACTTTCATGAATTTTAAAATCCAAACAGTAAAGTTACCCCAATTTTTTTGTATAATGTGAAAGATGATGTTACGCCGAGCAAATAGATACCAAACATGTCACGCTTTATAATTGCACGCACTCGTGGAATGGCGACAAACTACGGTACCTAAGAATTTCCATATGCGTAAATTTTTTTTACGGTTACCAGGTTAGAGTTACAGAGGAGGTCTAGTGCTAGAATTATTGCTCTCACTCTGACGATCGCGGCGATACCTCACATGTGTAATTTGAACACCGTTTACATATGCGTGCGCGACTTCCGTATGCGTTTTCTTTGCTGCGCGAGCTCGCGGGGACGGGGGCGCTTTAAAATTTTTTTTCTTATTTATTTTTAAATTCATAAATTGTGTTTAAAAAAAAAAATGTTTTGATGACTTTTATTGCTGTCACAAGGAATGTAAACATCCCTTGTGACAGTAATAGGTGGTGACAGGTACTCTTTATGGAGAGATCGGGGGTCTAAAAGACCCCCCATCCCTCCTTTACACTTCAAAGCATTCAGATCGCCGAAAACGGTGATTCTGAATACTGTGTACTTTTTAAAAACCGGCGCCATTGGCAGCCGAGTAAACGGGAAGGGACGTCATGACGTCCCTTCCGCGTTTACAATTTGAAGGCTGGAACGAAGCTGCCCACAGCTTCATTTCAGCCCCCCCCAGCCGCCGGAGGCATCGGTTTGGTCACCGAGCCTACGGATCGACCGGGAGGCCCGAGCGGCTTTTAGCCACATCGGTTGTTATAGACGGATAGCCAATCGCCGGCTCTAAACAACGGTACCGGGATGATGCCTGCAGCTGCGGGCATCATCCCAGTATAACCCCCGAAAGCTGAGTACGCATATCTGCGTACGGTTGGCTAGAAGGGATTAAATACATAAGGGGTCCTTATAGTGAACTTGGTGTGGACCTATTAAGGTCATCACATAGGACAAGGGAGCACTCTTTACGTCTGGAGGAAAAGAGATTTAATCTACAAATATGCAAAGGTTTCTTCACATTAAGAGCTGTGAAAATGTGGAATAGACTCCCTCAAGAGCTGTTTCTGGCCAGCTCAGTAGCTTGCTTTAAAAAGGGACTGGATTATTTCCTAAATGTACATAATATAACTGGATACTAACATTTATAGGTAAAGTTGATCCAGGGAATATCGTTGCCTCTCAAAGGATCAGGAAATAATTTTTTCCCCTGCTGGAGCAAATTGGATCATGCTTTGCTGGGGTTTTTTTGCCTTCCTCTGGATCAACTCTTTGTATAGGATTGTGTATATGGGAATGTGTAATTTTTTTTTATATATTTTTTTCACTTTTATAGACCAAACTAGATGGACTTGTGTCCTTTTTTTTTCAACCTGACTAACTAAATATGTAACCTGTGTTGTGAACATTGAAATTGAATTTCTCCACAATGCCCATAGATACCTGAGCCCCATTCCAATTCAGCGATGTGCACGAGAGCCTCAGCTCTCCCTGGTCTCTCCCTTATTGTCTGAGACAGCAGCAGTAGTCATTGGATCCTGCTACTGTCAATCACAGCCAGTGAGCCAATGAGGAGAGAGTGGGGCCGAGCTGTGCTCCGTGTGTGAATGGACACACAGAGAAGTGGCTCAGGAGGCGAGCCAGATCGGGTGTCCCCATAGTAAGCTGCTTGCTGTGGGGGCACTCGGCAGGAGGGAGGAGCCAAGAGTGCCAGTGACGGACCTGAGATAAGGAGGATTGGGGCTGCTTTGTGTAAAACCACTGCACAGAGCAGGTAAGTATGACATATTATTTAAAAAAACAAAAAAACAAACAAAAAAAAAGTTAATATAACTTTAAAAACATTCTAGTTTTGGATAAAGTAGCGGGGGTCAGAACTCTTGTCATGTGTTATTGCTGTCTGTGTTCCACGCTGGGGGGAATTACTATTGGCCAGACAGAGATCAGAAATCTAAAATTGTAGTTGCTACCAGACCAGGAGGTGATCTATCAAAGAGAACACCTGTTCTATTGGCATCTATCTAAGGAGGGGATTTATCATCATGTCCTGGTGTGTCTCTGGAAAAGGACAATCTCTGCAACAGAACGTAGCAATAAAAACCATGGCACATATTTTATCCTTTCTGCACCGTATCAAAAACGAAAAGGTTTCATTAACAGAGAATTTCTTTCAAAATTTTCCCTTAGTTTTGAATAGAGTAGAAAAAGTTTAGAACATCTGCCAGATTTTTATTGCTGTTGTTGTCTCTGTTGGGCACTTCTTTAGTTGGCAGTTACAAGTCTCTTTAAGGTGGACACCAGTAACAATAAAAACCCAACAGATATTTCACTCTTTCTCACTCTATCCAAAGCTTGGCCTAATGTTTTGGTTTAATCGATTGATCTTTTATACTTCAGGTGACAGTGCTGGAAGCCAGTAACCGCATAGGAGGTCGTGTACTGACCTATAGAGATCAGGATGGCTTGTATGGAGAACTGGGACCCATGCGTATTCCTCCATCTCACAGGTATCTATAAAAAGGTCTTTTATATTGATAAATAAAATATTTTATTTTACATATAAAGTTCATCTTTGTACTATCTCATAATTAAAAGCTAAGGCTGCCAATGCCTAGAGGATTTTCACATCAACACTCACACTATATAATGTTCCACTCTATCAATAACATACCTCCCAACATTTTGAGATGGGAATGAGGGACACCTACTAGAAAACGTATGTAGGCATAGGACACGCCCCCTGCCATACCCCCTTAAAGGAGAATTAACAAAAAAAGGTTAATTAAATCCACAAGGGCTTTTTTTATCACTACGATACAATTATTTTGGCTCTTAAAGTTTACAAATGCAGCAATTTAGAATTTGGATGAAAGGTTTAGTACTGGGAAACACTTTTTGAAAGATAAATAGTGCATTTTAATATACAACTATATGGATCAGACCAAAATGAGGGGGAAAGAGGGACAGTAGGACATTGCTCTAAATCAGGGACAGTTGGGAGCTCTGCAATAAGTGCAGGGGGTCCAGTTCTTTCCCAGAAAGCTTTATCAACCTTATTGTGTGAAATTTGTAAAACGTGCATTTGTTCATTTTTACAGGCTTATACAGGAATTAATTCGTCAGTTTCAATTGCAAATTAACCCTTTTATCATATCTAATGACAACACTGTATTTATGTTCAATAACATAAGACAACTGCAAAAGGATGTTGCTAAGATGCCAAACCTGTTTGGGTTTGCATTGACCCCTGAGGAAGAAGAAATATCTGTTGATGAGCTATATTCTAAAGTGGCATTCAAGGTAATCACATTGTTTCAGAATATACTATGACCGAAGTACTGGTACACAGTCATTGATAGCAGGGAGCTACTGGCCATACCCAGGGGTTTTGGAGGATCCTTAGGTGAAGAGATGACAGGAGTACAGTGTAAATCCAGGATAAAATAGAACAGGAGGGCAGGTGTAGGATCAGAGCAGTCAGAGAGGAGTATTGTATACTGCTTGCTTTGCCAGCTAGTGACAAATGGATCTCATCAGAGTACAAGGACCAGAAACCCCAACTCTTCACCATAGTTACATATTTAGTCAGGTTGAAAAAAGACACAAGTCCATCTAGTTCAACAAATAAAAGGGAGAAAAAAAAATCATACAATCCCATATACGCAATCCTATATCCACAGTTGATCCAGAAGAAGGCAAAAAACCCCAGCAAAGCATGATCCAATTTCTTCCAGAAGGGGAAAAAAATTCCTTCTTGATCGGATATTCCCTGAATCAACTTTACTTATAAATGTTAGTACCCAATTATAGTATGTATATTTAGAAAAGAATCCAGGCCTTTTTTAAAGCAATCTACTGAGCTTGCCAGAACCACCTCCGGAAGGGAGTTATTTTCACAGCTCTAATGCCTCGTACACATGATCGCATATCCCGACAACAAAATCCATGTTTTTTTTCCGACGGATGTTGGCTCAAACTTGTCTTGCATACACACGGTCACACAAAGTTGGTCGGAATTTGTGAATGTCAAGAACGCGGTGACGTACAACGCGTATGATGGGACTAGAAAGAGGATGTTCAATACCAAGTGCGCCACCCTTTGGGATCCTTCCGCTGATCTTGCGTTAGTAGAAGTTTGGTGACAGACGATTTGCGCTTTTTAGCCTCCTGCTTTTCCGATCGTTACTGCTCTTCAGGTTGTGCTTGTGGGTTTGTATTTCTATTACATATTTGATTTTCAGTGCGTTCTTGTCCGCTCATATCTGATTTTCAGTGCTTTCTGTTAGTTCGTTCTGACCAGCCGACCGTTTTGAAGCCATGAGGACTCTCACCTCGGACCAGAGGGTTTATAACTACCATCTGGCCAGAGCCAAAAGAGTGGTAGAGAACACTTTTGGGATAATGGCCAGCCGGTTCCGCCTATTCCTTAAGCCAATCAACATGGCGGAATATAAACCTAAGCATATAATCCTTGCATGCTGCATTCTACACAACTATTTAATGAGAAATTCAATGAACTATATAGCCTCAGTTGGACCTGAGGCCGGACTTCAACAAGAAACCCTGATGGCGCTTGAAGCTGGCCATCCTGGCTTGCCCTCCCAAAGCGCCCGCAAAGTAAGACAGAAGTATGTCAAGTACTTTGCGGGTGGGGGGCCATTGATATGCCAGAAATTTTTGAACTTAAACTAAAAGAAGATTTCCTTTGATTTACTGCCTGGGTATCTTTTAGCTGTCCCCTAGGTTCTCCAATGGGCTTTACTTTTTGGACATTTTCTTCAATAGTGCAAATGTAATTTATTTGATACATGAGGTGACAATCTCTTCTTCAGCGAAATATTATTATGTTGTGGGTCTGCTACACACACACCTTGTTTTTGTTGTTAATGTATGTAATGCATTACTGACAAAATATTTATCATTTTCAGCACCATGAATGAATTTTGTGAAGTCACAAAAATGGCGTGATTGTGGCAAATTATAAAGCACTGTGGGAGTTATTTACTAAAGGAATATCCACTTTGCACTCCAAGTGCACTTAAAAGTGCACATGAAACTGCACTGAAACTGCACTTGTAGTGCAAAGTGGATTTGCCTTTAGTAACTAACCCCATTGTCACTGTAAACACCAACTTACTACAAAAATTGCTATTGAGCATTGAAAGAAGAAGCCACACATTGTTGAGTAGAAAACATTTTACTCAAAGCACATTCACATGTGCGTTAGAAAAGGGTTTTTGAACAAACCAACATCTTTGGTGTATATTTTTTCTTTCACATTGTAAATATCCTTTTTTAACATACACAACTCAGGAACTTACAAAGTTCAACTTTGATAAAGTGAAGGCAATATCAGACATTAGAATGTCCAAACTGTGTTGATATTGCCTTCATCAGATGGGGTGATGTCACCCCTGTAAAAGCCACATTTTGAAGGTGCACACAAATTGGGATTCAAACTGGGGATTTCCCTCCTGATCCTATGCCTAATGTCAACATGTGCTAGCTCCCATCATGGGGGATCAATGGACGTGTTTTGGGGGTGCAACCCCTTCCTCTCACCTAATTGAGTTGGGAGGAAGAGGTTGCACCCACAAAGCGCGTACATTGATATCCCGTGATGGCAGATAGCACATGTTGACACACTGTGTGCATCTTCAAAATTTGGCTTTTAAAATACTTTAAAAGTTTTTTTAAATTAAAAAATACACGATAAAACGGTTTAATTTTTGTGTGTTTTAGATTCTGCCTAAAACATCAATGATGTTCTTTATTTTTTTTGAACATCATTGATGTTTTCATTTATATTTTCTAAATCACGATTGCACCCCATTCTCTCTGGGCACTTTCACTGGTGAAATTAGATTCTTCTTCCACAACATCCACATCACCTAAAATAAAAAAACACACCATGTATTATAAATATGCAAGAATAGATCTCTTACCTGAAGCTGTGGTCTCAGAAACTCACCTGTTGAGGTGACAATTTTGCCCACTTCATAAACCTCTCCCTCCTCATCCTGTGCTTGTGGTGTGGGGATTTCCCCTTCTTTAGGAGGTGGGGGGTCCCTGGTGTCCTCAGATGTCTCGAGTCTTTTCTCCCCTATGTGAATAAAAAATAGGTATACTTAGCACACAGATATTGGAGGGCAGAAATAGGAATATGAAACATTGCTTGGAAGTGTCGTACAATTGTCTGTTTTGGCAGAGTTCCAAGCTGAAGAATATTCTATTTCCTTTCTAAAGCTGGAATACTTCCCTTTTTTGTTAATGTATCACACATGTAGACACCCCTATAGTATCCACTGGAGCACCTGTGTGGGACACCCTAAAAAGTTTGTTCTGGTGTCCCACACTAGTGCTCCTGCATCCAGATTTGTAAACAGCTGCTGAGCGTCCTCTCCTTACACTGAATCAAGTTTGCATTTCATTATAGTTACAAACCCATCTAGACAACAAACATATTTTAATACAAATAGGCATGAACAAATGTAGTCAACCTGCATCTGCCAAAAACATCTTATAAGTGGGCGAACGAACAATGTTTCCTACGACTGATTACTGTGCCCATGAACATGAACATTCCTTCCCCCCCCCAGCTGAGGCTTCCGACAACCAACCTGGGCCTTCCAGGCAGCAACATGTGGAGGAGCCCAGCTTGAGTCAGATATAGCATTCTTCAAAATATTTCTGTTTGTCAAATTATTATGTTAAATATATGTTAGTTTGGATAACTAATTTCTGATTTTACAAAGTGTTTTACATATCAATAGACAGTAGTGACCACAAATGATTGGGACAAGAATGAAAAATGCTGGGGTCAGAATGATAGTCTTTTCTATCTATTAACATTCAATTTGCAACAGTCATGAGCTGAACATTGTGTGTGATTGATGAGCCAAAAACTAAAACTATGTCCCTTTTTCAGACACAGGAAAGCCTCAGCCAGGCTGTGGAAAGTGGCAGCCAGGAGGTGGCCGGGCCCAGTAGCCTGCCTAAATCCCGGGTCCCTCCCCTTGGCCTTCCACAAAAAAGTGCCAGAAAGAGGAGTGACCTGAAGGAGGCAGCAATTGGCATATTTCTGAAGGCTACTGCGGCCCTCAAAAACCCCCCCAGTGTTCAAAAGGACTATACCTACATGACAGCCTGCAAAATGCTGGAAATGGAGGAGGGCCAACGCCTCTTATGTGAAGAAGTTATGTTACAAGCCCTAAATAAGGGGTTGTGGGGCGAACTCAAGTCAAAGCCACGTTTGTGAGTTGAACCATGGTCCTCCTCCTGCTCCTCCTCCACCTCCTGCCACAACTCCAACACCAGAGCCACAGCCTGGAAGGAAGCGTGTAAGGAAGACAAGAGAGTGATGGCCTAGGTTCAGTCTGGTCTGACAAAAGACGCAGGCTGTTGTAAGACCACAGCCTGGGGACAGATATGTCATCTGCTGCTGTTCCCGATCTCTTGTAGTCCTGGACCGGATTGTGCTCACTATTATAAAGACTCCTCAGGCCACCAATTTTGACTGTAAAATAATTGACGTGTGCCCTGGGGTACAAAGGCTTCGCAAATTTCACCAGTTTCTCCAGCATTGCCTTCCTCTTTATTTTGTTATGGCCCAGAATAAATGGCTTTTTCTTTTTTACAAATACTTGGCTATATGTTTTAGTTCAAAAAGTACAATTTGTTTGCGAGTAGGCAGGTACATTTCAAAAATACAAGGTCAAATTAACAAGGGACACCAACCTCCTTGAGGTTAAAAAATACAAGATAATAATGGTGTTGTGGTAACTTGACACACAAAATGAGAAATAATATTATGGAGAGCATTAGAAAAAAAAGGCAGATCTTGATAAAAAAAAAAGAAAAAAAAAGAAAAAAAAAGAAAAAAACATTATTATGGAGATGTGACGAAAAACAAAATTAATATTATTCATGCGATCACGAGAAATAAAGAAATCAGTTTGTGTGAATATGAGCAGCAAAACAACTTCATTCTTCTAGCATTCTAAAAGGAGAAGAGAATGCGCTGCATTAAACTATTTAAAAAATTGCAGTGTGACGAATGTGCTATCTCCATTACGAATGCTAGTTTTACCAGACCGATTGCTTCCGTCTTGTAATTTATTTTGAGCATGCGTGGCACTTTGTGTGTTGGAATTGCGTACGGATTTTGTTGTCGGAAAATTTGAGAACCAGATCTCAAATTTTGTGCAACAAATTTCTGACAAAAGGCTCCCATTGAACATTTTCCATCGGAAAATCCGACCGTGTGTACGAGGCATAACTGTGAAAAAACCTTTCTGTATTTGGAGATGAAATCTTTTTTCCTCTAGATGTAAAGAGTGTCCCCTAGTCATCTGATGACCTTAAAGTGAAGAACTCAACACCAAGTTCACTATACGGACCACCTATGTTTTTATACATGTTGATCATATCCCCCTTAATCTCCTCTTCTCAGGAGAGGATAAATTCAGTTCCTCTAATCTTTTCTTGTAGCTGAGCTCCTCCATGCCTCTTATCAGTTTGGTTGCCCTTCTCTGCACTTTGTCCAGTTCCCCCGGTCTTTTTTTTTTTTAATTGCTGTCCAAAATTGAACTGCAAATTCCAGATAAATGTATAAGTCTGTCCTCTTTGGAGTTGTATAATCATTATATATAAACTCTATAATGTTTATATGGACATATGTTTTTAATTATTATTATTATATCTCATTGCTGTTTTGATCTTTTATTTGCATATGGGGATTGAACGGGGATTCTGGTGGTACTATACCACTGGGTATTTCTGTATAAAATTTCAAGTATATGCCTAGCTAGACAAATGAAGACACAGAAAGGAACTGGGTGCCAGTACAAAGCAGGCAGAGAAGAGCAGATGGAGTCATGACTAGGAGCAACAGCATACAAATACAAATACAAATACAGACAGGAACAGGAGGAGAAGCTAATGCAGATGGATAAACAGGATCAAAAAATTATAAAACCTGACCTTGGAGGAAATCTAATATTCATCGTAACTTCTCACATTTTCTTTCTTTAGTTTGTAAGACACGTTGCTGGAGAAAACTGCTCTGAAATCTTGGAATCATTTGACAAAGTTTCCCTTCAGGTAAAATTATTAGGCCAAAACAATAACACTGAGAGCACAAATATCCATTGACTGTACACAGGGATCTCTCTAGATGTGTATGTTGCTTTCCACATTAGCAGGCATGAAATCAGCTGGGATAAAAACTGTGCAGTTATTTGCTACACTTACACAAGGGATGCTTTTAGCTGGTTGTGATGTCCAATATTTCTGTTTTTTAAATTTAAAGCAAGGCGAGTCTTTAGAATGTGTGCAACAACATGGCTTGTGGACCTTTTAAATGTTTAACCACTTCAATACCGGGCACTTTTACCCCCTTCCTGCCCAGGCCAATTTTCAGATTTTACTGTGAATGGCAATTGGACGTCATGCAACTCTGTACCTATATGACATTTTTATCTTTTTTAGAGCTATCTTTTGCTGGTATTTAATCACCACTGGGTTTTTATTTATTTTTTTGTTAAATAAACTAAAAAAGACCAAACATTTTGAAAAGTGTTTTTCTTCGTTTCTGTTATACAATTTTGCAAATAAATCTTTTTTCATAACTTTAGACCAAAATGTATTCTGCTCTAACCCAAATCAGTGTATATTATTTAGTCTATAGGAAAGTTATAGCACTATAGGTATATATATATATATATATATATATATATATATATATATATATATATATATATATATATATATATATATATATATCTTAAAATCAATCAATCCTGATGTACTGATGGCCTGTCTAGTTTCTTGAGGCCTGAAAATGCCAGGGCAGTACAAATATCCTCCAAATGACCCCTTTTTTGGAAAGTAGAAAGTCCAGTTATTTAGTAAGAGCAAGGCAAGTTTTTTGAAGTTGTAATTTTTTTTGTCACGATATTTTAGAAAATTATGAAACTTAAAGGGGTTGTAAACCTTCTGTTTTTTTCACCTTAATGCATAGGATGCATTAAGGCTCGGTTCACACATGGGCGGCACGACTTGCAGGTCGCCTCAGCGAGGCGACCTGCAAACGACTGCCGGGGCGACTTGCGAGACGACTTCTGCATAGAAGTCTATGCAAGTCGCCCCAAGTCGCCCCCAAAGTAATACAGGAACCTTTTTCTAAGTCGGAGCGACTTGCGTCGCTCCGATTAGAACGGTTCCATAGCACAGAACGGGAGGCGACGGGAGGCGACTTGTCAGGCGACTAGGTCGCCTGACAAGTCGCCCCAGTGTGAACCGAGCCTAAGGTGAAAAAAACAATATCTGATAGTTACAGGCCCCCCAGCCCCCCGGTTTACTTACCCCAGCCCTCGAAAGTTCTGCGTTGAGAACGCGCTGGCTTCTCGGCTCTTCTCGGCTCTTCTCAGCCCAGACTTCTCGGCTCTTCATTGGATAGATTGCTAGCAGCGCAGCCATTGGCTCGTGCTGCTGTCAATCAAAGCCAAATGACGCGGCCGTCGTGGGGTGGGCCCGAGACATACACTCTGTGTCTATGGACGCAGAGTGTATGAGACAGGAGTGCGCCCGCAAGGTAACCCCTTCGGGAGAGAGCTTCCTGAGGGGGTTATCTATTGTGGGAAGGACCCAAGACAGCCGGCGTGGGACCCTAGAACAGCAGGATCGGGGTCACTCTGTGCAAAACGAACTGCACAGTGGAGGTAAGTATAACATGTTTGTTATTTAAAAAAAAAAAAAAGAACCTATACTACCACTTTAACCGCTTGCCACCCGCCTGCCGTCAAATGACCGAGGGACAGTGCCATCTCGTTCTGGAAGAACGTCATATGATCGCGCCCCAGAATGGGCATTATCGTGCGCCCACGGAGGCGTGCAGCACGTCAATCGTGGCTGCGCCATGTTGCTAGGACACGGCGCGATCTTAATCTCTGTAAAGAGCCGCGGCTCTTTAACCATGTGATCGGCTGTGTCCAATCACAGCTGGTCACATGTAAATATGGAAGTGCCATGAATCGCCTCTCCTCGCTTCACACTGACAGAGTGTGGTGAGGAGTACCGATCAGTGGCATCTCCTCGCAGAGGAGACCTGGGCACGTAATCAGGGCACTGATCATCAATGTCCAGATTACAGGAAAGCCCTAGCAGTGCCCATCAGCGCCAATCAGTGCCTGCTCATCAGTGCTGCCCATCCGTGCCACCTATCAGTGCTCACCAGTGCCACCTATCAGTGCCCATCAGTGCGGCATATTAGTGCCTCCTCATCAGTGCCCATAAGAAAAAGAAAAGAAAAAATAAATTTGGGTACAGTGTTGCATGACCGCAATTATCATTCAAAGTGTGACAGCACTGAAAACTGAAAAATGGCCTAGGCAGGAAGGGGGTGAAAGTGCCCAGTACTGAGGTGGTTAAAAAAATAAAAAATTCACTTTTTTTACATTCTGTCATCAGAGCAGTACAGTGTTATCATATAACTTTTTAACAATGAGTTTTTTCACACACTGTGACCAAAGCAATACAGTGTTACCATAGTAGCACTGTACTATGGGGAAGTGATCAGGATTTCTTTTCTTCTTTTTTTTTACAAATTATGATTGTTTATACAAGTGAATTTCACTGTTATAAGCAACCATTTTTGCTTTATGAAACAGATTCATTCAATGTGTTTTTTGTTGTGATTAGCTGTGATTGGTCATATCTAATCCCATAGTACAGATGCACTGTGATTGACCCTGTCTCTACCATGTGATCACTGTGACCAATCACAGCTAGCAACACAATTGTACACAATGGATGGCATGAAAGGAAGCCAGCAATTGTTTACAATTGTCATGTGATCTGTTGTGATTGGTCACAGCGATCACATGGTACCAGCAGCAGGTCGGTACACTAATCAGTCAAATGTCATATGACATACACCCTGATCAACGAATGCCCCACCCGGCCGTTAATTTGCTATATACCAGGCAGGAACTGGTTAAATCGTGCCAATTAAAGTAAAAATTGTGGAATAGCTGCAGCTCACCACATGTAACCCTGTACATGAACTTTGAAGTTTAGTAAGTTTCCATCTTTGCAAAACCCTGATACTGTGTTTTTTAATTTTTTTTTCTGCAATAGTCTATTCTGGCGGATGAAGGACATTTAAGTGCTGGTGCTATTAAGATGCTTGGAAACTTCATGAATACTAATAGTCAGCCCTACCTATCATTTATGGAAGCAGTTCTGGATATGTACATTTTTAAAACCCCAAGGTACAGTAAAAAAGTAAATGCATATATGTGCCATATTCCCTTTGTACAAATAATCTCTATATCTCTCCCTATCTGCCCGTGTGCTAGGGTAATAGACAAAGGGTTTTCAAAAATAGCATTGGAGATGAGTGTGGACACTGCTATAGAGAACATGTACCAATGCAAAAAATAAAATTCCATTCATCTAGGAGCGTTTTATTTTTTAAAGCACTGACATTTACAAAGTAGAAATGTGTTTTAAATCGCTGGCAAATTACATTTCCCTCTTGGCTTTTTTTTTTCCAAAGGAAAATGGCCCCCAAACATCCCTCAAAACACATAGCAGACCCCTAAGATCCACAATGAAATGTCATTTGCTGGCAATTTAAACAGTAAAACGTATTTTATTATTTTGTAAATGTCATAGAATGAAAAAAGCATACCAGGCCCTAGTATGGATTTTATGGGAAATTCCATCAAAAAAACAGGCACGTTGGCAAAGTACCCTGCTGGCAAAGCATCTCGTTGATGTCCCTATGTTAAGGACAAAAGCAAAAATATCCCACAGTACATGCACTGTCAACCATGTTGTCCAGGGATGTAGATCCATGTCAATTACGATGCCTGCCAACTCGTTGAAACAAAGTAAAAATACCAGGCCACATGCCCTCACCATGCATGGCCCCATGCTGATGAGGCCAAGGGCCTCTTACCCTAGCCCGGTGGTTGTAGGGTCTGCAGGCGGGGGGGGGGGGAACTTATAGGCATCTGGAAGTCCCCTTTAACAATAAGTTGGCACCCAGATAGCCCACCCATATAAATGAGTAAGAGGTACATACTCCTCATTACTAAAAAAAGTGTTATTAAACAAAGACACAATTTTTGACAAGTCCTTTCATAAAAAAGAGAGAAAAATCACAGTGGTCACATGAAGGGGAGCCAGTCTCTCCAGTTCCATTATTACTAGAGACCGGGACCTGTCTTTGTCAGCTTAGTCATCATGCTCGGTGTGCTCAGGGAGTGAATTTTCAGTACAGAAACCTTGGCCGCCCATTAATGCAAATGTGCAGCTTGTGGGCGTTTAAAGACCCCCCTCTTTGGCGCCACCATATGTGTTATGTAGGTGGTAAAAGGTTAGATGGCTAAATAATTATATTTATTGATGCATAGAAATATAGATAAGTATGACCTAATTCAAAAAAGATTCTGTTTCACCAGGTTAGATGAGATCACTGGAGGTTTCGATCAATTGCCCTTGGCCTTGGCCAAACATTTGGGAAATGTGATCAGATTGAAATCCACTGTAATTAAAGTCATGAGGAATGAAAAATCTGTGATCGTCTACTACCGTAAAGATAGGACCACTCCTCCCACCAGCATAATTGCAGACTATGTCATCATAACATCTACTGCAAAGGCAACCAAACGTATTAAGTTCAGTCCTCCTCTGTCCAATGAGAAGGATTTTGCATTAGGTAACATCTACTATGCAAGTGCCACAAAAATCTTACTGAGTTGCACTGAGAGGTTCTGGGAAAAGGATGGTATTGTTGGTGGGAGAAGTATCACCGATCGCCCATCGCGTTATATCTATTACCCAAGTCACAATTTCACCGAAGGAAGAGGGGTCCTCCTTGCGTCATATACTTTGACAGACGAGTCTTCATTCTTCCTATCCCTCAGTAATGAAGAGTGCATTGACATTGTTTTTGAAGACTTGGCTGTCATCCACTTGAGATCCGAGAAAGAGCTCCGACGCTTTTGTCCTAAGGCTGTGGTGAAGAAGTGGAGCCTGGATCCATATTCCATGGGTGGATTTGCCCATTTCATCCCGTATCAGTATAGTAACTTGTATGAATACCTGGCTCAACCTGAAGGTAGAATATATTTTGCTGGGGAACACACTTCAGCTCCCCATGGTTGGATTGACACAGCTATTAAAAGTGGCCTGAAGGCTGCAAGAGCTGTTTACAGAGATGCCAACACATTCCTCCACAGATAGTTTAGTCTAATATCAATATTTATTGGTTCTGGAAATACACATTCAAGCAGTATACTTTATAAATTAAAAAAAAAATGATTTTGGTGACAATTTATTATCGCCATTCTACATGACTAGACATCTGCGTATTCATTTTAGACCAAGTGCACCTGGGCATTTTCAAAAATGTTATCTTCAAGAGAACTATTTATTGGTTGAACTAGATGGACTTGTGTCTTTTTTCAGTCTGACTAACTATGTAAATAGTTATGACTGGACTTATGCTAGAATCATAACCTTTATAAGTCTATTTATAAAATAATTTGCTGAATAAATATCAAAAGCATTTGGCCAGCCATCACAAATTCTCAAAGTATTTTGCCTAATATATTTATGTCCTACGTCCATCAGCTCCATCTAGTGGTCATAATGCAGCATTTTCCTGACATACCTCAATCAGGAAAATAATTAGAGCTAGAAGGAGCTGACGATCATAGAAAATAAACGTATTAGGAAAAATATGATGAGAATTTGTGACGGCTAGGCGAAAGCTTGTAACATTTGCTCAGCAATTTATTTTTTTTTTTAATAAATAGACCACTTAGTCTTAAATTGTTATACCTGTGCAGGTGTACCCACGATTCATTTATATGCCACCTTATTAAATGTAATTTACTTGTTTGTGTCTAGCAGCTTGATTCAGAAGGTCAGAGGTCACCCGAATTCTGACCATGGCTGGTTTCTCAAGAGCCACCTCACACACCACATACTCTGACCTCTAAGACAAGCTGAAGAGCCAGGTACAGGCAAAAGTAAATAAAGCTAAATAGGGGCAAACATAATTCTTTGTATTTAAGTCTGCACGGTTATACTAATTTAAGGCAAAGGTGTTTGATTTTTAGCATAAATCCCACCAGGACTAATTTTTTTTTTAATGGGATGAAGGGAACAGTAAACTACGTTTATAAACTAAATGTTGCAACTTTATCATTTTGTAGTCTATATTGTTTTTTTTTTTCAAACTATGGTATATAAAAACTATATACTATGGTATACTGTATATGTGTTATATAATACCTACTGGAGAATGTTCCAATGTTCACAGTAGACCTTGTGTACTTCAATAAAGTGCTATCAATAAAATTCAGTGACAAAACTGCGTTTGCTGTGAGACGGATTCATTCAGCCACTTGGGCAAATTGCTGTGTACAGCTTTATAATAAGTAGCTTCACCATTTTTCAAAAGTTATGTCATGTAGGCATTCATAATGACTTGACTTTGGTCTTCGACTTTGACAGCGGCTGGTGCTCAAAATTGTTTGGGGGGCGCAAATTGAAATTTAGGTCAAACCTCACAGTGCCCATCATATGCAGCCTCACTGTGCCCATCATTTGCAGCCTGTACAGCATTGAGGGTGTACAGTATGTGTAGATAGAGGAGGTGGATGGTATTTGTATATACAGGAAGGAAGATGGGTGTATACAGCTATATATACACCCACCTTCCTTCCTGTATATAGAGACCTTCCTCCATCATCACTGACTGCAAATATACATCATCTGTCCTGTATACAGCTATATATACACTATTCCTTGCTCTGTTTCCTTCCACTGTATCCACACAGTGAGTGGTGGTAAACTGTAAGGGATTGCAAAGCACCGTCTACCATCCTCTGGACCCGCCAATTACAAAACAGCAATAGGAGGAATCATTGTAGAGTGGGAGTGTTCCGGGCACATGGCTTGTACCCTGAAGGCACTCTAAAAGACAGCCTAATGGAGCTTCTCATCCCCAATCACCTGATTGCAACCACGTCAAGCTTCCCGCAGACAGCTGTCCGGCATCCGTACACAATTAAAGGACCACTTTCTTTTTTTTTTCCATGACTAGCTTGGGGGGAAAGGGGCACCACCGGTTGACTCAGCATAGCATCCACCCAACTCACCTAAAAAGAGAGCAATATTGTTTTGTAGCCCTGAGGTCTCCTTCCTACACCCCATTTTCCTTGACCAATTCTGCTTGGGGAATTATTTACAGGACTCAATTTATATCTATGACGCAACTAGTTTTTTTTTTTGTATCTGTGCAATTGCCATTCGTAGACGATTACCATAGTTGTCAAATTATTTGTCTGCTATAAAAGCATAAACAGGAGTGCCAGTTTTTAAAGACAGACAGCAATGAGTGCTGCCCTTTCCACGCCAAAGCAACTTGACGGTCTACAACCCCTTATATCACATGATTTTATTGATTCCTGTTGCAGGCTAATTACTTGACTGGGACGAAGGGTGATGGTTACCAGCGGGTATTCCTAACAATATTTTCTGTCCTGCACAAGCATAGCAGGAAAACAGCCCATAGGCAGTACAGGGTTGACCCAGAATGACAAGTTCCTCTCACTCTAGACCAGGGATGTCAAACTCATTTTCAACATGGACATGCAGTACTCTTGCCCTCAAAATGCCGGTTGTATCTGGGGTGCGCTACGTGCACAGATCAGAGTTCAGGATTACGCTACATACAGAGTGCAGAGTTCAGGATTATGCTATGTACTTGAATGCAGAGTTCAGGAGTGCATATCTGTATGTACAGAGTGCAGGGTGCAGGCGTGCGCTACATACAAAGTTCCGGATTATGCTATGTACAGAATACAGAGTTCAAGAGTGCACTACTGTATGTACAGAGAGCAGTTCAAGGGGTGCTCTGTGTACAGGTGCGCTCTGGTTTGATGAGACTAAAATTAAACTTTTTGGCCATCAAAGAAAACGCTATGTCTGGCGCAAACCCAACACATCACATCCCCAAAGATCACCATCATAGTGAAACATGGTGATGGCAGCATCATGCTGTGGGGATGTTTTTCAGCAGTCGGGACTGGTCAGATTTGTGGGAAAGATGGATGGTGCTAAATACAGGGATATTCTTGAGCAAAACCTGTACCACTCTGTGTGTGATTTGAGGCTAGGACGGAGGTTCACCTTCCAGCAGGACAATGACCCCAAACATACTGCTAAAGCATCACTTGAGTGGTTTAAGGGGACACATGTAAATGTGTTGGAATGGCCTAGTCAAATCCTAGACCTCAATCCAATAGAAAATCAGTGGTAAGACTTAAAGATTGCTATTCACAACCGTAAACCATCCAACTTGAAGGAGCTGGAGCAGTTTTGCAAGGGGCAATGGGCAAAAATCCCAATGGTAAGATGTGACAAGCTCATAGAGACTTATCCAAAGCGACTTGGAGCTGTGATAGCCGCAAAAGATGGCTCTACAAAGTATTGACTTTAGGGGGGTGAATAGTTATGCACACTTTTTCTGTTATTTTGTCCTATTTTGTTGTTTGCTTCACAATAAAAAAAAAACACATCTTCAAAGTTGTGGCCATGTTCTGTAAATTAAATGGTGCAAATCCTCAAACAATCCATGTTAATTCCAGGTTGTGAGGCAACAAAACACGAAGAATGCTAAGGGGGGTGAATACTTTTGCAAGGCACTGTAGCTCTGTGACAAGTAGCCAGTGGTGAGAGATGCCAGCTGCCTCACACATACACAGCAGCTTGTGACTGAATCCTCCTCCTTCTCGACTGTGATGCTTTCCTGTACACAGGAGGGGGAGGTGGGGAGGAGTCATGGCAGGGGCGGACTGGGTGGCAATTGGCCCCTGGCCGCTCATATGCCTGAAAGAGGCCCAAGACGCCTGTGAAGCTCTAGACAGGACCCGCTGAGCTCATGTGACCTGCCAGCTCTCTCGCTATCTTCCCTCTCACATTCTTGTCCATGAGCACTCCCCACTGATGATCACTGGAGCTACCTGCTGAAAGGTACCTGGATTCAGTCTTGCCAACCTACCAGATTGAAATTTACTGACACAACACCCAAAAATTTACTGGCACAGCCAAGTTTTTACTGGCATTTCCAAAAGTTACAAAATGACAGTTTTAAGTGCAAATTTGAGTATTTAGGCTACAAACAAATACAATATGCAATTAGCAATATGATTTAAGGTAGATTATAAGGCAAAAAACATATTTCTTATTTTATTTTCGATATGGTAAATAAGTAGCTCAGGGATGGGACTCAGGAGGGTAAGAAATTAGAATGGATGGTGCACACACATAAAATAGACTCACAGTGACACTGACAGCAGTGTGCAGCAGCACAGATGATGATGACATCTCACTGACACAACATGTCCCCTCTTGAGTCACAGTGACAGTCTCTCTCCAAGCCAAGTGGTCCCTCCTGTCCACTCTAGTCTAAACAGCACTGATGGTCCTGGTCCCACCCTGCCTTGCTCCCATACCGCAGACCCGCACACGAGGCTCTGGCCGCTCTGCTTGGCTCGATTGCACCATGACATCACACGACACGCTCAGGCACCGCTTCCGCCAGAGCCGCCCGATCACACTGTAGCAGGCACTCGGGTGGTCTCAGCCAGCTCCAGACAAAGCCGAGCTTCACAGCCATATTTTTTACTGGCTACCTTTTACTTTTACTGGCATTTACAGGCAGGAGAAAATTGCCTGTTTTTTACTGGCTGCCAGTAAAAAATACTGACGGTTGGCAACACTGCCTGGATGGGGATCCCATGTGATCAGGGTGAGAGAGGTAGTCATTGGGGAATGTACAGACTAAAAGGGGGGGAAGATTGGGGGAGTGTGTAAGGGTGAAGTGAGATAGACTTGGTTGGGGTGGGATTTTTGCTAGGAGAAAGAATGGGGGGAGGGGGGATTTTGGTTAAGAGGAGTAATGGGGGGACCCCCTGTATCCTGCCCTACTGGCTCCATCTTCCATCCTGCTGACCCCTGTACCCTGCGCTACTGACTCCATCTTCCATCCTGTTAGCCCTCTGTACCAGAAACACTGGTGTAGAGTGTCAGGGCAGTGATACTGCATTATGTTGTAGTGCATCAGGGTAATTTTTTTTTTGGAAAACATTTTTAATTTTATTTTGCAGTAGCAAACAAAAAGAAACATATAGAACAGACCTCAGCACTAGGCCCTCAGTGTAACTCCAAAGCTGGAACATGAGCACGGTAACAGCAAGTTCCGGTGCATATATACATTGAATGTAAGTCCTTATATAGCACTGCCCCCATTGGACTGCTAAGAATTACCTGATCATCTACATGGCCATGAACAAGTGAACCTTCCAACCCACCTGACACTCTGGGTTCAGACATCTTCATAACACTGTGCAGCAAGAATCAAGCAACATAGTAGTATTAGGTTCTGAAATATTTTACTTGAACCAAATAGAGGAAGATTTTTCACAGAAAGAGGTAATAAATCTGCTGAGCCGGTATAACAGGGCCAACTTAGCAAACTAATTCCTCCCAAGGACACAACAATGGGTCAGCAATGAATAATATTATATACATATATGTACACTATATTTAGATCCGAAGTCACCTCCTAGCGGATGTTTTAGTTAACTACTTATGTGGCTACTTTGAGAAAGATGTAATCTAGCCAGCCTATGCAATCCTAATGAAAGAGCAGGTCTACTGAAGCTAATATATAGGCTTTCCTATGAATAATGGCAAAAGAGTTCCACGTTGCAGATCTGATGTTCTTCGCTAGCTAGTTGGAGCTTGTAAACTGTAGTCCGTTTGGTTGTAGATAAAGCAATAGGTTCCTAGTGGTGAAGAGCTAAGGCATCTGAGCACAGTGTTCAAGCAATGCAGTAAAGTGTTCTTGGGGTAAAGATGTCTTTGCATAGTGTTCTGTAATAGTGGAAATGAATAGGTAAAAGGTTGAGCAATTTGCCCTTTTACCAATGACCAAATCGATCGGTCTTCTGGACAGGAACACGTGTAGCCAGGGCTCATCCAAGGATCAGAGACGCCTGGGTGCAGAAATTTTTCTGGCGCCCCCACATGGGCATGGTTATCTTACTAACTCCTCCCCTTTACAAATCCTCTGTATGGCAACAACTCAAACACAGAGATGCTCCCCTAATGCCATGTACACATGGGCAGACTTTTCAGCATCAAATGTCCAACGGTCTTTCCGACGGACTTTCAACGGAGTTACGACGGACTTTCGGACGACCGGACTTGCCCACACACGAACGCACTAAAGTCCGTTCGAAAGTCTGTTGGTATGAACGTGATGACGTACGAAGGGACTAGAATAAGGAAGTTCATAGCCAGTAGCCAATAGCTGCCCTTGCATCCTTTTTTGTCTGTCGGACTAGCATACAGACGAACGTATTTTTTCGACCGGATTCGAGTCCGTTGGAAAGATTTGAAACATGTTGCAAATCTAAAGTCCGTCTGATTTTCGACAGAAAAAGTCTGCTGAAGGCCCGATGAAGCCCCCAGACATACTGCAGAAATAGTACAGGAGACGGCCAAAAACTGAAGACATAGTACAGGAGAGGATCAGAGACTGCAGACATACTACAGGAGATGGTCAGAGACTGCAGACATACTACAGGAGATGGTCAAAGACTGCAGAAGACATACTACAGGAGATGGTCAGAGACTGCAGACATACTACAGGAGAGGGTCAGAGACTGCAGACATACTACAGGAGCTGGTCAGAGACTGCAGACATACTACAGGAGCTGGTCAGAGACTGCAGGAATACTACAGGAGCTGGTCAGAGACTGCAGGCATACTACAGGAGCTGGTCAGAGACTGCAGGCATACTACAGAAGCTGGTCAGAGACTGCGGGCATACTATGGGAGATGGTCAGAGACTGCAGACATGATACAAGAGATGGTCAGAGACTGCAGACATACTACAGGAGTTGATCAGAAATGGCAGACATACTACGGGAGATGGTCAGAGACGGTAGACAGGATACAAGAGATGGTCAGAGACTGCATAGTACAGGAGATGGTCAGAGACTGCAGACATGATACAAGAGATGGTCAGAGACTGCAGGCATAGTACAGGAGAAGGTCAGAGACTGCAGGCATAGTACAGGAGAAGGTCAGAGACTGCAGGAGATGGTCAGAGACTGCAGAAATGATACAAGAGATAGCCAGAGACTGCAGACATAGTACAGGAGATGGTCAGAGACTGAAGACATAGTACAGGAGACAGTCAGAGACTGCAGACATACAGTGGGGAAGGAAAGTATTCAGACCCCCTTAAATTTTTCACTCTTTGTTATATTGCAGCCATTTGCTAAAATCATTTAAAGTTCATTTTTTTTCTCATTAATGTACACACAGCACCCCATGTTGACAGAAAAACACAGAATTGTTGACATTTTTGCAGATTTATTGAAAAAGAAAAACTGAAATATCACATAGTCCTAAGTATTCAGACCCTTTGCTGTGACACTCATATATTTAACTCAAGTGCTGTCCATTTCTTCTAATCATCCTTGAGATGGTTCTACACCTTCATTTGAGTCAAGCTGTGTTTGATTATACTGATTGGACTTGATTAGGAAAGCCACACACCTGTCTATATAAGACCTTACAGCTCACAGTGCATGTCAGAGCAAATAAGAATCATGAGGTTAAAGGAACTGCCTGAAGAGCTAAGAGACAGAATTGTGGCAAGGCACAGATCTGGCCAAGGTTACAAAAAAATTCTGCTGCACTCAAGGTTCCTAAGAGCACAGTGGCCTCCATAATCCTTAAATGGAAGACGTTTGGGATGACCAGAACCTTCCTAGAGCTGGCCGTCCGGCCAAACTGAGCTATCGGGGGAGAAGAGCCTTGGTGAGAGAGGTAAATAAGAACCCAAAGATCACTGTGGCTGAGCTCCAGAGATGCAGTCGGGAGAAAGTTGTAGAAAGTCAACCATCACTGCAGCCCTCGACCAGTCAGTGCTTTATGGCAGAGTGGCCCGATGGAAGCCTCTCCTCAGTGCAAGACACATGCAAGCCCGCATGGAGTTTGCTAAAAAACACCTGAAGGACTCCAAGATGGTGAGAAATAAGATTCCCTGGTCTGATGAGACCAAGATGGAACTTTTTGGCCTTAATTCTAAGCGGTATGTGTGGAGAAAACCAGACACTGCTCATCACCTGTCCAATACAGTCCCAACAGTGAAGCATGGTGGTGGCAGCATCATGCTGTGGGGGTGTTTTTCAGCTGCAGGGACAGGACTACTGGTTGCAATCGAGGGAAAGATGAATGCAGCCAAACACAGGGATATTCTGGATGAAAACCTTCTCCAGAGTGCTCAGGACCTCAGACTGGGCCGAAGGTTTACCTTCCAGCAAGACAATGACCCTAAGCACACAGCTAAAATAATGAAGGAGTGGCTTCACAACAACTCCATGACTGTTCTTGAATGGCTCAGCCAGAGCCCTGACTTAAACCCAATTGAGCATCTCTGGAGAGACCTAAAAATGGGTGTCCACCAACGTTTACCATCCAACCTGATAGAACTGGAGAGGATCTGCAAGGAGGAATGGCAGAGGATCCCCAAATCCAGAAGTGAAAAACTTGTTGCATCTTTCCCAAAAAGACTCATGGCTGTATTAGATCAAAAGGGTGCTTCTACTAAATACTGAGCAAAGGGTCTGAATACTTAGTGATATTTCAGTTTTTCTTTTTAATAAATCTGCAAAAATGTCAACAATTCTGTGTTTTTCTGTCAATATGGGGTGCTGTGTGTACATTAATGAGGAAAAAAAATGAACTTAAATGATTTTAGCAAATGGATGCAATATAACAAAGAGTGAAAATTTTAAGGGGGTCTGAATACTTTCCGTCCCCACTGTAAATAGTGCATAGGCCCACAACTCACCCCTTGGAAGTTTAAGACGCAATCCCCCGAATCCCAAACCTAGCTTCACACATATAAGACATTGAAATTCCAGTATCATAATCATGATAAAAAAATTCTACAAAGAGAAATGAGATGGATTCACACCCTAGCTGCCACCACTGCCCCTGGTCTCAATGATTTTTTCCATATGCCAAATACCTAATAGTTTGGTATGCCCCCTCTCTTAGATATTCCATTCGCCTCTATACTTAAGGGGACTGTACACTTATGCCCTGTACACACGATAGGATTTTCCGATGGAAAATGTGCGATAGGACCATGTTGTCGGAAATTCCGACCGTGTGTGGGCTCCATCACACATTTGCAATAGGAATTTCCGACACACAAAGTTTGAGAGCTTGCTATAAAATTTTCCGACAACAAAATCCATTGTTGGAAATTCCGATCGTGTGTACACAAATCCGATGAACAAAGTGCCACGCATGCTCAGAATAAATTAAGAGACGAAAGCTATTGGCTACTGCCCCGTTTATAGTCCCAACGTACGTGTTTTACGTCACCATGTTCAGAACGATCAGATTTTCCGACAACTGTGTGCGACCGTGTGTATGCAAGACAAGTTTGAGCCAACATCCGTTGGAAAAAATTCATGGATTTTGTTGTCGGAATGTCCGATCAATGTCCGACCATGTGTAGAGGGCATTACAGTAACAAAAAGATAAAAACCACTGGAATCCACTTGTGTTTAAGTGTCAAAAATTATAATAATAATGATTGATTGGCCGATACGTCTATATGACGGGGTATCTCCCTAGTAGCAGAGTAATAATCTAATAAGAACAAAAGGGGGGTTGGGACCAGACCAGTCCCAGGACTACAGTCAATGGGAGAGTCACAATGGTATTGATCAATGAAAAATACAACTTTATTGATTATTGCACAGTGCTATAAAAATATATAAATCTCACTGATGTGGCACCAAGGCCGTATAAGTGAGATGGGTTCCCTCACAAAAAACACTAACATGTATGGCACACTGTAGAAAAAAAAAGGGGTGATAATAAACAACGTTGTTACATTAAAAACAAGTATGCTGGCACACCCTCCCCCATATGTGCAGATCGGCTCTGAGCGGTGGTCTCCCTGAAATAATATGATAAAGACCCTGAGCGTATGAGGATAAGAGTCCCTTGTGTGGCAAAGTGGTATCAGCAGGCCCCCCAAAAACTGACTTCATGTAACCTTGTACACTAATGCCCTGGCACGGGCTTGATGAATGAAAGGTGAAGGAGTCAGTGGGCATGCACAATAGGCAGTGGAACCATGGATTGTATGTGATAATAACATGTGGCTAACACTGAAAGCCAGGCCAGTGCGGGATATGGTCCAATAACAATGTATCCATGTATAAATCGATCAGTAAGTCTCCAGAATTCCAAAGAAAGATAGAGGCGCACTTGAATATACACAGTTCATTCAGCAAATGCAACAGACTGTAAACACATGCCAGGGTGATTCAAAACACAGTGCTGCTGCAGCCTAGCCTGATAGCAGCAAGCTGTGACCACAGGTTTAAGTGTGTGTAAAGACACGAATAGCGGGGAGGTAACTGTCCCTGTGGGGTTCTTACCCTTCCCTCGTCTGTAGTTACTGAGTCCTTACTGGGTGTGTCTCACACGCTGTGGTTCTGGCTGGTCAGCCAAAGAAAAGCTGCAGACATGCAGACTTGGAGATTTCCATGTGTCCAATGGTGTAGCCACTCATTTGCATGGAAAGCAATGGATCAGTTTGTGTTCGGTTCACTGCACAGATGGTGTTGCTGTGTTTGGCCACTGGAGGGAGCTCTTAGGTAATTCCATGATAACCCTTGTTTCTTCAGTATAAAAAAATAGCAGGGAACGTCCCGCTGCTGTCAGTGATAGAGTGGGGTGTCGGGGGGGGGGCTGCTAGCATCTATAGCATCGCTACGTCAACGCGTTTCGTGCTTTGAACAAGCACTTCATCTGGACATTTGTGCTTATGAAATGATCATTCTTATATAGGGCTAGGGTTGCCACCTCATCCCTTTAACCACTTGACGACCGCCTCACGCCGATGTACGTCGGCAAAGTGGCACGGACAGGCAAAATCACGTACAGGGTACGTGATTTGCCTTCCGCGGGTGGGGGGTCCGATCGGACCCCCCCCCGGTGCCCGAGGCGGTCGTCCTATGTCCAGCGGCGATCGGTGATGAGGGGGAGACCATCCGTTCGTGGCCCCCCCCTCGCGATCGCCGCCGGCCAATGAAAACGCTCCTTTGCTGCTGTATGCTAAACAGCAGCAAAGGAAGTGATGTCATCTCCCCTCGGGTCGGTATTTTCCGTTCCGGCCCGAGGAGAGACGACAAGTATGTGAGTGCACAACACTACACACACACAGTAGAACATGCCAGGCACACAAATCACCCCGATCCCCCCCCCGATCGCCCCCCGATCACCCCCCCCCCCCCTGTCACAAACTGACACCAGCAGTTTTTTTTTTTTTTTTTTTTTTTTTTCCTGATTACTGCTAGCTGTCAGTTTGTGACAGTTACTGTGTTAGCACAGTTACTGTTACCCCCCTTTAGGTCTAGGGTACCCCCCTAACCCCCCCTAATAAAGTTTTAACCCCTTGATCACCCCCTGTCACCAGTGTCGCTAAGCGATCATTTTTCTGATCGCTGTATTAGTGTCGCTGGTGACGCTAGTTAGTGAGGTAAATATTTAGGTTCGCCGTCAGCGTTTTATAGCGTCAGGGACCCCCATATACTACCTAATAAATGTTTTAACCCCTTGATTGCCCCCTAGTTAACCCTTTCACCACTGATCACCGTATAACCGTTACGGGTGACGCTGGTTAGTTCGTTTATTTTTTATAGTGTCAGGGCACCCGCCGTTTATTACCGAATAAAGGTTTAGCCCCCCGATCGCCCGGCGGTGATATGCGTCGCCCCAGGCAGCGTCAGATTAGCGCCAGTACCGCGAACACCCACGCACGCAGCATATGCCTCCCTTAGTGGTATAGTATCTGATCGGATCAATATCTGATCCGATCAGATCTATACTAGCGTCCCCAGCAGTTTAGGGTTCCCAAAAACGCAGTGTTAGCGGGATCAGCCCAGATACCTGCTAGCACCTGCGTTTTGTGCCTCCGCCCAGCCCACCCAAGTGCAGTATCGATCGATCACTGTCACTTACAAGGCACTAAACGCATAACTGCAGCGTTCGCAGAGTCAGGCCTGATCCCTGCGATTGCTAACAGTTTTTTTGGTAGCATTTTGGTGAACTGGCAAGCACCAGCCCCAGGCGTCAGGTTAGCGCCAGTACCGCTAACACCCACGCACGCACCATACGCCTCCCTTAGTGGTATAGTATCTGTACGGATCAATATCTGATCCGATCAGATCTATACTAGCGTCACCAGCAGTTTAGGGTTCCCAAAAACGCAGTGTTAGCGGAATCAGCCCAGATACCTGCTAGCACCTGCGTTTTGCCCCTCCGCCCGGCCCAGCCCAGCCCACCCAAGTGCAGTATCGATCGATCACTGTCACTTACAAAACACTAAACGCATAACTGCAGCGTTCACAGAGTCAGGCCTGATCCCTGCGATCGCTAACAGTTTTTTTTGTAGCATTTTGGTGAACTGGCAAGCACCAGCCCCAGGCAGCGTCAGATTAGCGCCAGTACCGCTAACACCCACGCACGCACCATACACCTCCCTTAGTGGTATAGTATCTGAACGGATCAATATCTGATCCGATCAGATCTATACTAGCGTCCCCAGCAGTTTAGGGTTCCCAAAAATGCAGTGTTAGCGGGATCAGCCCAGATACCTGCTAGCACCTGCGTTTTGCCCCTCCGCCCGGCCCGGCCCACCCAAGTGCAGTATCAATCGATCACTGTCACTTACAAGGCACTAAACGCATAACTGCAGCGTTCGCAGAGTCAGGCCTGATCCCTGCGATCGCTAACAGTTTTTTTGTAGCGTTTTGGTGAACTGGCAAGCACCAGCGGCGTAGTACACCCCGGTCGTGGTCAAACCAGCACTGCAGTAACACTTGGTGACGTGGCGAGTCCCATAAGTGCAGTTCAAGCTGGTGAGGTGGCAAGCACAAGTAGTGTCCCGCTGCCACCAAAAAGACAAACACAGGCCCGTCGTGCCCATAATGCCCTTCCTGCTGCATTCGCCAATCCTAATTGGGAACCCACCGCTTCTGCAGCGCCCGTACTTCCCCCATTCACATCCCCAACCAAATGCAGTCGGCTGCATGAGAGGCATTTTTATGTCCTCCCGAGTACCCCTACCCAGCGAACCCCCCAAAAAAGATGTCGTGTCTGCAGCAAGCGCGGATATAGGCGTGACACCCGCTATTATTGTCCCTCCTGTCCTGACAATCCTGGTCTTTGCATTGGTGAATGTTTTGAACGCTACCATTCACTAGTTGAGTATTAGCGTAGGGTACAGCATTGCACAGACTAGGCACACTTTCACAGGGTCTCCCAAGATGCCATCGCATTTTGAGAGACCCGAACCTGGAACCGGTTACCGTTATAAAAGTTAGTTACAAAAAAAGTGTAAAAAAAAAAAAAAAATATGAAATAAAAAAAATAGTTGTTGTTTTATTGTTCTCTCTCTCTCTATTCTCTCTCTCTATTGTTCTGCTCTTTTTTACTGTATTCTATTCTGCAATGTTTTATTGTTATTGTTATTGTTATTATGTTTTATCATGTTTGTTTTTCAGGTGTGTAATTATTTACACTTTACTGTGCTTTATTGTTAACCATTGTTAACCATTTTTTTGTCTTCAGGTACGCCATTCACGACTTTGAGTGGTTATACCAGAATGATGCCTGCAGGTTTAGGTATCATCTTGGTATCATTCTTTTCAGCCAGCGGTCGGCTTTCATGTAAAAGCAATCCTAGCGGCTAATTAGCCTCTAGACTGCTTTTACAAGCCGTGGGAGGGAATGCCCCCCCCCCCCCCACCGTCTTCCGTGTTTTTCTCTGGATCTCCTGTCTCAACAGGGAACCTGAGAATGCAGCCGGTGATTCAGCCAGCTGACCATAGAGCTGATCAGAGACCAGAGTGGCTCCAAACATCTCTATGGCCTAAGAAACCGGAAGCTACGAGTATTTCATTACTTAGATTTCGCCGGATGTAAATAGCGCCATTGGGAAATTGGGGAAGCATTTTATCACACCGATCTTGGTGTGGTCAGATGCTTTGAGGGCAGAGGAGAGATCTAGGGTCTAATAGACCACAATTTTTTCAAAAAAGAGTACCTGTCACTACCTATTGCTATCATAGGGGATATTTACATTCCCCGAGATAACAATAAAAATGATTAAAAAAAAAAATATGAAAGGAACAGTTTAAAAGTAAGATTAAAAAAGCAAAAAAATAATAAAGAAAAAAAAAAAAAAAAAAAAAAACACCCCTGTCGCCCCCTGCTCTCGCGCTAAGGCGAACGCAAGCGGCGGTCTGTCGTCAAACGTAAACAGCAATTGCACCATGCATGTGAGGTATCACCGCGAAGGCCAGATCGAGTGCAGTAATTTTTCCAGTAGACCTCCTCTGTAAATCTAAAGTGGTAACCTGTAAAGGCTTTTGAAGGCTTTTAAACATGTATTTATTTTGTTGCCACTGCACGTTTGTGCGCAATTTTAAAGCATGTCATGTTTGGTATCCATGTACTCGGCCTAAGATCATCTTTTTTATTTCATCAAACATTTGGGCAATATAGCGTGTTTTAGTGCATTAAAATTAAAAAAAGTGTGTTTTTTCCCCAAAAAATGCGTTTGAAAAATCGCTGCGCAATTACTGTGTGAAAAAAAAAAATGAAACACCCACCATTTTAATCTGTAGGGCATTTGCTTTAAAAAAATATATAATGTTTGGGGGTTCAAAGTAATTTTTTTGCAAAAAAAAAAAAACTTTTTCATGTAAACAATAAGTGTCAGAAAGGGCTTTGTCTTCAAGTGGTTAGAAGAGTGGGTGATGTGTGACATAAGCTTCTAAATGTTGTGCATAAAATGCCAGGACAGTTCAAAACCCCCCCAAATGACCCCATTTTGGAAAGTAGACACCCCAAGCTATTTGCTGAGAGGCATGTCGAGTCCATGGAATATTTTATATTGCGACACAAGTTGCGGGAAAGAGACAAATTTTTTTTTTTTTTTTTTTTTTTTTGCACAAAGTTGTCACTAAATGATATATTGCTCAAACATGCCATGGAAATATGTGAAATTACACCCCAAAATACATTCTGCTGCTTCTCCTGAGTACGGGGATACCACATGTGTGAGACTTTTTGGGAGCCTAGCCGCGTACGGGACCCCGAAAACCAAGCACCGCCTTCAGGCTTTCTAAGGGCGTGAATTTTTGATTTCACTCTTCACTGCCTATCACAGTTTCGGAGGCCATGGAATGCCCAGGTGGCACAAAACCCCCCCAAATGACCCCATTTTGGAAAGTAGACACCCCAAGCTATTTGCTGAGAGGTATAGTGAGTATTTTGCAGACCTCACTTTTTGTCACAAAGTTTTGAAAATTGAAAAAAGAAAAAAAAAAATTTTTTTTCTTGTCTTTCTTCATTTTCAAAAACAAATGAGAGCTGCAAAATACTCACCATGCCTCTCAGCAAATAGCTTGGGGTGTCTACTTTCCAAAATGGGGTCATTTGGGGGGGTTTTGTGCCACCTGGGCATTCCATGGCCTCCGAAACTGTGATAGGCAGTAAAGAGTGAAATCAAAAATTTTCACCCTTAGAAATCCTGAAGGCAGTGATTGGTTTTCGGGGTCCCGTACGCAGCTAGGCTCCCAAAAAGTCCCACACATGTGGTATCCCCATACTCAGGAGAAGCAGCTAAATGTATTTTGGGGTGCAATTCCACATATGCCCATGGCCTGTGTGAGCAATATATCATTTAGTGACAACTTTATGAAAAAAAAAAAAAAAAAAAATAAAAAGTGTCACTTTCCCGCAACTTGTGTCAAAATATAAAATATTCCATGGACTCAATATGCCTCTCAGCAAATAGCTTGGGGTGTCTACTTTCCAAAATGGGGTCATTTTGGGGGGTTTTGTGCCACCTGGGCATTCCATGGCCTCCGAAACTGTGATAGGCAGTGAAGAGTGAAAGCAAAAATTTACACCCTTAGAAATCCTGAAGGCGGTGCTTGGTTTTCGGGGCCCCGTACGCGGCTAGGCTCCCAAAAAGTCCCACACATGTGGTATCCCCGTACTCAGGAGAAGCAGCTAAATGTATTTTGGGGTGCAATTCCACATAGGCCCATGGCCTGTGTGAGCAATATATCATTTAGTGACGACTTTTTGTAAATATTTTTATTTTTTTTTTTTTTTGTCATTTTTCAATCACTTGGGACAAAAAAAATAAATATTCAATGGGTTCAACATGCCTCTCAGCAATTTCCTTGGGGTGTCTACTTTCCAAAATGGGGTCATTTGGGGGGGTTTTGTACTGCCCTGCCATTTTAGCACCTCAAGAAATGACATAGGCAGTCATAAACTAAAAGCTGTGTAAATTCCAGAAAATGTACCCTAGTTTGTAGACGCTATAACTTTTGCGCAAACCAATAAATATACGCTTATTGACATTTTTTTTACCAAAGACATGTGGCCGAATACATTTTGGCCTAAATGTATGACTAAAATTTAGTTTATTGGATTTTTTTTATAACAAAAAGTAAAAAATATCATTTTTTTTCAAAATTTTCGGTCTTTTTCCGTTTATAGCGCAAAAAATAAAAACCGCAGAGGTGATCAAATACCATCAAAAGAAAGCTCTATTTGTGGGAAGAAAAGGACGCAAATTTCGTTTGGGTACAGCATTGCATGACCGCGCAATTAGCAGTTAAAGCGACGCAGTGCCAAATTGGAAAAAGACCTCTGGTCCTTAGGCAGCATAATGGTCCGGGGCTCAAGTGGTTAAAACCAAACACATATTAATTACACAGGTTCTGTGGGTGATTGAAGTGATAATTAAACTCACTTGGTGCCTTATCTGCATTAAATTAGCCTCAGAACCTGTGTAATTCATATGTGTTCGGGTTTAAAGGGATGAGGTGGCAACCCTATATAGGGCATACCTGCCAATCAAAAAAAATCACTGGCACCTTGGATTGCATAGCGCCATCATGTGGTAACAACTTAATACTACAGCTATCTTAAACATATAAGGAAAACATGCAAAAAAGGTTAAGAATCATGCAGGGCTGTGACGACAAATAGATCAAGAAAGACCAGAGACTGACAAATTAAACCAAATCTCGCTAACTCAAAAGAGATTTCCCAAACACTGAATCACAGCAGTGTATTGGGATGTGACAGACAGTTTAAACAGGGTTGTTTATATGCAGAGGGATGCGATTTGCAACATGTTGAAAGCAGGAAGCAAACCGAATGGAAGTGTAAAAAAGCTCGAAGTTCAAAAATGTTAAAGGCAGTATCCTATAATGTAGGAGACATATACCCTTCATACAATGAAAGTGGAGAAGGGGGAGAGTCTGCAGGGTATGAACCAATAGTAGATACACGGCCACATTAAAGAGGGTCATTGTACATTCACTTAATGAAAGAGACACTCCCCAGATTTAAGGCTCCAGGAATACCTTCAGACTTCAACATTGAGTCCCCTCGGCTGGAGGGTCTGGAGCCTAAAAATCCATAATTTTTCTGTTCTCAGAAGTACAGTGTCAAAGTCACCCCTTCAGTCGGATTAATTGAGGACAAAGAAACCTTGGACAGTGAGGCCTGAGGGACTCCCTTTGTGAAATTCTAGGAAGTGTTGTGCTATTGGGGTCTCTTCCTTGAGTCTGATACTATTTAGGTGCCCAGCGAATCTGATTCACAGCTGGCGTTTTGTTGTGCCGACATACAACTTGTGACATGGGCATTCCAGGATGTAGAGGACCCTGGATGTCCCACAGTTGATGAATGATTTAATTACATATTCACTGGTTGAGTCAGAGTTGCGGAATGTTCAACAAATTTGCATGTTGCACAGTGACCACTCGGGAACATGTCTTGCAACCTCAGCATGTCGGTGAGCTAGTTCCTATTGATTGGTCGTCTAAATTCTGATTCGACCAAATCATTCTTCAGGTTACAAGCTCTTTTGGCCACCACGTGTGGCCTATCGCCAACTATTGCTTTCAGAGTGTCTGATCTAGTGAGGATATGCCAATGATCAGAGAGGATAGACCCCACCTGTTGCCATTGTATCCGGTACGGGGTGATGAACCTTACTGGGTCACTCAATGTATCTGTTCCTCCCATCCGGGGTGCAAGCAGGTCGGCCTTTGTTCTCTGACTCGCAATCCTCTTGGCCCTTTTGAGTGTGCGATACGATTATCCCCGTTCACGGAATCGCTGATATAAGGATTTAGATTTGCGGCGATAATCATCATCAGTGGAGCAGTTCCTCTGGATGCGGAGGAACTGTCCCACCAGGATACCTCTTATCAGGGACCGTGGGTGATGGCTATCAGCACGCAGCATAGTATTAGTGGCAGTTTCTTTATGAAACGTTTTGGTGATCAACTTATCTTCAATCCTAATTGACAGGTCAAGAAAAGAGATTTCACAGGGGTCAGCTACATACGTCAAACGTGTGTTGTGGTCCAATATGTCCATGAAGTCTACAAGTTCCTGACGGGTGCCAGTCCAAACCATCAGTACGTCATCGATGTACCATAGCCATAGATGGGCGTGGCTCTGGTACATCGATGAGATGTACACAGTATCCTCCTCCCACCATCCAAGATGAAGGCAAGCATACACTTGGTGCCCATGGAGCCCCTATAGAGGTGCCGTGCAGCTGTTGATAGTAGTGGCTTGCAAATTGGAAGTAATTATTCTTTAGAGCCATTTCGAGTAGTTCCAAAATAAACTCAATCTGTGCACCCATATGGGGGAATTTCTGATCAAGGAAGTGGATCAAGGAAGTGGTGGACCGCCAAAATGCCCCATTCGTGTGGGATCGATGTATACAAAGATTCAACGTCTATCCCTACAAGTAGGGCTCCAGAGGGGACTGTTAAATTGTTGATTTTATTCAACACGTCCCCGGTGTCCTGAACATATGAGGGTAGTAGTTTAATCAGATCCTTGATCAGACAGTGAATGTATTTGCCCACCCTCTCCAAAGGGCCTCTGATGGCCGATACAATCGGTCTTCCCGGGGACCTCTCCATATGTTTATGGTTTTTTGGTATTATATAGAACACTGGCAAATTAAAGTCTGTGACCTTCAAATAGTCATGTTCTTTTTTAGTGATAAGGGTGACTTCCAGGGCCCGGAGCAAACTGTCATTGATGAGCGCTATACTTACTATATACTGTAGACTGTATACTTACGCATTTAAAACCTTGGTCTGGTATCCATGGGCCATCTCTTGGTACTACTGGTAAGTACCATTCGTATATATTCTCTAGATATTTTCTTTGGTAATGTTTCTCTATTATATACACTCTAAAAGGTCAATATCTAATTATTGACTTGGTTTATTTTTAGATATTGTATTGAACACGCCTATAGTGAGAATTCGTGACCACTGCTGTGTGTGATTTATATTCAAATACCTATTGTGACATTGGGGATTGTTCAGCTCAGTGATAGATGCGTTTTTCTGTAGTGAGTCCACATCAGACAGGCATTTATAGTTAAGGGCCTGGTAACCCACGTTTATTAAATGAACAAAAAAACAAAAAAAACCAGTCCATAAATCCACTAAGGAATCCCACGCAGGGGTTTACACGTCGTTCAAACAAAACTGAAAATGCAAGCCCACCTGGCCACTCTTTAACAGCACTGCTGTTATAGGTACTGAAAACTCAAACCAACAGATCTTCCAGGCACACAGTCTTGGGTGCACACAACTTTGGGCTCCTTAAAGCTTCAAGCCCCTCAATGCACACAGCTTCTGGCTCCTTAGATGCACACAGCTTTGAAGCCCTTCAACGCACACAGCTTTGAGCTTCTTAATGCACACAGCATCTATCCTCACACAGAGACTCTCACTAGCAGCCACTGCTCAAACTCCACCTTCCTTCTTCTTCTGCTCTCACCAGCCCCTCGTTATATGGGCTGTGTGCACCTGGGCACACACCCTGCTGGCTGTCCACAAGACCTGGACACAGGGTTGGAGATCCCGTCCGACCCAAGACTCTGAAGGATCTCCAAACTACAGAGCCCCTTCCAGAAATAGCAAGATCCGGAGAAAACTGCCAGAGCAGTTTTCTCTGTTTCAAATCTACTCTCTGTAGCTCTGCAATCCACCGATATGCAGACTCTGTGTCCACTTAAACCCCATTTTCATAGGGACAGAGCCTCGCTCTGCCACACTATACATGACTACTATATACCAGGTGAGAGCCAAGTC
The DNA here is from genome assembly GCA_037952925.1 of Lithobates clamitans. Taxonomy (NCBI): domain Eukaryota; kingdom Metazoa; phylum Chordata; class Amphibia; order Anura; family Ranidae; genus Lithobates; species Lithobates clamitans. Next base: position 2,202,732 of record JBBGZY010000033.1, on the reverse strand, counting down.
TAATATAAACCGGTATTTGAATTGGGGGATTTTTATAGTAGCACCTTAATCTATGAAGTATATGTTTGTTTTCTGTCTTATTTAGTGGTATCTACTATAGACCACACGATATATGTGTATCCCACTACTATAGACAAACATATGCAATTTCGTTTTTCGGTTGTTTGTCAGTTTGGTCAAGTTCTCCCACACCTTGAGCCACAAGTTTAGCAGGCAAGCATACACATTGTTATGTTTATGTAATTAGTCTCTGTGTATATGTACTTCTCCTGGAGAAATGTTGTAACAAATCATAATTCATACTTATTTAGATATATACTACATTGAATACTTACACATGTACATTCTCGTTTAATATACCAGCACTTACCCAGTATCTGTCCTGAGGAAGCTAATATTTTAGTGAAACGCGTCGACTAGCAAGTTTTTGAAGGCATTACTGGATCAGAAATGTTTCTTTTACCTTGATACAGTATTCGATTAATCTTTTACCGTAGGTTCAGCCCTCTATAACTGCATTATTGGGTAACTGGTAAATGTGTCCATACAGGGTGTTGTTTGTATGTTATTTATGTTTTTTTAACTATGTTGTAATAAAATGTATACTTTTTTACTGATTCTCTCTCTCTCATTATGTGCCCAAAAAGTCAGTTAATTTTTTTACTTGGTCAGTCCTTGAATATATCATAATAAAGCAGTTTAATCGGCACTGTGGACATATTATTTATCCATCCATGACACACTTTATCAAACTTATTAGGTATTCCCCTACTAATATACGTGGCTTTATATAAGGGGAGGGCTTTGTTAATGTGTGCCTTCCATGCCGGAAACAGAGGTGTAGACTTTTTCAAGGAAAGCACTATTAACTTCCTATCATAATAAAACAATAAACTCAAAAGAGTATGTGTCACTTTCTTAGGGGATGGGGCATCAACAAGTCCCAGGAGACACACCTCAACAGCTGGCCTTACACAAAAAGTGTAGTGACCTCCTCCACACACAAGATTCTGCCAGGCTTGTAACCTATGGAGTAACTGCAGCAACAGCGGAGTGACATTCAAAGAGTAAAAATCAGATACCAAGCTGGAAATATGAAGGCCCAGGTATTTGACCCTATCCACCTGTTGTAAGGGGCAATTTATGGGAACCCTACAAATTAAAGATGGTGTCCTGAGCGGGAGGATTTGGGATTTACCCCAATTAACTTTTAGTCCCGAGAATAGGGCAAAGGAGTTCAAAATAGCTAGAGCTGCCCATAAGGATGAGTCCAAGTCATAGAAATAGAACCATATTGTTAGCATAGAGTCCTCTAGCATAGAGGACTGCCTACTTATATTTCCGTAGAAGCTCTCAATGCTACAGCCAGGGGTTCAATCAGTAATGCAAAAAGACCAAGAGACATAGGACAGCATTGGCGAGTACCCCTATTCTGACTCCGATTGTTGTGAAGCGATTTATCCCTTGTGAGACCTCTATACCTAGCCTGTATAAGATATAATCACTGAGGACAATCCTCATCAGATGGCTTGAACTCACCAAATACCAATGCTTTTATTCTGAATATCAAGTTACAGCAGATGACAGGATACAAACAGATGAATAGGCTGTGGTATTTATGCGGTCAAAAGATGATATTGTCTGTAGCTTACAATGCAGAATACATGTGCCCTGCTACATGTGGCTTCTAGCTGCATCCATGACACTGGAAGTACGGTCACAGGAAGAAGGGTGGAGCATTACATACAAAAGGAAGTGTGTCATAACATAAGGAAAAATAAACTTGTGAAAACAAGTGCATTACCACAAAAGGTCACTAGATGGCAGCATGTGAACTAAATATAAACGTCCATAGAAAATGGTTAGGAAAACAGTCTATATTAATTCTATGCCCCGGTGGGGCAGCACACTCCCCATCTGGCATGCTAAATGTCACTATATACATCAGAACGGTAGTTATGCAACTGCAAATAACAAACAGTGTAATTTGCTAGATGTCTTAAAGACCTGAAAGACATAAAAAGAACATGCATATAATGCAATAACAATAACTCTTAATTCAAGGCTTCAAGTTATGTCAACTAAAGACCAAGACACTTTCTTCTTGAAGTCACAGGTAGGATCCAGCAGCGTAGGCAAACAAGTTCATTCTCCAAAGGATAAGAGCAGAATAAGTTCAGTGATAGGTCTGATGAAAGTCTTTACAGTCCCTTGTCTTGAAACCTTCACCTCCACCCAGAGGCGTAGCTTGAAGCTTGTGGGCCCCAATGCAAAAGTTGACATGGGCCCCCCACTACCACCCACCACTTCCACCGTGCGTGCAGATACACCCACCGCACGCCAAGATACTCAAAGTGGCTTAAGAGTTTAGCGTTCCCAGAGTTCCTCTTTACATTAGAGGACAGGGATCCCAGCTGAAGAATCAGAGGACAGAGATCACCGCTGAAGAATCAGCGGACAGGGACCCCTAGTAGGTCACTTGGCAGAGCTCCTTTCCCATTCCAGAACTGTATACAGCTCCCCCCCACACTACACAGGGCTGAAATCACATTCCTTTACACACAGTCTGTCAGTCTTCACAGGGTGTATCTGGCTTTTATATTGCCCTTCTGACCTGTGGTCGGAATGGCAGTGTAGTTGCAGTAGGAAGATACACCCTGTGAAGATCCTGGCTGTGTTGTAAAGGAATGTGATTTCAGCTCTGCAGAGAGGTGGAGCAGTATAGAGTGCCGTAATGGGAAAGGAGCTCAGCAGCCGGGCATAGCATCCAGGGTGGAGGGGGTGGTCAGGGGGCTTTGGGGGGGGCGCAACTTAGATCTGGGGGGGCAAAGCCATGTGACACAAAATCTGGAGCCTGCAGCCTCTCGGGGTCCCCTTAGGAGGTGTTAAGGGATTTGTTTTAGCAATTTCTGAAGGTTTCTTTGTCAGTGTTGGCAGGTGTTGGGGCAAGGTCACCTCCCAGAGGTGTGTGTCTTTTCCCCAGTTGTCAGGGAAGTGGGGTAAGCAGACATCTCCGGATGGGGGGGTACAAAGAATCCCAGCTAGTGACTAGGAGACACTGAGCAGTGTCATACCTCACCAGTAACATCCGTCCCATCGTGGCTACAGGACGGCACTCTTCTCCTCTTAACTCGCTGAGCTCGGTTACCATTCCATGTTGCCAGCACACAGCACAGACACTTCCCCATCCTGAGCTGTTCTCACTCCATGCTCCTCTCCATTCAGGAAAAGGCTCACATCTTCTCCCCAGCCAATGAGAACAAAGGGGTGTGGACTGTGGAAGGCAAAGTAGAAGCCCAGTACTGGAGTGTGGCTGTGAGGCCCTAGGGCAGATTGAAGCTGGATTTTGTGGAGGATATGATAATATGACAGGGAGGCTGCAGGGCCTCTCTGGAGCGAGGCGCAGGGTTGCAATTGTGACCCCTGCAACCCCTGTTGCTACGCCCATGCCTCCACCTTACCATCATCTCTAGGAACGCTCTTTACAATAGGTGCCATGGGCCATTAGATTCTTTCAGCTTGATGGTCCTTAAGCAGAACAAGATCTCCAACTTGTATGTTAGGGTTCAGCTGTTGCCATTTCCTGCATCCTTGCAGAGTAGAAAGATACTCCATCTTCCAACAATTCCAGAAGCAGTTGGCGAGGTGTTGTACTGGTTTCCACTGGTCATAGCACAGATTTCCTGCTTTAAAGTTTCCGGGTGGAACAGGAACAGACCCAAGCTTCTGGGTAAGAAGAGTGGGTGGGGTAAGGATAGTTGGGGGTCTATGGATCTTTGACAGGTTCTAGAAGACTGAAGACATCAGCTTTGGTTTCTTCTAGATGATCCAGCAAGAATTCATGGCCCTGTTAACCAAGAAGAATTTGCAAAGACACTTGCAGACACTGGCCTGGTGGCATGATCTGCAGGGTTAATTTTAGATGGAACATAATACCATTATTCAGGTTTAGATGATTTCCTGATTCTCTCTACACGGTTGCTGACATAGACATAGAAACATTTAGTCTGGTTGTATATGTAGCCCAGAACAAATTTGCTGTCTGTGTAGAATCTGACGTCATCTATCTGAATGTCTAGCTCACGCAGTATGAAATCTGCTATTTCTAAAGCTAACACAGTCCCACAAACATGGGAATCATGTGTTCAGGCTTAGGTGCTAACTTAGCTTTCCCAGACAGAAACCCTGTGTGGGCTTGATTAGAAGAATCTCTTACCTTGAGGTAAGCGACAGCTGCTATGGCCTCAGTAGATGCATCTGAGAAGATGTGAAGCTCTTTCCTCTGACTTGTAGCAAGGGAGGCAGAAGTGTAGCAGCGTGGTATATGGATTCCGTCTAAGGCAACGTCCATAGAAAATGGTTAGGAAAACAGTCTATATCAATTCTATGCCCCGTTGGGGCAGCATGACCCCTGCCCACTGGAAAGAAGTCAGACAGCAGACCATTTAAATTTAATGGCCGCAGTTGGGCTATGGTAGAGAATGCTGATCCAACGTCTAAACTGAGAGCCAAAACCATATGCTTCCAACATTTTTGTCATATCATGCCAGTCGAAGGCCTTCTCCAAATCGAGAAAAACGAATATCCCTCCACTGGAAATATCTGGGCCTAACCGGTTATGAGTAAAAACCCTGCGCAAATTAATGTCTGTGGTTTTTTTTTGGTTTTTTTTGGGCATAAAACCTGTCTGTTTAGGTGGAAATAAGATGTTGCAAGACAGACATAAGTCTTTTAGCAAGTAATTTGATAAGTATTTTGAAGTCCATATTGGGTAAAGAGATAGGTCTATATGAAGAGCACTGAAGGGGATCTTTATCTGGTTTGGCCAATAATACTATGTGTGCCTCATAAAAGGAGGGAGGAAGGGAAGCAATCTGAATACAATTGGAGTAATCTCTGTGTAAGAATGTCCAAGTAATGTTTATACCAATTTATTGGTATTCCATCCGGACCAGGTGCCTTACCAGTAGGAAAGGACCCAATCAGAGGTTACCTTCTCCTCCCTAAAGAGAGGTACTAGCCTCCTTCAGAAAAAAATAAAAGTCAGCAGCTACAAATACTATAGCTGCTGACTTTTAATATCAGGACACTTACCTGTCCAGGAAGCCCGCGATGTCAGCATCCCAGCTGATTTTTCCATCGGTCCTCAGGTGCTGCCTCCACCATTCCTTCTAAAGGAAAATGGACAGTGAAGCCTTGAGGCTTCACAGCCGCTTCCCTACTGCGCATGTGGGAAGCATGCTCTGCTTTCTGAATGGCCTGAAGGCGGGGGAAGGAGGAGGGGGGCCAAACTTCTGGGTGATCGCGCTGCAGAAGTGGAAGCAGGTACCTGTTTTTGACCCCCGCAAAATGTGGCACCGGGGGGGGGGGGCAAATAAGCGGAGCTTCCACTTTAGAGTAGAACTCCACTTTAAAGGGGGCATGCAAGGGCTTTCTAATTTCTTCTGGTAAAGTGGGCAAATGTAAGAGATCCAGAGTAGCGAGGAGGTCATCCAAGTTGTAAGGTGCTATAGGCGAATATAAAGTGCTATAAAATGGAACAATAGTCTGTAAAATTTCATCCCTGGCAGTCAGCAGTATTCCAGATGGAGAAGAGATACATGGGATTATGGTCAGGGGTTTGTCCTTGGCAATTAATAAAGCTAATAGCTTACCATTTTTGTCCCTTTTCTCAAAAATGCATTCTGTCCTCTGTTCTATAGTGTAGAAAGCAATGTCCTGATAATGGAGATACAAGGCCCTCCTAGCGAATTATAGATTTGCGAAGGTATCTGGGGAGGGTGCATCAGCATGAGCCTGCACACATTCCTGCTCCCTATCCTGTAAAGTTGTCACCGTGTGTTTACACTCTGTCCTAACAGCTTTAATGGCTGATATGTACATCCCTCTTGTAGTGGCTTTAAAGGCATCCCATTCTATTTGCTCTGTTGATCCCTCATTAACCTGCCAGTAAGAGTCTAAATGGGGCTTTAGCACCTCCTCCCTCTCCCACCCAGCTAGGTGATAAGCAGTATTAACAACCCCCCCCCCCCCCCAAAGTGAAATTTACTGGCAGGACACCAACATTTACAAACGGCACCAATTTTTTACTGGCAAAAATCATTAAATGTACTGGCAGAGCCACATTTTTTACTGACACTGCAAAAAAGTACTTAAAATAACAGTTTTCAGTGCTAAACAGTACAAATATCAATATTTAAACCATAAACACATAGCTAGTGCCATTAGCAATGTGTTTAAGTTAAACAAAAATCAAAAACCATATTTCTCCATTGGAGTTCCCCCTTACATCAGAGTCTGCAGGATTCCCCCTTACAGTGAAAGGGAACTCTTATGTAAAGGAGAACACTACAGATCATGATCTAAGGGGGAACTTTGATGTAAGGGGGGCTCTGGTGACTAGAGACCACCTTCCGCAGAGTGAATACACTAAGGTAAGGGTGGGGTTACTAATATAGGGGGGAACCTTTTATATCAGTGCCCCCTTACATTATTGTATTCACTCCCCCTTACATCAGCAACCCCCCTCTCAGACTGACCTGGCCGCGCTGTCACTGACCTCTCAAGTGCACTGTGCAGGGCTCAGTCAGATGGCTCTGGTTTTATTCAATAGTCACCTCTTCACAGTCCACACACGTCTGACTCCTCCTATTCCCGGCGGCGCTCCCACTTTTGACTCCTCTACAGACTCCCCCTCAGAGACTGCAGACATGGAAAAAAACAAGAGATGGTCAGAGGCTGCGGACATGATACAGGAGGTGGAAAGAAGCTGCAGAAGTGATACAGGAGGTGGACAGAGGCTGCGGACATGATACAGGAGGTGGACAGAGGCTGCGGATGTGATACAGGAGGTTGACAGAGGCTGCGGACATGATACAGGAGGTGGACAGAGGCTGCGGACGTGATACAGGAGGTAAACAGAGTATGCGGGCATAATACAGGAGGTGGACAAAGACTGCGGTTGTGATACAGGAAGTGGACAAAGGCTGCGGACATGATACAGGAAGTGGACAAAGGCTGCAGACATGGTAGTGTCCTCCTCACCCCTTCACGGTAGCTTTCTCCTCTGTCCACCTTCATATTACCTCTCCACATCAGTGTGTCCTCCCCTGTGCCCCTTTCACCTCTCCACAGGGCAGCACATCAGTGTTCTTCTCTGTTCCTGCATGGCTTCACCCCCCCCCCAGTAATGTCCTCCTCTGCCCCCTTTTTGCTATCTCCCCAAACACAGTGTTACTCTCCTCACCCCTCCTCAGCTCCTCCTCTGGTGTGGCGAGTGCACAAAGCGCTGCTGCGGCACCGCCATGAATCAGTGTACTGGCCACTATTCAAAAATGGCGCCCGGCGGTGCCATTATGTTACTGTGCATGCGCCACCCGGCTGAGCATGTACAAGCTTTCCCAAGCCCAACGGGCTTCAGTATGGCACATGCACAGTTGCATGGTTGGCTCGCGGCCATCTTTTTTATGGGCAGTGGTGCCCGTAATGGACATTTATGGGCAGCCTGAAAATGGGCTTAAATTAACAGGCTGCCTGTAAATTAACGGGCGGTTGACAACACTGGTGATATGCACCAAGTCCCCCTAGGCCTATGGGACCCGAGTTGTAAATAAGCTGTAGTGGGGTATGATCTGATACACCCCCAGGTAGGTATGAAACCGCAGACACCCTAGGGCTAAAGCCATATCTATTCTAGATGAGGAGGCAAACACCGGAGACAAATCAGAATATCACCTATCCGTAGGATGCTTCCACCTCCACAATTCAGTAAAACTAGCAGCTGCTGCTCAGTGTAATAATTCATGATTAACATAGTTGCCAACAGTCATGGATTAGCCGGGACACTCACGGATTTCAATGAAATGTCCCGACATGTCCTTGTCCCGGGCTGCGTCCCGAAAAACAGACCCACTCCTGGACACCTGCCTTTTTTCCGTTATTGCCGGCTACAACTCTGCACAGACATCGCCCATTTCAGCATCGCTGCCGCAGCTGGGTGTACTTTTTGCACATTGGGGAACATTATTTGTTTTATTGCTGTCACTGGGCAATCATGTGTTCAGACTGATTGGGGCGAGTCTCCTCCCCCTCCCTCAGCAGTAGCTTTCATTGGCTCTGGCTCTGTGGTGGATGACTGAGGGAACATCCCCTAGGTGGAGCCTGCCTCCTTCTTGCTGGCTATGCTGAATGAGTGGGCGGGGAAGGGGATGCACCCGGCCTTGGAGTTCACACCTTCTTTGGGTGCTGTGTGAGTGAGCTGACCAGAATCCACTCCAGGAAGATTGTGAAAAGTCAGGTAAGCTCTGCCTGAGGGATCTAACCTCATGTAAATCATCCACATGACATGATTATCTTTTCTCAGTTTAGAAGACTTCCATCTGTTTATTTAATTAGCTTTTTCTGAAACCTTAAAGTAATTTTTATTTAGTTGCATTATAAAAACTCTACATTAGACTCTTTGACCCCGTTAGTTGTCGCCTACCCTACGTTAGTTTGACCCCGTTAGTTGACACCTACCTACCTAATGCTTGTAGTCCCTTTACTAAAATACAGGTTGTAAGCTCTTGTGCATAAATACAGGAATGCACACAGGTGCAAATTATATTTCGATATCTGCAATCATTTATTTTCAACCATTTCTGACCAGTGACTGCATATGAATTGAATGACTGGTCAATTGATCATGGCAATTTTGTTCTAGGGTAAGTTTACCTGTGTACACTTTTTTTTTCTAAATTCCAGCTCCCCTATGCACCAATATAACATTCATGTATTTTTTTGCAAAAATATCAAAGCTTTCCATTAAATCTACAGACACTTACTTTTCTTGTGCTCATCCATGTATCCAGACATTTCCATTTCCAATAATGTCTTCTTCCTGATCAGACTTTAGGTTATGACACAGGAAGGAGTTGACCAGCTGACCTCATTAGCCCACACCCTGCATCATCCATCCTCCCACTCCCAGGTGCACATTTTTTTTTAATGAAATGCAATCAATCAATCAGTGATCACCCTTCTCAGTAAATACACAATATACAATCAGATTGCATAGTGTACTACCATCTTTATATAAGTACGTAGGAGGGAATGGACAGAAAAACTCAGCTGTCAAGCCCTGTTCACATCTCTGCATAGCGGGAACTCGCATTCCCACATGCGGTTTTTTTTTTTTTTTTTTTTTTTTAGGGGGGGGGAGGTGTTTTGGAGCATTTTCACTCATCACACATAGGGCAACCCATCCACCTGAATGGGCTGCCCTACACACAGCAATCGCCCCAAAGAAGCTTCAGGACTATTTTTTAGAGCGGAGCTTGATGCATTTTTTACATTTTTGGTGCAGTGCATTTCTGAAATGCAAGGAAACGCACAGATATGAATGGAGCCTCATTGTTCTTGTGTTATCAGTCAATTTCACTTTCAGGCCCTATTCACATCTAGCATAGTGGGAGCGCACATTTTGTGGCTTGTTTTTCCTGTGACACGCATAGGCAGCCTGTTGGTTTAAATGAGCTGCACTCCATGTGGTTAATGGGACATTTTGGCTTTTGTGGGTTGCGTGTTTGCAGCATTTGCCCCTCATTTTTTCACATGGCAAAATGTGTGTTTGCTTCTGTGTTTGGTGTGCCGTTCACAATTAATGGCACTGAAAGCGCAACTAGTAATTTTAGTTGCATAAACATGGCCATACACTATACAATCTGATTGTACAATCTCCTTTAGATTTACCAGATTTATATAATAGGAGGAAACACCTACCTAGTCAATAACTCTGTATCCAATCAGGCAGGCCCTTATACTACATAGTTGATGGTAGATCTAAAGGTGATTGTACAATTAGATTGTAAAGTGTATGGTGTACTTTACAGAACCCATGACTGTTGTATAACAGATGTGATTACCATTACCTGAAACCCCAACCTCTTAACCTTATTCTAAACAATTAAGACCAGACCAAAGGTTGGAGTTATAAAAGGCCGTAGCAGCCTACTTTAATAAACAAATAGATATCATAACAAAAACACATCTGTCATTCAAAAATTCCTCATCTATCTAGCGTTGGTCTTTGCAGGAGATTCGTAAAACATTAGTAACATAACCATATTGCACTGCGGCCCTTCTCTTAATAAAATAATAGGCCTCAAGCCGACAAGCTGGCTCAGAGACAACCAATGACCGCAGTGCCCACATTAACACTTTCCTTCTAACCTCCGTTATCCGGAAACCACCATCAGTACCATCAGGACCATAGCAATGCTAGTTCCCGAAATTCTCATTGTGCCATATCTTCTTTCCCCTGCAAAGACCAAAACGCCCGCCACTGCTACGACATCCAACTTCCACGAACCTGTTTTAGAAAAGAAAAAGAAAAAACACACAACCAAACTACCCAATTCACTTTTCCAATTTTTTAGGGAGGGTGGGCGGGAACTTTCCCCCACTCTTGTGATGACTCATCAGGGCGGGGACAGAATTTAACACCTTCCATGGCCCCTCCCCCTCGGCACCAAACATTTCACTCTTTTTCCTGATACCATCTCCCTGTTAACCCTGTCATGTCAGCCCTTCGCCTATGTATTTCATACTTTGCTCCGGGCTTCTCTGGAGACCCTTCTCCTGTCTTCAATACTACAGCTCTATCCACATAGACTGCTGTCTCATCTCCTGCACACTTCAAAATGCCAAATGAAAAAGCCATGCAAAATAAACTTAAAGGCTAAGTTCACCTTTGTTCACCTTTTTTTTTAAATTCCAGCTCCCCTATGTACCAATATACCATTAATGTACTTCTTTTTCAAAAATATCAAATCTTTCCATTAATTCTACAGACACATACTTCACTGACCTCATGGATGTTTGTACAGTCAGATTGTATAGCATATCGCCATGTTTATACACCAAAAATTACTAGTTGCGCTTTCAGTGCCATTAATTGTTAACAACACACCAAACACAGAAGAAAACACACATTTTGCCATGTGAAAAAACGAGGGGCAAATGCTGCAAAATGCACAGTAAAAAACACGCAACCCACAAAATGTCATAATGTCCATTAACCACATGTAGTGCATCCCATTGAAATCAACAGGCTTCCCTATGCGCGTCACAGGAAAAATGAGCCACAAAATGTGCGCTCCCACTATGCTAGATGTGAATGGGGCCTGAAAGTGAAATTGGTGTGACAACACAAGAACAATAAGGCTCCATTCACATCTGTGCGTTTCCTTGCATTTCAGAAATGCACTGCACCAAAAATCGCAGTAAAAAATGCACCAAGCTCCGCACTAAGAAAAAGTTTTGAAGCTTCTTTGGGGCGATTGTAGTATGTAGGGCAGCCCATTCGGGCGGATGAGCTGCCCTATGTGTGATGAGTGAAAATGCTCAAACGCCTCCCCCCTCGCTAAAAACAAAAAAACAAAAAAAATAAAACAAAAAAAAACGCATGTGGGAATGCGAGTTTCTGCTATGCAGAGATGTGAACGGGGCTTGGCAGCCAAGTGTTTCTGTCCACTCCCTCCTATGTACTTGTATATAGATGGCCATACACTATGCAATCTGATTGTGTATTTAGTGAGCAGGGTGATCACTGATTGATTGCATTTACAAAACGTGTACCTGGGAATGGTTACATAGTTAGTAAGGTTGAATAAAGACACCAGTCCATCCAGTTCAACCTGAGTGAGTGTGGGTGCGTGTCTACAATTGTCCCTATCCCTGTACATTGTGTCTCATTAGGATGCTCATCTATTTCATTATATATTTAAGGCACCCATATAGTGCCATCAATTTACACACATACATCGCACACTCACATTGGTCCCTACCCTCAAGGAGCCCACAGTCCAATGTCCCCAACTCACATTTATATACTAGGGCCAATTTACCTACCAGCATGTCTTTGGAGTGTGGGAGGAAACCGGAGTACCCGGAGGAAACACACTCAGGCACAGGGGGATCATGCAAACTCCAGGCAGGTAGTGTTTTTACTGCTAGATGAGAGTGCTACCCACTACACCACTGTGCTGCTCTTAAAAGGGAGGGTGGATAATGCAGGGTTTGTGCTAATGAGGTCAGCTGGTCAACACCTTCCTGTGTCATAACCTAAAGTCTGATCAGGAAGAAGACATTATTATTAGAAATGTCTTGATAAAAGGACGAGCACAAGAAAAGTAAGTGACTGTAGATTTAATGGAAAGCTTTGATATTTTTGCAAAAAAAGTACATTTTGGTGCATAGGGGAGCTGGTATTTAGAAGAAAAAAAAGAGTGTACAAAGGTGAACTTACCCTTTAAATACAAGCTGGCACACTCTGTTTGCAGCAGACTGAGAGGATGAGCTCACAGAGCCTCTCCTCACTTCTTCTCAGAAGCACTGAGCTCAATGGACAGCTTGGAGCCTTGGACCAATGGTAAAGTACCATCGGCCCCAGCTGTACAATAAAAATGCTGCAGTGGAGGCTGTCCTCCCACTGCAGTGTCATAGAAGGGGCATGCGTCTAAAAGACAACTGCTCCCTTCCAACCCAGCCCTCATAACTAGAAGGAAAAAACATGGGTTTATGGGTATAAGATTTACCCATAATCCCATGTTTTTCTCACACAGTCATGAGGGAGAATGAGAATCTCCTGCTGCTGAAAAGGTACTGTTTTATTCAAGCTAAATCATATATTTATATGCTATATGTTATAGCACAATAATTTATTATTTATATATTTACTGTGAAATGACTGGTTTAAAGTTATAACTTCAAACTTCAGTAATATGCCGGTTAAGCCACCTGCTTGAGTAGTTTTTGAAAATATAGTAAATTACCTTAAAAACAATATATACTCATTATTTGTATATTACTTATGGTAATTGACCCCTCGCCACCCAGGCCAATTCTGACACTTCTCTCCTACATGTAAAAATCATAATTTTTTTTTGCTAGAAAATTACTCAGAACTAGGGATGAGCCGAACACCCCCCCGGTTCGGTTAGCATCCAGAACATGCGAATGGACCGAAAGTTTGTGCGAACATTCGAACACCATTAAAGTCTATGGGACTCGAACGTGAGAAATCAAAAGTGCAAATTTTAAAGGCTAATATACAAGTTATTGTCCTAAAAAGGGTTTAGGGACCCGGGTCCTGCCCCAGGGGACATGTATCAATGCAAAAAAAAGTTTTTTAAAAACAGCCATTTTTTCAGGAGCAGTGATTTTAATGATGCTTAAAGTGAAAAAATAAAAGTGAAATATTCCTTTAAATATTGTACCTGGAGAGTGACTATAGTATGCTTGTAAAGTGGCACGTGTTTAGAACAGTCCCTGCACAAAATGACATTTCTAAAGGAATAAAAGTCATTTAAAACTGCTTGCGGCTGTAATGTAATGTCGGGTCCAAGCAATATGGATAAAAATTATTGAGAAAAACGACATGGGTAACCCCCCAGCCCATTATCAGGCCCTTTAGGTCTTGTATGGATATTAAAAAAGAAAAGGCGTGGGGCCCCCAGGCCCTATATACTCTGAACAGCAGTATACAGGCGGTCCAAACAAGACAGGGACTGTAGGTTTGTTCTTAAGTTGAATTTGTTTGCAATTTGGAACAGGTACATTTTTTAAGTGTAGCTCCAGCCAAAAAATATATTTTTAAGCTTTTTGGATAACATAGGGAAGGGTTATCATCACCCCTGTAACATTTGTTTTGCTGTCTGTGCCCCTGTTCAGAAGATTTCACCTCACTTTCTGTCCCAATGACTATTGGATTTTGAAAATTTGGGGTTTTTAGGGAAACAAGGATTGGTGATAATAAATCATCAGTGGACACACCTTTTTCCTATATTAACTCTTACAGGAGAGAATTTCCCTTCCTAGGGGTAGGTTTCCTCTCACTTCCTGTTATCTCCCTCCATTTGTAAATAGGAGTCATTTGTAAGTCGGATGTTGAAGTAGAATAGTAAAGTATCGAACCAGGCAGAACTTCAGCAATGCAGGTTTATTAACAGCTGATAACATACAGGTTTATGTTTAAAGTATTACAAGATACAGGTCTAATTTATACAGTTTCTTACAATGCAAGCATATTAGAAATAAATATTCTTATCCTCTAACCAAATTTAAACAATTGTGAATTGTTCTCACCTTGAACCAGAATGGGTCTTTACTGCCAATTCTTGGGAACCCGTCACCCGATAGGGACCAGTCAATCGACCAGTGGTCTGGTCCCCTCACAGAGTTCTGGGTTCCAGCTCGACCAAGTTCTTGAGGGAAATTCACCTGAGACCACATTCTGGAACAAGTTAAGAAGTCTTCTCTGACTCGTACGAGGAGACAAGGTATGGACAGATACTTGCCCATTGGTTCTGACCTCTATGACCCGTGCAATAGGGCAGCATACACAGAGTTCAGCCTTATGAGCTCCTATCTGACTTGTCTGTCTAACAATTGCAGAGCTTGCATTTATATACACTTTTACAAGTCTTATCTTAACATCTCTCTTACATATGATTGGTCGCTAAGATCTACGTCAAAGTAACCAAACATAAATCTGACACCTGTTCTACAACCAGATAAACTTAATTATTCCCAAAATTCCTATATGTTCATTAAAGTGATTTATAACTGTTTTTATTCAATTAAAAACACCTGTATAGAGACAGTCTGGCACCCAGCTGTGTTATCAAACTCTCCTTATCTTGATAAGATTTAACTAGCTTCAAGGATTTGCAGATTTACAACTTTGAGACAATTAACTTTCAAAAACCCCACCAGATGTTTTATATGTTTCACTATATGCATGTATTTTAACAGTTTTAATGAGGGCACAAGCAGACCTTTGTTTGACCCTGTCAAACTTAATTAATGTTCTGTACATAACTTTCCTGTATTCCACCTAATTATTTTAACCACCTGTTTTCTTATCTGTCTGAGACTATTCTATATTACTTGAATCTATTCTAATGAACTTTCACCCAGTAAACTATAAAAGTATAAGAAAGAAGCAGAGGGGTCATCCAAAGTTCAGCATTTAAAAATGAAGACTTTCTAAATCTATGGAAAACACAGTATACATTATTAAAAATTAATAATTGTTGCTTTACTTATTGAATAATAATATTGATAAAACCACTACTATATAATAATAATAATAATAATAATAATAATAATAATAATAATAATAATAATCAATAAAATATATGCAAATCAATATGACTAATATGAAATACATTGGCTAATATGAGATTCTACAACAATGTTTGAAAGTAGGGGACCGCCTGTATATAATATACGGCCTGCCCTATATACTCTGCAGAAATTTGGGCCTTAGGTGTTGGTGGTACCAGAACACTGTAAGCCCTCACAGTTACTCTTGGTGGGTGCTGGAACGGGCCCTGCTGTGAAATATTATATCAAGAATTGTAATTACATGCCCCTGTTGAACAGCATCATAAAAATTGGGCCTTTGGTGGTGGTGTGGTGGTGTTGCCACAACACTGTAAGCCCTCACAGTTACTCTTGGTGGGCACTGGAATGGGCCCTGCTGTGAAATTTTATATCAAGAATTTTAATTACATGCCCCTGTTTAACAGGGTCAGAAAAATTGGGCCTTTGGTGGTGGTGTTGCCTCAACACTGTAAGCCCTCACGGTTACTCTTGGTGGGCGTAGGAATGGGCCCTGCTGTTAAATATTGGATCAAAAATTGTAATTACACGCCCCTGTTAAACAGGGGCAGAAAAATTGGGCCTTAGGCACTGGTGCTGGTCCCACAACACTACAACCCCTCACAGATACTCTAGTTGAGCGCAGGAACGAGCCCTGCTGCAAAATATTACAGCAAAAATTGAAATTACATGCCCCTGTTAAACAGGGGCAGAAAATTGGGCTTTAGGCACTGGTGATGGTGCCCAGAACCAAAAATGTTCTTAGAAGATATCAACATGAACATTGAGGAGGAATAGGATAGTCACTCAGCATAACAGGATAGTCACTCAGCATCAGCATAGGCAGTCTTCAAGGGATCTCACATTCATAAAAAAATTAATCGGTTACATCAGCATCAGGTGCTTGGTAGCTGGTGATCCAAGACTGATTCATTTTTATGAAGGTGAGCCGATCAACCGAGTCTGTGGACAGGCGCACTCTGTGATCGGTTACAAAGCCTCCAGCAGCACTGAATGTGCGTTCAGATAGAACGCTGGATGCAGGACAGGCCAGTAGCTCAATTGCATATTGTGCAAGCTCTGCCCAGTGATCCATCCTCAAGACCCAGTAACCCAGTGGATTTTCGGTTGGAAAGGTCTCCAAGTCTGATCTTGCCCCAAGGTATTCCTGCACCATGTAAATCAGACGCTGGCGATGGTTACTGGAACCAATCAGACCTTGGGGCTACGGACTAAAAAATTGTCTGAACACATCGGCCACCTTCTCCACCACTCCTTCTGTGACTGACCGAAGCCTCAGCAACACGTTGTCCAGGAGGACTAGGAAATTGCAACCTCCCAGGCCCTGGAAACGCATTGCACAAACCTTTCTGCAAGGCCTCCCGAAGATGTTTTATCCTCTGCTCCCTCTGTGAAGGCTGGATAAGTTCGCTATATTGTTTGCAATTGTACTCAGATTTTCCTGCATGATTCATGGAAAGATGACAATGTAACAGAAGAGCATCTCAAAGGAAGACCTTCTCCCATCCCAGTTTGTGTTAATGAATAAAGCATTAAGAAAAAGCATTAGGGACTGTGACTTTAAAACCTATGGGCTGCGAGGGTTGAGTAGGAAACGTGAATTACAAATATAGCAAATATTAAGCCGCTCCTTCGGGGGTAAGTGCTACATGTGGGGGCGTCGTCCGGGATATCTGTTTCGCGTTTGCCGCTAACCATCTCCCATAGCAACGAAAACCTGCATTTCAGTGATTGGTGCCAAAATAGCCTGCAGTATAACAGTACCTGCCACCAGGGGTCACTGGGGAGGACTTTGAAAATATACAGCTCCTCGGGCGCTGAACCAACAAGTGGGGGGTGAAGCCACGCCCCGGAGGAAAAAGTTTCAGTGTTCAGCGTGCCACGCACCAGAGCAAGATGGCAGAAGGTGTTGAGGACACGTTTGCTATGCAGCTGCTATCTGATGTGCAGGACCAGGTTCTGGTTGACACCGGTGTTCGGTTGGAGCTAACCGGAGGACTGGCGTTGGGAGCAATTGATGGAGTAGAGAAACTCTGTATGCTATGTCTTGGATGTCAGAGGCCTACAGTTGGAGTCATCGCCTGGGCTCAGTGCGGACATTGCGGTATCCAGTTAACAAGATTGGGACCCGTCCAACAGGAGGTCAAGTATTATTTTGTTAAAGAAAAAACGGGACTTTATCTGCGATGGGAATGGGTGATTCGGAAGGCCGGAGAGGGTCGTGTGTCACCTGCAGCAGCAGTAGAGGAGCTCCCGTCTGATTCGGCTGAATCAGAGCCATCAGGAGATCAGGTAGGATCTACTGAGAAAGCCTGTGACTTGGCTGGGGATCCGGGGACTGTTGAAGTTGTTGCCCAGTCTTCGGAGGGAACCCCTGAGAAACCAGTTAGCAGTGAGCCCTTTGATTTGCCTGTCCGGAAGGCTCCTAAACCACAGGAGGGGGACCCCTCGGGTGAGCCGGACAGAGTATGCGAAGAGCGGGTTGTAGATTGGGGATCACCACAGATCTTGCAGAAATATGGATCAATGAGCGATCTATTTGAATGGTCATTCCCTGAAGAGTTTGATTCAAGTGAGGAGGAATGTTTTATTGAGAGTTCAACTTCAGTGGAGGCTTCCACAGGAGTGTCCGGTTCAGTTAAAGTTTCAGCACCTCCATTTAATGTGACAAATACCATTGTTCCTAGCAGGCCAGCTACATTTCAGAAATGGATCAGTAGAGCTACTGACACGTGTGTCTTGCCTGGCTGAGAAAATGCTAAAGACTTACCTAGACTCTTTAGATTTCAGAGAGAGGTCCAGCGAAAGGTGGCTCAAGAATGGGGTTTTGATTATTCATATGTCCCGGAACAAGTTATGGTCATTGTGGAGTGTTCACGGGAATCATGGGAGGATGAACTTGTGTGGGACTACCTTCATGTTCCCAAGCCAAAAAGGACACCTGACAGTGAGGTTTGGGTTCGGTTCAAAGACATTCATCGGGAGTGGAAGCTTGGAAGAGCGTTCCACAAGGACAGAGTATTGGTGGTAAAAGCTGGACAAAATACCCACAGTTAAACTATCTTGGTGAGAGGACCGGGAGATAGTCGCAAGAGGTTGCTTGACCCGAGATATTATTTGTGAGAAGGATTGTTATTCACAAGTGTATGTCTTTTACCCATATTGACTGCAGGATGGCAGATGGGTTAGGGTGGGTTTTCCCCAATTAAACTGTTAAGCAGGAGACTCACATTCATGGTGCCTAACAAGGACAAAGTTAAGGACACTAGGGTGTGCTGTCTCTGCTTGAATCCCTTTGTAGCACAAGTACTTCTTCAAGGACTCTTATTTAAGAGCCATACAGAAAGTTTATTTTGCCAACAGGCAAACGGATTTATTTGCGAGCATGTCTATTTGGATGCGCTTTGCAGGAGTACTGCTGGACTCCTTTTGAGGGAGCGATTATCTCAATGGGAACATACATGCCATAAAGAAATGTATATTTGTTCAAATTACCCGGTAGAGGATTATAGCCCCCTCTGCGTGGTAATGTTTGTGTAGTAGTTAGAAATTATTGTGTGTTTTCCTTTAGGTATATTGGAGATGTGACAGCTGTCCATTCCACAGAAGAAGGCCTGTGGTAATCAGGGTATTCCTCCCACAGGAGCAGTGCTTTGGTTCCACTTGTATTGAGTGTTAAATGTAGGGATCTACAGTCAGGCCATGTAAATATTTTCTTTTGAATGTTAATATTGTATACTGTAACAGGTGATGTTAAGCCTGTTTAATGTTTATTCCCTTTTACCCCGTTCCCATTGTTGTAATGAGATGCTCTTTCTTCCTTGAAATTTTAAGGAGTCACTTTGAAATGTATTCCCCACAACTGGGGACAGTTGTGATTCAAGTGGGGGGTGTATGTAGCGGGCACCTACTTTTAAGCAGGTGACCTTTCTTGTTAGCTTTCTGTTACAGGTAAATTTAGACAGGCTGATGCTATTTGCAGCAGGCCTGTTTTGTTTGATTTCCATATTTGAGTGACAGGTGGTTTATGTGTTGGTCTCAGCCAATCATTAATTTGCTTGGTAATCCCGGGACTCTCATATAAAAAGGGGGTCACATGGTGCCAGGGAGAGTTCGAGTCCAGTCCTGCTCTGAGGAGTGAGAGAGCCAGCCTGGTTCCCGGAGGGGAAGTTGGAGGTTTTCCCCTCTGGGAGCCAACGGAGCTTCACCTTAGCGAGAAGGGTGGAGATCCGGTCCTCATGGAGGAACAGACGACATCTTGCCGCGTGTAGTCGTGGATGTCATGGGCCGCCCCTGCGGGGAGGGGAACGGACCACAAAGAGATAGAGAAAACTGAGGATCATTGCGGATGAAGTAGCAACAAAGTGGAAGGAAACTGGGCGATCGATCGTTTATGAGTGGCACATGCACTATTGATCACGTGAGTGAAGGCCCAAGGGAAAGGTACTGCCAGAGACTGAGGGTTGTTGGTGCACAAGTCAGTGAGATGGGCAGTAATGGCCTATGACTTTGAGTTCAGCATTGCCCCGGGATTCCAATCAGTCAAGCGGGAGGAGTTATTCAAATTGGCTCTCCTTTAGCTTAATTTGGAAGTACCATGTCAATGGGAAGTAGTGGTAAAGAGGTAGTGGTGAAGCTGCAAGCACACATGTAGAGATAGGGATCGTTCTTTTAACCACTTCAGCCCCGGAAGGATTTACCCCCTTCCTGACCAGAGCACTTTTTACAATTTGGCACTGCGTTGCTTTAACTGCTAATTACGCTGTCATGCAATGCTATACCCAAATGAAATTTGCGTCCTTTTCTTCCCACAAATAGAGCTTTCTTTTGATGGTATTTGATCACCTCTGCGGTTTTTATTTTTTGCGCTATAAACGGAAAAAGACCGAAACTTTTGAAAAAAAATTATATTTTCTATTTTTTGTTATAAAAAAAATCCAATAAACTCAATTTTAGTCATACATTTAGGCCAAAATGTATTTGGCCACATGTCTTTGGTAAAAAAATTGCCAATAAGCGTATATTTATTGGTTTGCGCAAAAGTTATAGCGCCTTCAAGCTAGGGTACATTTACACAGCTTTTAGTTTATGACTGCCTATGTCATTTCTTGAGGTGCTAAAATGGCAGGGCAGTACAAAACCCCCCAAATGACCCCATTTTGGAAAGTAGACACCCCTAGGAAATTGCTGAGAGGCATGTTGAGCCCATTGAATATTATTTTTTTTGCCCCAAGTGATTGAATAATGACAAAAAAAAAATTACAAAAAGTTGTCACTAAATGATATATTGCTCACACAGGCCATGGGCATATGTGGAATTGCACCCCAAAATACATTTAGCTGCTTCTCCTGAGTACGGGGATACCACATGTGTGGGACATTTTGGGAGCCTAGCCGCGTACGGGGCCCCGAAAACCAATCACCGCCTTCAGGATTTCTAAGGGCGTAAATTTTTGATTTCGCTCCTCACTACCTATCACAGTTTTGAACGCCATAAAATGCCCACATGGCACAAAACCCCCCCAAATGACCCCATTTTGGAAAGTAGACACCCCAAGCTATTTGCTGAGAGGCATGTTGAGTCCATTGAATATTTTATATTTTGACACAAGTTGCGAGAAAGTGACAATTTTTTTTTTTTTTGCACAAAGTTGTCACTAAATGATATATTGCTCACACAGGCCATGGGCATATGTGGAATTGCACCCCAAAATACATTTAGCTGCTTGTCCTGAGTATGGGGATACCACATGTGTGGGACTTTTTGGGAGCCTAGCCGCGTACGGGGCCCCAAAAACCAATCACCGCCTTCAGGATTTCTAAGGGTGTAAATTTTTGATTTCACTCTTCACTGCCTATCACAGATTCGGAGGCCATAGAATGCCCAGGTGGCACAAACCCCCCCCCCCAAATGACCCCATTTTGGAAAGTAGACATCCCACGCTATTTGCTGAGATGCATGGTGAGTATTTTGCAGCTCTCATTTGTGACAAAAAGTGAGGTCTGCAAAATACTCACTATACCTCTCAGCAAATAGCTTGGGGTGTCTAATTTCCAAAATAGGGTAATTTGGGGGGGGGTTTGTGCCACATGGGCATTCCATGGCCTCCGAAACTGTGATAGGCAGTGAAGAGTGAAATCAAAAATTTACGCCTTAGAAAGCCTGAAGGCGGTGCTTGGTTTTCAGGCTCCCAAAAAGTCTCACACATGTGGTATCCCCGTACTCAGGAGAAGCAACAGAATGTATTTTGGGGTGTAATTTCACATATTCCCATGGCATGTTTGAGCAATATATCATTTAGTGACAACTTTGTGCAAAAAAAATAAAAATTTGTCTCTTTCCCGCAACTTGTGTCACAATATAAAATATTCCATGGACTTTCCAAAATGGGGTCATTTTGGGGGGGGGGGGGGGGTTTGAACTGTCCTGGCGTTCTATGCACAACATTTAGAAGCTTATGTCACACATCACCCACTCTTCTAACCACTTGAAGACAAAGCCCTTTCTGACACTTTTTGTTTACATACTTTTTTTTGCAAGAAAATTTCTTTGAACCCCAAAACATTATATATTTTTTTAAAGCAAATGCCCTACAGATTAAAATGGTGGGTGTTTCATTTTTTTTTTCACACAGTATTTGGTCAGCGATTTTTTAAAACACACTTTTTTAAATTTGAATGCACTAAAACACACTATATTGCCCAAATGTTTGATGAAATAAAAAAGATGATCTTAGGCCGAGTACATGGATACCAAACATGACATGCTTTAAAATGGCGCACAAACGTGCAGTGGCAACAAAATAAATACATTTTTAAAAGCCTTTAAAAGCCTTTACAGGTTACCACTTTAGATTTACAGAGGAGGTCTACTGCTAAAATTACTGACCTCGATCTGACCTTCGCGGTGATACCTCACATGCATGGTGCAATTGCTGTTTACATTTGACGCCAGACCGACACTTGCATTCGCCTTAGCGCGAGAGCAGGGGGGGACAGGGGTGCTTTTTTTTTTTTTGCTTTTTTTATCTTATTTTTAAACTGTTCCTTTCAATTTTTTTAAATCATTTTTATTGTTATCTCGGGGAATGTAAATATCCCCTATGATAGCAATAGGTAGTGACAGGTACTCTTTTTTGAAAAAATTGGGGTCTATTAGACCCTAGATCTCTCCTCTGCCCTCAAAGCATCTGACCACACCAAGATCGGTGTGATAAAATGCTTTCCCAATTTCCCAATGGCCCTGTTTACATCCTGGCTGATCCCGCTAACACTGCGTTTTTGGGAACCCTAAACTGCTCGGGACGCTAGTATAGATCTGATCGGATCAGATATTGATCCGTTCAGATACTATACCACTAAGGGAGGCGTATGCTGCGTGCGTGGGTGTTATCGCTACTGGCGCTAACCTGACGCTGCCTGGGGCGACGCATATCACCACCGGGCGATCAGGGGGCTAAACCTTTATTCGGTAATAAACGGTGGGTGCCCTGACATTATAAAAAATAAACGAACTAACCAGCGTCACCCGTAACGGTTATACGGTGATCAGTGGTGAAAGGGTTAACTAGGGGGCAATCAAGGGGTTAAAACATTTATTAGGTAGTATATGGGGGTCCCTGATGCTATAAAACGCTGACGGCGAACCTAAATATTTACCTCACTAACTAGCGTCACCAGTGACACTAATACAGCGATCAGAAAAATGATCGCTTAGCGACACTGGCGACGGGGGGGTAATCAAGGGGTTAAAACTTTATTAGGGGGTATCGTAGACCTAAAGGGGGCTACCACTAACTGCCCTACCACACTAACTGTCACAAACTAACACCAATGCAGTAATCAGAAAAAAAAAAACTGCTTGGTGTCAGTGTGACAGGGGGGGGGATGATTGGGGGGTGATCGGGGGGGATCGGGGCTGTGATGTGTGCCTGGCATGTTCTACTGAGTGTGTGTGTTGTGCACTCACATTACAGTCTTCTCTCCTCGGCGCCGGAACGGAAAATACCGAGCTGAGGAGGGATGACATAATTTCCTCTGCCTCTGTGTACTATACAGAGGCAGGGAAATGATTCCATTGGCTGGGAGCGATCGGGAGGGGGGGCCACGAATGGAAGGCCTCCCCCTCACCTCCGATCGCCGGGGGACAAATGCCGACCGCCCCGGGCACCGAGGGTGGGGTCCGATAGGACCCCCTGCCCGCGGGAGGCAGATCACGTACAGGTACATGATTCTGCCTACGTGCATCGTCATGAGGCGGTCGGCAAGTGGTTAAAGTTAACCAGATGAAGAAGTTATTCAGAGTGACTCTTTATCAAATCATTCTCTATCAAATCTACTTCCATTGTCCCTGATTGAAGAGATCTTCGAAAAATTATCTCTTGACTGTCCGCAATTGTACTCAGATTTTCCTGCATGATTCATGGAAAGATGACAATGTAACAGAAGAGCATCTCAAAGGAAGTCCTTCTCCCATCCCAGTTTGTGTTGATGAATAAAGCATTAAGAAAAAGCATTAAGCACTGTGGATTTTAAATCTATGGGCTGCGAGGGTTGAGTAGTAAACGTGAATTACAGATATAGCAAATATTAAGCAGCTCCTTTGGGGGTAAGTGCTACATATATGTAGGAGACAGTATATATATTTTATGCACTGCAGATCACTGAATCACCTGCCTGCCTGAAAGTGTATTTGAAAAAGTACACCAGCAATGGCCTGCAGTCAGATATAGGCTTGGCTAGACTGGAATGCAGTGGATATATATATTTAGGAGACTGTATATATATTTTATGCAGTGCAGATCACTGAATCACTTGCCTGCCTGAAAGTGTATTTGAAAACATACACCAGGAACTACCTGCTGTCAGAAATAGGCTTGGCTAGACTAGAATGCAGTGGATATATATATTGGAGACTGTATATATATTTAATGCACTGCAGAACACTGAATCACTTGCCTGCCTACCTGAAAGTGTATTTGAAAATGTACACCAGCAATGGCCTGCAGTCAGATATAGGCTTGGCTAGAATAGAATGCAGTGGATATATATATGTAGGAGGCTGTATATATATTTTATGCACTGCAGATAACTGAATCACCTACCTGCCTGCCTGAAAGTGTATTTGAAAACGTACAACGGGAACTACCTGCAGTCAGATATAGGCTTGGCTAGACTAGAATGCATTGGGTGTGAGAAGAGTCCCTGCATATATTTATCCTTTGGTGATAATAATGAATTTCCTAAACACGTTAATGTTTCGTTAAGATAATGTATATAATGTTTTAACATATTTTGTCTTCAAATAAAATTTTGTATACTTTTTATACCTTGTTATACTCTTTCAATATATGTAATTTTTTAAGTGCCTTAAAAGTCCGCTTAGGGCAGTGGTTCTCAACTCCAGTCCTCGGGACCCACCAACAGGACAGATTTTAAGTATTACCTTGGGGAGATGCAGACTAGAATACTGCAATCACTGAGCAGCAAGTGATATCACCTGTGATGTATTTCAGCTATCTTGCAAACCTGGCCTGTTGGTGGGTCCTGAGGACTGGAGTTGAGAACCACTGGCTTAGGGGAACCTTCTTTATATGTATCTTGTCTATTGGATGTGGCACCGCCCTCTCAAAAACCTAGGTTAGCTTGTCATTCCCCATTTCCTTTTATATATATTTATATATATATATATAAATCTCCGCCAGCAACACACTACACAAGGCCGACGTGCAGGCGGCCTTATATAGTGTGGGGCGTGGACTTAACCCCCTGAGCCATAATTGGCCAAAGGCACCCTGCCTTTGGCCAGTTATGGCTCTCTGCTGATGGCGCTGTGATTGGCCAAAGCATTCGGGTCATAGTGCATGCTTGGCCAATCATCAGCCAGCAATGCACTGCGATGACGCAGTGCATTATGGGGTGTGACGCGCCGCTCGAATTTGACACAAACACCCCATACTGTTCGATCTTCGTCGAACGATCGAACAGCCGATATTTGACTCGAACTCGACGCTCATCCCTAATCAGAACCACCAGACATTATAAATACTGTTTTAGCAGACACCCTAGGGAATAAAATGGTGGGCGTTGCAACTTTTTTACACGGTATTTACGCAGCAAATTTTCTAACATTTTTTTTTTTGGAAAGAAACTGTTTCATGAATAAAAAAATCCACTAAAGTTAGCCCGAGTTTTTTGTATACTTCGAGTTGTTACGTCGAGTAAATAGATACCTAACATGTCACACTTGTGGAATGGCGCCAAACTTCAGTACTTAAAAATCTCCATAGGGGATGCTTTAAAAATGTTTACAGGTTACATGTTTAGAGTTACAGAGGAGGTCTAGCGCTAGAATTATTGCTCTCGCTCTAATGTTTGTGGCGTATGTAACCTGTGTGTATCTGGCTCTGATACTAGCCAGTGCCTCACCAGCCACTGACCTGACCACACGTCCCTGCTTTTTATACAGTATTTTTAACCACTTCAGCCCCAGACCATTTGGCTGGCCAAAGACCAGAGCACTTTTTGCGATTCGGCACTGCGTCGCTTTAACTGACAATTGCGCGGTCGTACAACATGGCTCCCAAACAAAACTGACGTTTCTTTTTTTAAAAATATATAAAAAAACATTTTTTTTCCTCAGTTTAGGCCGATACGTATTCTTCTACATATTACGCAATAAGCGTTTATTGATTGGTTTGTGCAAAAGTTATAGCATCTAAAAAATAGGGGATAGTTTTATGGCATTTTTATTAACAATTTTTTTTACTAGTAATGGCGGCAATCAGCAATTTTTATCATGACTGTGACATTATGGTGGACATATCGGACAATTTTGACACATTTCTGGGACCATTCACATTTATACAGCGATCAGTGCGATTAAAAATGCATTAATTACTGTGTAAATGTCACTGGCAGTGAAGGGGTTAACACTAGGTGGTGCGGTAGGGGTTAAGGGTGTCCTAGGGAGTGATTCTAACTGTGGGGGCGGGCTATGTGTGACACATCACTGATCACCGCTCCCGGTTACAGGGAGCTGTGATCAGTGACAGTGTCACTAGACAGAACAGGGAAATGCTTGTTTACATTAGCATTTTCCCGTTCTGCCTCTCCGTGAGATGATCGCGGGTATCCACGTGGACATCGAGTCCGCGGGACCCGCGATCCTACTCACGGAGCTCCCGGCGGGTGCGCACGCTGGCGGCGGCGCACATGCGACGGCACGGCGGCAAATTCAAAGGGACGTACGAGTACGCCCACTTGCGCAGCCGTGCCATTCCGTCAACGTAAATATAAAGGCGGTGGTCGGGAACCAGTTAAACATTAAATATTACATACTGTATACAAAGCACTGTGTAAATTGTAGGCGCTGTACATATGCCTGCAACACAAAAAAAAATGTTAATTATATGCTTCTTGTAAAACCACACCCATCTTAAGCGAACGCCCAGCCCCTAATTAAAGTACATTCTCCGCCTACCCATAAAACAACCGCTGGAAAAGCTTGGTGCCGGCCTATGGGCACCCCAAATATGTGAGTGCACAGTCTCCCTTAGTCTTTTATATCTCTTTTATCCTTAATAATAAATAAAAACATCCATTACATATTGCGCAATGATCGCTGTTTATTTCTTATGAGGATGGATATGGTTTGCCTGTGGTAATTGGGGCCAGCAAGGAGAACGGTTAAAGTGGAGTGGTTATCCCTTCTAATGAACCAAAGGCGCATACTTACCAGCATCTGGTGATTGGTAATACAGGTGGTGGTGGAATTGTCACTTTTATTGGTGGAAATGTCACAAGGAGAAACAGAAGATTAAATCACTCATTTGTAAAGGACAGTTCACAGAGCACTTTTGTCAATATTGGCACAGGATATTAATTAGACACTGTAGTACCTTAAATTTATATAAAGATTGAAATTTGTATAAGGTTTATGATAACTTTGGCATTTGGCACATTGCACTTATAGGTTGTAGATTTGGTATAGTATTGAAGTATAGAAATTTTGGGCACATATAAATAAATTTGAATTAGTGGTGCATTCAATTTAAAATAGTAAGGTGGTGCAGACAGCAATATATATTTTTTGCTATTTGCACCACTTATATTGGTGTCTTTTGATTGGTGTATTTAATTTCATAATAACAAGGTAATAACAGGCAATAATATATATCTTTCATTATTTGTGGTATTGATACTACAGCGACCACAACACCAAGAGGGAGCGGAGATGACACACCCTACAATGATAGGGCGGTGAAGCCAGATTCACCAGCCTGGTCTGATGGACGTTGGACCGCATAGAAAGCTCGATATAGAGAGGCCAATGATCGTCTAGGAGTACCAAACAAAATTGTTCAAATAATAGAACCCTTTATATACCCATGACCATAGCAGTATATGTATATATTTCATATGTGGCAAATGGTAAGGTGAGTTCAGGTATAAGGCATGGATATAAAACATCCAATTAGCCCATACCCAAACCCCCCCACACAATCATAACAACCCCTTCATCCCCCCACCCACACACAAAAAGAGCAGAGCCTAGGCAGGAACAGGTGTCCTGTGCATAATAGGACAATAGGGGTAATCATCCTCATTAACCACTAGGATGGCCATAAACATTGCACTATAAATAAACCAGAAACATGGGGCATAGGGAAGACTACCATTGCCACAGTATAATATACCTGCTAGATATGCACTTGCCAATAAGGAAAGTGGGATAAACAGATCCCAAATCCTAAATGCCTATGAATATATGTTAGGGTTATTAAAAACATAAATATATGGGACTTTACCTCGAAGTGGCCGTCAAGAACAAATACCCCAAAAACACAGAGAAGTAGGGTACAAGTGCCCCTCGATCTCAACACGCTCCACGTACTGTGACTACAGTGTATCTTTTTATAATCTACACAATGTTATAGATGCATGCCGAGCTGCCTTGAAGAAGCAAGTCTGCGAAACATGTCGACTTTCCGCATATACAAGCATCTGCCTTTATCTTGTGTATTGAGTATCAATTATCGTCAAATAGTTATGACCAAATGCTATTGTTGTATTGATCATTGGTCTAGTTTCTGTGACCAAATGTCATTATTGTAACCTTTTAA
This sequence comes from Lithobates clamitans, assembly GCA_037952925.1. NCBI lineage: Eukaryota > Metazoa > Chordata > Amphibia > Anura > Ranidae > Lithobates > Lithobates clamitans. The sequence continues at coordinate 2,174,443 of JBBGZY010000033.1, read as the reverse complement.
CTTGTTAACCTTTGTAATAAATTTAATAATTTTATGAACACTTTTTTGTGGTTGTGCTTACCCCAGTGACAGTTTTAAACACATCCTTAAAAATCCCACCACCTTATGAGGCAGTGGTGTTCTCTCTCCAATTTTCTTCATGTAGCAGGATTGACACCCCTCTGGCATAAGGAGAATGTGGCATGTATGGCTCGTTGGATCCAAGGACGTCGCAGAGCTAGAATTTTACTGCCCAACAGGTGAGTCTCTTGCAGACAAATAATGTGAGGGTGTCGGGCCTGTATATTTCAGCACCATGGCCCTTTTAAGTTTAGAATTAAGTCCCCTGACATTCCAGGACATGATGTTAATATTTGATGACATGATTGTGATTCCAAATATAACCACTAGATCAGAGCCCAGTATCAGAAATGAAGCCTAGAGCCATACATAGCCGCTTACAGTGCTAAAACATAGACAATTAACAAAAACACGTATAACATTTAAATTGACCTTATTTCCTGAGCCAAAGACTCCTATAAACATAAAAGGAACAATGATAGTGCAAAAAACTCACTAGCATGATGACAGTGACGTAAAAACAACAAAAAACATGTAAATGCAAAAACTCTGCATTAAGTAAAAAAATCCCAACAGAAAATCTGTCTGTCCCTGTCTCGCCAGCATAGTGAACTCAAATAACAAAAACCAAGCTGGAGGACTTGAATCCCCAAAAAAAACCCAAAACTTGGATAAACTTCACTCTATGATCTCGCAGAGGAAAAGGGGGGAAAGTTAGTCTTAAAGTTCCAGTCCATGAACAAAAATTCCTAGGGAGAACTCCAGATCCCACGTACCGAGTCAGGATATTTTATGAAAGTTTGCTATGCAATAAAAGTAATAAGGCGTTGGCGCACTTCCACAAAGGTGCGTTGACGCCTCTGAAGCATACCGGTGCTGAAGTTGTTTCCTGGCTTTAGCGAGGATAAGGTCCCAGTAATTAAAGAAATGGACTAGAAATTGCCTGGGCTGTGACCCCTGCAGTCGCGGGCCTGTCGGGACCCTATGGGCTCGCTCCACAATGTAGGCAGAGGATAGCTAAAGGACATCTTTGAAGAACGCTTCTGCAAAGCTAGTGGGATTTGATCCTTTCGAGCCCTCCAGGAGACCCACTACCTGCACAATATTTCGATGCAGCCTGTTTTCTGCGTCTTCAGAACGAGCCATCAAAAGCTTTACTGTGCACTGCAATTATTCTACATTATGGTTGGTGGTGACAGCAGTGACCTCTATGTCAGAAATGCAAGACTCAGCAGTAGTTAACCAGCCCCTGAACTTATCTAGAACTTATCTTATGAGGCCACATTCTATTGCCCGTGTGTCTTTCTAGCCCATTAGCGTCATCTTGCTGGCCTCTATGGCAGCTAGAATGGCTGTCGTGGAGGCACCGTCAGTTGGGTGGTCTGTACCTGCAGGCTGGTCCCCACCTTTCTGATCCATGGCTAGTAGCAGCCGCAGGTCAGTCTGCACTGTCACTGTCCGCCCAACTCCCGGAGTCTGAGGCAAGATGGCCGCTGCACCGGTCAATCTGTCAAGTCCTAGGTGCGAGGCCGGATTGCTGAGAGGGCGCAAGGGGAGTACGGCGCGCAAAGGTGCACGGATTGCTGAGTGCTGCTGCTGGGTTGCAGAGGGCGCACCTGTGTGTGCACATGCGCATGGGGATTCGCCCGGTGCGACCATGACGGATACTGGCAGGATTGCCAGTCCTACGGCCATTTCCCTGACACACCCCCAGGGAGCTCCGGGGCTTGGGAGGATATTGTTTCTTGTACGATCGTCCTTTGGTCGGCATAGAGGGATTGGGGGGGAGTCCCCGACCTGGTGGCAGCAGTTTACTGAACAGGATGGCACTGGAAACAGGAGGATTAGGTAGGATTCTGCAGCATGGGAGTCGGAGCTCTCTCCAAGGCGTTTGTTTTTCTTCACATCCGGTCACGCCCCCGCGTCAGGGTACTTTTTACTGCAGTGTAGTTAGGTGTGTTAGTGCACATTTTCTGTGGCATATTGCAGTACGTTAGTGCACATTTACTGCAGTAAAGTTACATGCGTTAGTGCATGTTTCCTGCAGTATATTGACGTGTGTTAGTGCACGTTTACTGCGGTATATTGCAGTGCATTAGTGCAGGTTTACTGCAGTAAAATTAAGCGTGTTAGTGCACGTTTACTGCGGTATATTGCAGTGTATTAGTGCACAATTTCTGCAGTATAGTGAAGTGCGTTACTGCATGTTTACTGCAGTATAGTGCGTTAGTGCAACTCTATGGCAGTATATTGCAGTGCGTTAGGCAGTATATTGTCTTATATTGTTTACGGCAGTATATTGCTAGTGCACTTTTATGGCAATATATTGTAGTGCATTAGTGCATGTTTACTGTGGTTTTACTGCAGTATATTGTAGTGTGTCAGCAGAGTGTGTCTGTGTAATATGTACTGAAGTTAAAGTGCACCAAACACCACTTTCCATTGATTAATGTGCATCCACGTACACTTTTTTCCCAACCTCTATTATATTTCGTTAATAAGCCCCCCCCTATCATTTCTGGGAGGCCAACAAGGAGAGGCAGACTTTCCCATGTCACTGTGAGGGGGCTAGCAGCATCTGTGTCCACAGGCAAAAGTTTGCATGTTTTGTCCTCAGGCAGGGCACCATTTCCTCGGTTTAGTGATGTTGCCCGTGCTATCCAGCCACAGCATGCATAGGAGGTGGTGGACTGGCTAAGTAAACCATACTCATCATCCTCATCCTCCATCACCCAAGCAGAGACTAGTACACAGTCCACCGCAGCTGGCAGAGTGGCTTATTCTGCCTCCTTGTCCACAGCTAGTCCTGCCATAGCCCCAGCATCAGGCATGGAGGAGTTAGCTGAGTTATTTGAACACAGCATCAGCCACTGGCTCCTTGATGATGCACAGCCATTACTTGATTCAGATGTTGATTCTGAGGTTGAGGAAGGTAGGAACATGAGCCTACGGAGAGGGGAGCACACTGGTAAACAACAAATTGGCAGTCATGTTGTTCCCCCAGCTGCAGCGTATTGCCAAGTTAGCTCCAGTGATGATGAGGATGGAGGGGATGATGATGATGAGGTCACTGATGTGACTTGGGTGCTGGATAGAGCAGAGGAGGAAAGTAAGGGTGAGGCACAACCTCAATGAGACAGGCTGTCCACCAAAGGCAGCCATCATGAAAGAGTAGGGTACAGCCCCCTATTCCATCAGATTGTGGAGCTGTTATCTCCCATACCACTTCCCACAGCCCAGCTGTCTGGGCTTTTTTTAGCACGTGTGCAGCCGATCACACTGTTGCAGTTTGCATACTTTGCCTCAAGCAGATCAAGCATGGCAAAAACACCAGCCATTTGGGTACTACATGCTTGACAAGGCATTTAACCTCCCACCACTCAGCCCCTTGGCAAGAACACCAGAAAGCCACACAAAAGGGACACAATTCTTCTCCTCACTCCTCACATTTCAGGTCTACCCCTGCTATATCTTATGACCTCTCAGCAGCTTCCACTGACAAGGATGATAGTATAGCGAATGGGTGTCACAGGTCCTTGCAGCAGGTCTGCCAGCAGCCTACCACCAGCTGTAGAGTATAGCAGGCAAATTCCTCTGCTCCAGCTGCTGCAGTGCAAAAACAAATACAGTCACTGCCACCCACATGCCCAGCATCTAAATTCCAGCTTGTCCAAGCTGCTGTCTTTACAAATCCTGCCTTTCTGTCTGGTGGATTCTGCCACCTTCTGTGAATTTGCAGAATGTGCTGTACCACAATGGCAGGTTCCCAGTCGCTATTTCTTTGCATGTAAGGCCATTCCAGCTTTGTGCCATCACATGGAAGGCAATGTTGTGGCATTGTTGGGCAAGGTAGTCAGCCGCAAGGTCCACCTTACTGCTGACTCGTGGTCCAGCAAGCATGGTCAGAGACTTTATATTTTGTTCACAGCACACTGGGTAACTCTGCTTGCAACTAGGAAGGATGCAGGACAGGGCTCAGTGCTGGAGCTTGTTTTGCTGCCACATCTCCATACAGCTGGTTGCGATGATTCAAGATTTGTCAGCTCCACCCCCTCCTCCTCCATACCCTCCTGTGCTGAAATGTCCTATCGACCACCAGTACCCCCTAAGCGTTCAAGGGGCTATTCAACGAGTCAGGCTAAAAGATGCCATGTAGTACTTCAGCTAGTCTGTATAGGGGACAGGAGCCACACCGGAGCAGAGATTCTTTCAGCTCTGCGCGGGCAAGCCCAGAGGTGGTTCACGGCACACCAGCTTGAGCCAGGAATGGTGGTGTACGATAATGGCACTAACCTTCTGTCCGCCTTTCGACAGGGAAAGTTGCCACATGTGCACATGCAGCACACGAGTACCTGTGTGAGTATGGCACAATGACAGGCAGTCACAGATTAAGTGATTTTGGTATGTGGAATCTCTGAAAGACTGTCTAGGCTGCCTAGCTTTGTGGGTGTTGATTTTATCTGGAAGAATTTTTTTGGTATAGGTTTATGGGCACAATTAACGCCCAAGGACCAATTTTTCTGCACCTGTTTGACAGGTGCATATAATTTAAATTTTTTACAGCAAGGCCAATTCTTGCTTTCATCAAGAGTACTTTTGTAGGGTTTTGGTGAGAAGGCACCATCAACATCCAAAGCCCTGTTACTTCTATCCAAAGTCTGTGAAACAGAAATGAGAATTTATCCAAAACATTTCTAATCTTATTTCGAGTGCACTAAGTTGTGGCCTTATCATACAGACTGGATCCCCAAGACATTGATTACAAAAATAAAAAGCATCTGACGGCTACTTGGTATTTAGAGGTCCAGTTGCATGGCAAATAAGAAGCTACTAGAGGCTTAGACGCTGAGTAGATAGTCTGACTTTGAATTCCATTACCCCACCACCAGTGGTGGCTGGTGGTATATTTTTTTTTGGGGGGGGGCAGCAAACAATGCACTCAGCAACACCCCCCGGTGGGTCGGTCGGTCAGGTCACCCGCAACCCCCCCAAGTCACCGGCCGGTCAGTTACCAGCCTCGCACTTACCCAATCAATGGCATTGGCAGTGCTTCCCTCCAGGCGATGGCTTCCCCTGCGTCTCCTCCTCGGCATCACGGCAGCTGTGCGTCTCCTCCCTCCTCCTCTTAGGCCAATAGGATTGTTTATCCTTTCAGCCAATCGGGAAACGGGTCTCAGGACCGGCTTCCTGACTGACTGGGAGCAGAATCAGTGTGACAATAGCAAATATTCATTCACTATTGTCACACATCTGCGTGGGATTGGGGCGCAGTGCTCTGCGCCGTGAGCCCACCCTTTTTTTGAAGCCTATTAGAGGCTGACTCTAATCACGTGCTTAAAAAAAAAAGCCCATTGGAATCCATGTGTCCAGCGCCTGTCATGTAGATTAGGGGGCCGGATGTATGGATAGGGAGGCGGTGTCCCTGCGCCCTGCATTATGGCCGCCACTGCTCACCACCTTTTTTTTTGCTGATGAGAAGCTGCACTCAAGGCTGATTGGACAATGGTTGGAGGATCTCCCCATCACCACTGATCTTGTCTTAATGTTTTCTACACTGAGTCATACATTGCATCGCGATCATCCTCAGGGGCCCTTGCAACTAAAATTTGCAATGTTCGTTTGGAGGTATCTTTATTTATTTATTCATAACTATATACACAAGTACAGTGCCTTGAAAAAGTATTCACACCCCTTGAAATTTTCCACATGTTGTCATGTTACAACCAAAAACGTAAATGTATTTTATTGGGACCAACACAAAGCGACCCATAATTGTGAAGTGGAAGAAAAATGATCAATGGATTTCAACATTTTTTACAAATAAATAAAGTGCAACATGCATTTGTATTCAGCCCCACTGAGTCTATACTTTGTATAACCACCTTTCGATGCAATTACAGCTGCAAGTCTTTTTTACCAGCTTTGCACATCTAGAGAGTGACATTTTTGCCCATTCTTCTTTGCAAAATAGCTCAAGCTCTGTCAGATTGGATGGAGAGTCTCTGTGAACAGCAATTTTCATGTTTTGCCACAAATTCTCAATTGGATTTAGGTCTGGACTTTTTACTGGGCCATTCTAACTCCGTGAATATGCTTTGATCTAAACCATTCCATTGTAACTCTGGCTGTATAAAAAGTAACTCTCCTGCGCTCAGGTATTAAGCTCAAGAGGAGCCTAGCCATCACGGACACGTTCTGGTCCCCTTGCACGTTTGGAGCACGCCAGCAGCCCTGGAGGCGTTCAGTCCATATGGTGCTTTGATACATATTGTGCTTTGAGTAAGTTTTGTGTCACTTTTTACTTTTTAATAAATATTTTTAATGGAATTGCACTACTGTGGGGCTTCCTTCTCTTTGTTTTCGTTAGCTCTGATGGTATGTTAAGGGTCGTTGTCCTGCTGGAAGGTGAACCTCCACCTCAGTCTCAAGTCTTTTGCAGACTCTAATGCCGCATACACACGATCGTACATTCCGACAACAAAATCCATGTTTTTTTTCTGACGGATCTTGGCTCAAACTTGTTCTGCATACACACGGTCACAGAAATATTGTCGGAACTTCCGAACGTCAAGAACGTACAAAACGTACGACGGCACTAGAAAAGGGAAGTTCAATAGCCGGTGCGCCACCCTTTGGGCTCCTTCTGCTTTATTTGTGTTAGTAGAAGTTCGGTGAGAGACAATTCGCGCTTTTCAGCCCTGTGGTTTTCCGATCGTTACTGCTCTTCAGTTTGTGTTTGTGGGTTTGTATCTGGTTTTCAGTGCTTGCCCCCCTCAAAGCGCACGCGAGGTCCGTATAAAATATATGGAGTACTTTGCGGGTAGGGGGCCATTGATATGCCAGAAAATGTTTAATAAACATTTTAAGAATAAATGTTTTTAGTTAAACTGAAATAATATTTTCTTTGATTTACTGCTTGTGTTTCTTTTAGCTGTCCCCTGGGTTCTCCAATGGGCTTTTTTTTGGCCATTTTCTTCAATAGTGCAAACATAATTTATTTGATACATGAGGTGACAATCTCTTCTTCAGCGAACTTTAATTATGTTGTGGGTCTGCTACACACACACCTTGTTTTTGTTGTTAATGTATGTAATGCTTTACTTATAAAAAGATTCATCATTTTCAGCACCATGAATGAATTTTGGTGAGTCACGAAAATAGCCTGATTGTGGCAAATTATAAAGCACTGTGGGAGTTGTTTACTAAAGGCAAATCCACTTTGCACTCCAAGTGCACTGCAAAAGTGCACTTGAAACTGCACTGAGAGTGCACTTGTAGTGCAAAGTGGATTTGCCTTTAGTAAATAACCCCCATTTCTGTGTAAACACCAACTTAGTCCAAAAAATGATATTGAGCATTGAAAGAAGAAGCCACACATTGTTGAGTAGAAAACGTTTTACTCTGTGCACATTCATGTGTGTGTTAGAAAAGGTTTTTTGAACAAACCAACATATTTTAGTAATAACATTGTTGTTTTTGACAGTACAAATAGCCTGTTTTGTGTTAAAACAGGCATGTTTAAAACCATAAAACAATACAAAACTCAGGAACAAAGTTCAACTTTGAAAAAGTGAAGGCAATATCAGACATTAGTATGTCCAAACTGTGTTGATATTGCCTTCATCAAATGGGGTGATGTCACCCCTGTGAAAGCCAAATTTTGAAGATGCACTCAAATTTAGAGTCAAAATGGGGATCTCCCTCCTGATCTCATGCCTAATGTCAGCATGTGCTAGCTCCCATCATGGGGGATCAGTGGACGTGTTTCGGGGGTGCAACCCCTTCCTCTCATCTACTTTAGTTGCGAGGAAGGGGTTGCACCCCCAAAACCCGTACCTTGATATCCCATGATGGCAGATAGCACATGTTGACACACTGTGTGCATCTTCAAAATTTGGCTTTTTTTCGCTTTTTTCTAAAAAGTATTTAAAATGTGTGAAAATAATAAAATCCAAACAAACTAGAAGAATGTTGGAGTGTTTTAGATTCTGCCTAAAAAATCAATGAAGTTTTTGAGTCTTTTTTCAACATCATTGATGACTTCCTTGATCTTCTGTAAATCACAATTGCACACCATAATCTCCCCGATGAGGACGTGTGCACTTGCACTTGTGAAATGAGATTCTTCTTCCACAACATCCATATCACCTAAAATAAAAAACACACCATGTATTAGAAATATGCAGGCATCCATCTATTAGCTGAAACTGTGGTCTCAGACACTCACCTGTTGTGGTCACTATTTCGCCCACTTCATAAACCTCTCCTTCCTCCACATCCTTTGGTTGTGGTGTGGGGATTTGCTTTTCTTTAGGAGGTTGGAGGTCCCTGGTGTCCTCAGATGTCCTGAGTCTTTTCCCCCCTATGTGAATAAAAAAAAGGTATACTTAGCACACACATATATTTGAGGTGATAAATAGTAATATGAAACATTGCTTGGAAGTGTTGTATTTTTTGGCAGAGTTACAAGATGAAGACATTATTTTTTTCCCTTTATAAAGCTGGAATACTTACCTTTTTTGTAAAATTTTCACACATGGAGACACCCGTAGTATTCACTGGAGCACCTGTGTGGGACACCCTAAAAATTTTTTGTGGTGGCCCACACTAGTGCTCCTGCGTCCAGATGTGTAAACAGCTACTGAGTGTACTCTCCTTACACTGAATCAAGTTTGCATTCCATTCTAGTACAAACCCATCTAGACAACAATGTCATAAACTTATTTTAATACAAATAGGCCTAAACAAATGTAGTTAACCTGGATCTGCCAAAAACATCGTATTAGTGGGTGAACGAACGATGTTTACTACGAACGATTACTGTGCCCACGAACCTGAAAGTTGCCATTTTAAACTGTACAGCAGTAAAGAAAAGCACATGGAGCAGCAATACACAACAACTACTTATTTTTTTAAGAACTCTCTTGATCTTTCTGTACTGATCATGCTCCCTCAATTTCAGGTCTGACCAGCGTTTCCTCAATTGATCCTTGGATCGTCATACCCCAAAATTCCTGTGCAGACTTTTCATAACTTTAGTCATGATCTTGGCCTTTCTGACATTTGGGTTTGGGTAAGGTCCATGCTTCCCATCATATTCAGCCCTCTTCAAGATGTCCACCATCTCCACCATCTCTATAAAGGATGTATTTGAGGCCTTAAATCTCCTCCGGGATCGGGGCGTTCGTGGCTCCGGCCTTTCGTCATTGCTGCTGCTGTTGTCTGCATGCACTTGCTCTTTCTCCGCCATGTGCTCTCCCACTGTCCCGAAAGACAAGGGGCTGAGAATTGACTAGAATGAATGTCATGGGCGGGCGGAGTTTCACGCATGCGCAGTGTATATAAAGCGCGACACGAGCGCGTCGTACGTATGATCTGTGAGCAGAGGAAGGTGTAGCGGAAGCGCCGATCGTTTTAATGAAGGTACAAGTTTAACTTAGTGCATCAATGGCCTATACTGCTTATAGATTGAGGCCTATATTGGGACAAGATTAGGAGAGTTTAGCCTGACATTAGGGTTTGTCTTGTGTTGTGTCTTGCAGAGAAAATGGATCTTTTCAATGATGAGGACTTTATTCCCATATTCCTTGATATGTACAGGGAGCTGCCCTGTCTGTGGCAGGTAAACCACCCCTTTTATAACAATAAACCAAAGACGAAGGCAGCGCTGGATCAATTTCTGGAATTTGTGAAGCCGGTGATCCCCATGGCAGACATCCCCTATTTGAAGGCCCTAATTGGTGACATGAGGAGCACCATTAGGGAGCGCAAGAAGGTCCAGGATTCCCAGAGATCAGGAGCTGCAGCAGATTACATTTCTGTCCCCAGGCTGTGGTACTATGGCAGACTGCATTTTCTGGCAGGCCAGGCTGAACCCAGGCCAGCACTCTCCAATCTTCCTTCAAGGCTTCCTTCCACCTCAGCTGAGGCTTCTGACGTCCAACCTGGGCCTTCCAGCCAGGAAGAAGTGGAGGAGCCCAGCTTGAGCCAGGTATAGCATTGTTCAACATATTTCTAGTCAAATCACTAACGATGTTAACTAGATGTTATTATTGATCAGTAATTTCTGATTTTACAAAGTGTTTTACATATCAATAGACCGTAGTGGCCACAAATGATTGGGACAAGAATGAAAAATGCTGGGGTTAGAATGGTAGTCTTTTCCATTTATTAACATTCAATTTGCAACAGTCATGAGCTGAAAATTGTGTGTGATTGATGAACCAAAAACTAAAGCTATGTCCCTTTTTCATACACAGCAAAGTCTCAGCCAGGAGGAGGCCGTCGAAAGTGATAGCCAGTAGGCGGCGGGGGTAAGTGGCAGCCAGGAGGTGGCCGGGCCCAGTAGCCTGCCCGAATACCAGGTCCTGTCAGGGCTGGGCTCAGCCCTTCCTTCTCTGAGCTGGCCGCTCAGCTGTCGGCTAATTGCCAGCTCCCATTTCTCTCCACAGTTACCCAGCTGTTGTTCTGCTCATCAGTCCTGCTTACTTAAAGTCGTCCAGCTCACTTGATCTCTTCCTTCGCCTTTGTCAACATCACAGTGACTTTCTCCTGTGTTCTTGTTGAAGACTTGCTCAGCTGACGTTCCTTCTGGCTCCTGATCCTGCTTGCTGTACTACTACATTTATCTCTGGCTCTCTGACATTTGCTTGGCTGACTACCCTGTCCGGTTACTGAACTCAGGCTTGTTTTGATTACGCTTACTCAGTTTACCTTATTATTATTAATAAACAAGTGCGATTTAACTATACTTCTGTCTCGGTCTGATTCATAGTTCCTGATAGTAGGCGAAGGCCATGAATTCAGAAGATACAGTCAATCCACTTGTTGGTAATATTTTTTACAGATTAGATGAGCAAGATCGCCCCATGGATCAGTTTGCCATAGCGTTACAAACGCTCCTGAGTCACACGGCTCACCTGGAAACTCCCACTGTGGCTGCTCCGGTACAACCTGAGTTGCAGGCCATTCCTGCTGCTGCGCCAGTCTCTGTGTGGGCACGCGCCTTGAGTATTACCTCTATAAGATGTATGTCTGGTTCCGCTCTGCTTCCCCAGCGATTTGGGGGCGATCCAGTTTAATGCAGAGGGTTTCTAAACCAGGTTGAGATTTACTTTGAGATGCTGCCCCAGGTGTTTCCCATGGACAGAAGCAAAGTAGGTTTCGTGATATCTTTGCTTTCTAAGAGAGCCTTGGCCTGGGCAAACCCTGGGAGACGCAAAACCTGTTGTCTTGAGTTACCCTGACTTTGTGGCCTCCTTTAAAAGGGTATTTGACATTCCCACATGCTCCGCTTCTGCTGCCAAGTGCCTCATGTCGATCAAACAGAAAACGAGAACTGTTGCCGACTACGCCATTGAATTCCGTACTGTGGCAGCAGAGGTTGCTTGGAACAATGAGGCCCTCGTGGCTGCTTTTTCTCATAGTCTCTTGGATTCCATCAAGGATGAGATAGCAGCCCGAGATATACACACTGAGGTGGAGAGGTTGATCATGCTTGCCATCCTCATTGACTCCAGACTCAGAGAAAGACTCTCTTTTAAGGAGCGCTTGCAGAAGCCTCCTGTACATTTGCCTCCGAGCTTTGCATCCCACCCGTGCCTCCCTCACCTCCCATGCCTCTTGGTACCGAGTCAGTCAGTGAGGACGAACCCATGCACTTGGGCTTCACGCGTCTCTCTGCGGATGAGAGAGCCTTTAGGAGGAGGGAGAGATTGTGCATTTATTGTGGCCAGGCAGGTCACTTTTTGAAATCTTGTCCTACCCGTCCAGGGAACGCCAGAACCTTGAGGTCCTGTCATGGACAGACCTTAGGTGGCATTGTTTCGTCCCCAGTTATCCCAGTTTCGTCCCCAGAAGGATAAGCCCCTGATTTCGGTCACCCTTTCTTGGGCTGAGTCGTCCATCGAGATACAGGCTCTAATCGACTCTGGGGCTGCAGGCCTGTTCATTGATGCTGCCTTTGTATCGCAGCACTCAATTCCGCTGCAGCTGCGTGACACTCCACTTGCCATTGAGGCTCTTGACGGGAGACCTCTACAGCCTGCCCATGTGACTCATGAGACTGTTCTGTTGTCCATGGCCGTAGGGTCTCTTCACCATGAGATAATCCAATTCCAAGTTATTTCCTCACCTAGGTTTCCGCTTGTTATTGGTTATCCTTGGTTACAAAGGCACAACCCCTCTTTTGATTGGCTCTGTGCTGAGGTTCTCTCCTGGTCATCACAATGCAGTGAGACATGCTTCCAGAAGGTAGCCAAGGTCCTGTGCACCTCTTCACTCTCCTCCCTGCCGGAGGAGTACTGCGATTTTAGCGATGTCTTTGACAAAGGTCAAGCCGGTAGTTTGCCTCCACACTGGCCTTATGATTGTGCAATTGACCTTCAACCTGGTGCCATGCCCCCTCGTGGCCAGGTTTACCCTTTGTCGGTCTTGGAGGATAAGGTCATGGAGGAGTATGTTGCAGACGCACTTTCATCTGCAAATCCTTGTCTCCTGCTGGTGCTGGTTTCTTCTTTGTGAAGAAGAAGAGCGGTGAACTGAGACCTTGTATTAAATATAGGGGTCTCAATCGTTTCAAGATTAAGAATGCCTACCCGATTCAGTTGATTACAGAGTTATTTGACCGCCTCAAGGGAACAGCGGTTTTCACAAAGCTTGATTTGAGAGGGGCATACAATCTCGTGCGGATTAAGGAGGGCAATGAGTGGAAAAATGCGTTTAATACCAGAACAGGCCATTATGAGTACCTCGTAATGCCTTTTGGCCTTTGTAACGCCCCGGCAGTTTTCCAGGAATTTATTAACGATGTCCTCCGGGATTTGTTGCAGTTATGTGTGGTGGTTTATCTCGATGATATCCTCATATTTTCCAAGTCCCTGGAGAGCCACCACACAGATTTCAAACAATCTCTATTGTAAACTGGAGAAGTGCGAGTTTCATGGTTATCAGAGTAAATTTCTGGGCTATGTCATTTCCACTGCTGGTTTTTCGATGGACCCAGAGAAACTTTCGGCAGTCCTACAGTGGCCCCGACCCGTGGGTTTATGTCCTCTGCAGCGTTTCCTGGGCTTTGCCAACTATTATCGGAAGTTGATTATTAACTTCTCGTCTCTGGTCAAGCCCCTGACTGATATGACCAGAAAGGACGGTAACCAACAGAGTTGGTCTCCGGAGTGCATTAAGTCCTTTTGAGAGTCTCAAGGCTGCCTTTGTTTCTGCTCCTGTGTTGGCACATCCTGATCCTATGTTGCCTTTTATCCTAGAAGTTGATGCTACTGAGTCTGGAGTTGGCGCCCTTCTGTCTCAACGTCCTAACGCTGAGAGCGCTATGCATCCGTGTGGCTACTTTTCCAAGAAATTGTCACCTGCAGGGTGCAATTACGAGATTGGTGACAGAGAGCTGTTGGCGATCATTTTAGCTCTGAAAGAATGGAGACATCTCTTTAAAAGGTACCACTGTGCCGGTTCTCATTCTTACTGACCATAAGAATCTCACATTCTTGTCTGAGGCCAAGCGCCTCTTTCCCAAAAGGGTGCGATGGGCTCTTTTCTTTTCGAGTTTTAATTACATTGTCTCTTTCTTACCCAGTATGAAGAATGTAAGGGCTGACGCCTTGTCACCACAATTTTCCTCCACTTCCAAGTTGGAGTCGGTTCCGGTTCCTGTGATTCCTCCTGATCGTATTCTGGTTACGTTTCGCACCAGTCTTACTTCTCCTCTGGGTGACAAAATTCTTGCTGCTCAGGTCCATGCTCCTCCTGGGAAACCTTGTGACCGCTGCTTTGTCCCAGAGAGTCTCCATACTGCCGTGCTCCAGACTTACCATTCTCCCAAGGCAGCTGGCCACCCAGGGAAGAATCAACTTGTTTGGGCTATTTCCCAACAATTCTGGTGGCCTAGCCTACGGGCTGATGTAAGTGCCTTCGTAGCTGTCTGTTCTGTGTGTGCTCAGAGTAATGCCCCGTACGCACGATCGGACATTGATCAGACATTCCAACAACAAAATCCATGGATTTTTTCCGACGGATGTTGGCTCAAACTTGTTTTGCCTACACACGGTCACACAAAGTTGTCGGAATTTCCGAACGCCAAGAACGCGGTCACGTACACCACATATGACGAGACTAGAAAAGGCCAGTTCAGAACCATTTGGGCTCCTTTTGCTAATCTTGTGTTAGTAAAAGTTTGGTAAGAGATGATTCACGCTTTTTTTCAGACTTGTGGTTTTCAGATCGTTTTCTGCTGTTCAGTTTGTGCTTGTGGGTTTGTATCTGCTCTTCAGTGCGTGCAGTCAGTTTGTATTGGAATTTTCTGTGCGATCTTGTCCGTTCGTTGCTGTTGCTGTTCAGGTCGCTCTTCACAGGCCTTGCTGTTCTTCAGTGCGTTCTGTTACTTCGTTCTGAGCAGCCGACCGTTTTCTAGCCATGTTGCGTATAAATACTCCTCGTAGAGTTCGTGCTGTGCGGGGGCTTGGTGTTGGGGTCCTTACCTTGACACAAGCCCTGTCCATGAACAGGGTGGGGAGGAGTTCATGGACCAAGAATTGGTTGCTTCAGCGTGACCAGTTCTGTCATATGCCTTTGCTCCGTGAGATCCGTGAGAATAATCCTGATGATTTCAGGAACTTTCTCAGGATGACGGACCCCGTATTTCACCGTTTGTTGGCTTTGCTGACCCCCTAGCAGGCAGGATACCTGCATGAGGCAAGCCATCACTCCGGAGCAGAGGCTAGTCACCACCCTTTGGTACTTGGCAATGGGGAGAAGCCTGCAGGACCTCAAGTTCTCGACAGGCATCTCCCCCCAGGCTCTGGGGATCATTATCCCAGAGACCTGTTCTGCCATCATTCAGATCCTGCAGAAGGAGTATATTAAGGTAAAAATTTTATCCTTTAATATCACATTTTATTGTATTTAATGTTTGATAACATATTGTATTTCTTTCCTCATTCCCTAATTACCATGATTGTAATATGCTGTGAATGTCCCCTTTGTTCTCATGCACGCTGGATTTTTATGTAATTATTTTTTTGTCCTTCATACATATTTGCCTTCACTTACCTCCCCAGCATGGTCTCCTGGCCCTATATTCACCTCATGTAGTCACTTAATGTATTTTTTAAGCTCCATAGTAGTGCTTTACCCTAAACACCCCCTAAAATGTGTAAAAATGTGATTTAAATTCAGACAGAGTGCCAGAGGCTTTTTTTTTTGGGTCCCCAAATCATTTGGAACCCTCCCTCCCCCCAACTGCTAAGTCTACTGATACCAATTCTCGATCTATCCTCAATCATCTATCTGCTGACTTTGCCAAACCCATACACCCTATACCCATCTCTTTTGTGATCAGATTTATGGATGAATTCCCCAAAGCATGTAGTGCAAGGGCCTGCCTGTATACTTTCAAATGGTACTGTTTCAAGTATTTGTATACTATTATTATCTTGATCGGTAATAGCAGAATGTCCAAATGTGCTAAAATGTGTAAATGTGTATTTATATCTTTGTATTATGACACTTCTTACCTGTCCAGTGGGCTGTCAATAGTGTAAGTAAGGAGTGGCTGGCCAAAGTAATACACATTATTTAGGCATTCATCTCTCAATGAAGTGGAGAGGGTTACCTGTGCAAGAGCCCCCCCCCCCCCCCAAAATGTTAGAATTGGCCCATGAGAGGGTGGGGGAGGGGGAATCTGATAGGTGGACCTTATACCTTGGTCTTTCAAAACTCCCTAAAATAAATGTTATACTGATGTTGGACAAGAATGTTTGTGTCTAATCTGCTTTCCTTGTTTAGGTGCAAAATGATTAATTTTTTTTCTTGTTTGACTCCACAGTTTCCTTCCAATCCACAGGAATGGCAGACTGTGGCCTCCCACTTTGCCCAGCGGTGGCACTTTCATAACTGCGGAGGGGCAATTGATGGGAAACACATCCACATCGTCCCACCACCCAACTCGGGGTCATACTATTATAATTATAAGGGGTTCTATAAGGGGTTCAATAGTATTGTACAAAATGAGGAGCCTAAATTACAATAGAAATTTAAGGGGTACTAGTACCATCATCCCAAAATATCAAGATCAAAAGGAATGAGAGGGCAGAGTAGTGGCCGCAGTTGCTGCTACTGTGAGCCAATATCTCCACCCCCGTAAAAGGGAGAAGGGGGGACTATTGCGGTACTTGATAACAGTAAACATTAGTAGATATAAGCCAGAAAAGAATTATAAAATATTTTTATAAAAATTACTTTTAATAGAAAACATGTCTATAAAAAATACAATTCCACATACAATTGCGATTATACACAACAACACTCCATATAACCATAAAAAAGGAAATACCACATAGTCTAAGCCAGTGGGTTCCACACAGTTTTAAATGGCAGGTGTGTGTCAACTTTTATTCTCGACCGGTTTCGCGGTTAGCACCGCTTCTTCTGGAGAACCAAATCTACAATATGACATAAAGTAGTTTTAATTTTAACATAGATATATGTGTAAATCAGATTATTGCCGCACAGTTGTTAACAGGTTATCAAAACACTTCATACAGAACATATAAAAATAAGGACAAGCTCACCCATTCAGGAGATTCCTGTGGGCATGCAGGACCCCATAAAATTCCCCCAGCGGCGGACACAGGGGATGGCAGACAGCCTCTGATGGATAAATATTTGATTAGTGGATCATACATATCACCATGTTGTGATATCAAGGGGAGATGTGCCCATACCATGAGATTAGGATACCCCGAAATAGTGGTATATGAAGAAAGATAGAGTTCTGTGGGGAAGGATAGGAGGACAGGAAGGAGAAAGAAGAGGAAAGGGAAGGGGGGAAGGAAAATGGGGGGGGGGGGAGGAGGGGAAGGGGGGGAAAGGGAATAGAGGGGGGGGAAAGGGAGAAAAAAGCGAGTAGAGGATGAGGAAACAGGGAGTGGGGAAAGGGAAGAAAGAGGGGGTACAGGGGGAGGAGTGGAGGGGGAATGGAGGCACCGGGGAGGGAAAAGAAGGGAGGGAATGTTAGGGGAGAAGATTGAGAAAGAAAGGTGGGGAGGACAGGGGGAGAGGGAAACAACATAGTAGGAAGGGGGGAGGGGGAATAGGAGGGGGGGAAAACCCAGGAGAGGGGGACGAAAAGGAGAGGGGGGAGGGGGGGGGGAAATGGGGGAAAAGGGGATAAAAGAGACTGGGGAAGAAGGGAGAGGAGTGAGAACGGAGAGAAAGGGAGAGAGAGAGGGAGGGGGTAGGGAAGGATGGGGGGGGAAAACAAGTGGAAGAGGGGGGGAGAAGGGGGGGAAAAAGGGGGGGAGGAACAACGGGAGAAAAAAAAAAAGGGGGAGATGTTGTAGTATTGTGATGTTGGCAGTGGTGTCGGCTACTTATGAGTTCCTGTATGTGGACGTGGGGAAGAATGGCCGGATGTCCGATGGTGGAGTCATCGCCCAGACGGAGTTCTACTGGCATCTCCAGAATGGCAGCTTGGACTTGTCACCTCCAGAAGACAATGTGGAAGGACTCCCATTCGTCTTCGTAGCTGATGAAGCGTTTGCGCTGGGGGACCATCTTATGCGGCTATTCCCGATGAGGACCCTCACCCCGGACCAGAGGGTTTTTAATTACCGGCTGGCCAGAGCCAGAAGAGCGGTGGAGAACACATTTGGAATCATGGCCAGCCGGTTCCGCCTATTTCTTACACCCATACGCATGGTGGAGTACAAACTGAATCATATTATCCTGGCATGCTGTGTTCTACATAACTATTTACAGCAAAATTCTGCCAACTATGGCCTCAGGCCCAAATGAGCCAGCATAAACAAGGTAGAGGCGCCCATCATCTCATATAGAGTGTGGGGGTCCCATCCCTTTTGATAGAAATGGAAATAAATGCCCCCTAGTTGGGACTTTAAATGGACCACAAACTCAAAGGTTGTATAAAAATTATATGTGTTATATAAAATCGCATACAAAATGAATGCCCAAATGCCCTTAGGGGCAAATGTGTTATATAAAATTGCATACAAAATGAATGCCCAAATGCCCTTAGGGGCAAATGTGTTATATAAAATTGCATACAAAATGAATGCCCAAATGCCCTTAGGGCATTTGGGCATTCATTTTGTATGCGATTTTATATAACACATTTGGTTTGTCTTATGTAGCACATGTTGTGCATCCTTTCATATATGTGGTCTTTTGTATTTTAATCTATTACATTAAAGAATAATTTTTATACAACCTTTGAGTTGGTGGTCCATTTAAAGTCCCAACTAGGGGGCATTTATTTCCATTTTTATCAAAAAGGCTGGGACCACCACACTCTATATGAGATGATGGGAGCCTCTACCTTGTTTATGCTGGCTCAGTTGGGCCTGAGGCCGGAATTCATAATGAACCAACCCTGACGGCGCTTGAAAGTGGCCGTCCTGGCTTGCCCCCCCGAGTGCCTGTGAGGTCCGTCTTAGATACCTTGATTACTTTGCGGGTAGGGGGGCCATCAATATGCCAGACAATGTCTGAAACATTTTTAAAATAAAAAATCATTTGAACTACTAAAATCTTTGGTGACATTTACTGCTTGTGTTTCTTTTAACTGACCCTGACAGAAATGTGGTGAGTCCTGAAAATGGCGTGAATGTGTAACATTACAAAGCACTGTTGGGTGTTATTTTACTAAAGGCACTTGAAACTGCACTTGTAGTGCAAAGTGTATTTTTCCTTAGGAAATAAGCGCCATTGTCACAGAAAACACCAATTTGAGCACAACTAAATTTTTGGAGCTTTGAAACAATAATCCACACATTCTTGAGTATCAATCTTTTTAATACCAGCACAATCACTTTTTTTTTTTTGGCGTTTCACAATTTATTTTGTTACACAGAAACTGACAGATGAACTAGTAAGGGGGTGACTTTGGGCCCCTTCAGTGATGAAGACAAAAACCACTGGGGTGAGACATTGGGCCCTGCAGTGACAGGAGATGGGATGACCGTGACAAAGACTTTACTCCTTGCTAGCGACGTAGACTATGAGGTCCACCACGCGGTGGCTGTAACCGCACTCATTGTCGTACCAAGAAACAAGTTTCACAAAGTGTTCATTTAGTGAGATGCCGGCACCAGCATCAAAGATGGAGGAATGGGTGTCACTGTTGAAGTCACTGGAGACGACCTCCTCATCTGTGTATCCCAGAATTCCCTTCATTGGTCCCTGAGATGCGGCCTTCACTGCAGCTTTGATGTCCTCATATTTGGCAGGCTTCTCCAGGCGGACAGTCAGGTCAACTACAGACATGTTGGGAGTGGGGACTCTGAAGGCCATGCAGGTGATTTTTCCGTTCAGAGCAGGGATGACTTTGCCGACAGCCTTGGCAGCACCGGTGGATGCTGGGATGATGTTCTGTCCGGCACCTCTGCCGTCACGCCATAGTTTGCCAGATGGTCCATCCACGCACTTCTGTGTAGCAGTGTAAGCATGGACAGTGGTCATCAAACTCTCCACAATGCCAAAGTTGTCATTAATGACCTTTGCAAGAGGAGCCAGGCAGTTGGTGGTGCAGGAGGCATTGCTGATAACTTTGTGTGCCTTGTCGTAGCTTTCATGGTTGACACCAACAACATGCATGGGGGCATCTGCAGAAGGAGCGGAGTTGATAACACGCTTGGCACCTCCCTTCAAGTGAGCAGAAGCCTTGTCAACGGTTGTGAACACACCGGTAGATTCCACCACGTAGTCGGCACCAGAAGCTCCCCATTGGATTGCGCCGGGGTCCCGGTCATTAGACACGTTGATGGATATGCCATTGATGACCAGCTTTCCATTCTCAGCCTTCACATCTCCCTTGAAGCGTCCGTGGGTGGAGTCATACTTGAACATGTAAACCATGTAGTCCAGGTCAATGAAGGGGTCATTGATGTGAACAACTTTGACCTTTCCAGATGTAACAGCAGCACGGGTCACCAGACGCCCGATACGGCCAAATCCATTGATGCCGATGTTCACCATGACGTCAGTTGTCTGTAGTTTCTGCTTTCTGTATCTCTCTCACACTGTCCTGCTGCAGAGTCACAATCACATGTTTGTTGTATAACAATTTTTGTGGTCACATTACTAAAAGTAGACATGTCCATTTAAGATAAAACAGGCATGTTTAAAACCAACAAGAAAGACATAAACCTTGAACTTACAAAGTTCAACTTTTAAAGAAATTGAAGGCAATATCAGACATGAGTATTTATAAACTGTGTTTGATATTGCGTTCACCCCTGGAAAAGCCAAATTTTGAAGATGCACACAAATTGGCAAATGTCAACATCTGCTAGCTGCCAGCACGGGGGATCAAGGGACATGTTTTGGGGGTGCAACCCCTTCCTCCCATCTACTTTGTTATTGAGGAAGGGGTTGCACCCCCAAAACGCGTCCATTGATCTCCCATGATGGCAGATAGCACATGTTGGCACACTGTGTGCATCTTCAAAATTTGGCTTTTCGAGAATATGTAAAAAAATTTAAGAAATTTTTAGAACCCAAAAAGCACAAAAAGGGAAGGGCATTTGGAGGGGTTTTAAACTCTCCCTAAAACATCAATGATGTTCTTCGTTTTTTTTTTTAACATCATTGACGTTTTTCTGGATGTTTTCCAAGTCCCTATTACACCCCATGATCTCCCCGATCAGGATCTGTGCACTTTCAGAGGTGAAATGATCAGGATCCACAACATCATGATCACCTAAAAAGATAGAAACAAAAAGACACCATGTATTATAAATATGCCGGCAACCATCTCTTACCTGAGCCTGTGGTCGCAGACATTCACCTGTTGTGGTGAATTTCCACCACATCTCCTTCTTCCTCCTCCTCCTGTTGTCTTTGGTGGGTCTCCACTTCTTCCTGAGGTGGGGGGTCTGTTGTCTCCTCGGATGAGGGGTGTCCTCAGAGTCTTTTATCCCCTATGTAAAAAAAAAATTGGTATACTTAGCACACAGATATTTGATGGCAGAAATAGGAATATGAAACATTGCTTGGAAGTGGGGTACAATTGTCTATTTTGGCAGAGTTCCAAGATGAAGACTTTTTTTGTCCTTTGTCAAGCTTGAATACTTACCTGTTTTTTTTACAAGCTTTACAGATGGAGACCCCACTATAGTATACACTGGAGCACCTGTGTGGGACCCCCTAATAAAAAGGGTGTTCTTGTGTCCCACCCTAGTGCTCCAGCGTCCAGATGTGAAAACTGCTGCTGAGTGTCCTCTCCTTACCCAAAATCTAGTGTGCATTTCATTCTAGTTACAAACCCATCTACACAACCAAATTATTTTAAGAAAAGTAGGCCATAAAAAATCTATTCAAATGCATATGGCCAAAAAAATTGTGTTTTCTAGGCCGAACGAACAAATCGTCTTTTCCGGGACTGGGACGTTTCAGGCTCCGGGCTTTCCTCCTCCTTGTTGCTGTAATTAGCACGCACCTGCTGTGTCTCTGCCATGTGCTCTTCCCCCACTGCACTGAACGAGAAGGGGCGGGGAATAGACTAGAAAGATCGTCAGGGGCGGGCGGAGTTTCACGCATGCGCAGTGTATATAAAGCGAAACACGCGTGCATAGTACGTACGATCTGTGAGCGGCGGAAGGAGTATTGGAGGCGCCGATCGTGATAACGAAGGTAAGATCTAAACTTGGGCCTATACTGCTTCTAGATTGAGGCCTATATTGTAACAAGATTAGCAGAGTTTCGCCTGACATTAGGGTTTGTCTTGTCTTGTGTCTTGCAGATAAAATGGATGGCTTCAATGACCACAACTTCCTCCCCCTGTTCATAGACAAGTACAGGGAGCTGCCCTGTCTGTGGCAGGTGAAACATCCCCATTATAATCATAAACAAAAGAGGCAGACAGTGCTGGAGAAACTGCTGGAGTTGGTGAAGCCGGTGGTGCCCACGGCAACCAACCCCTATTTAAAAGCCAAAATTGGTGGCCTGAGGAGCACTTATCTTAGGGAGCGCAAGACGGTCACAGATTCCCAGAGATCCGGAGCTGCAGCAGATGACATTTATGTCCCCAGACTCTGGTACTATGAGAGACTTCGTCAGACCAGACTGAAGTCAGGGAATCCCTCTCCACTCTTCCTTCCACTCTTCCTTCCACACCAGCTGAGGCTTCCGATGTCCAACCTGGGACTTCCAGCCAGGGAGAAGTGGAGGAGCCCAGCTTGAGCCAGGTATAGCATTGTTCTACAGATTTCTGGTCAATAAATAAATGATATTTACTAGATGGTATTATTGATCACTGATTGCTGATTTAGTAAAGTGTTTGACATATCAATAGACAGTAGTGGGAAAAAATAATTGGGACAAGAATGAAAAATGCTGGGCTCAGAATGTTCGTCTGGTATATTTGTTAACATTCAATTTGCAACAATCATGAGGTGAAAATTGTGTGTGATTGATGAATAAAAAACTAAAACTAAGTCCCTTTTTCATACACAGGAAGACCTCAGCCAGGACGAGGCTGTGGAATGTGCCACACAGGAGGAGGCTGTGGAATGTGGCAGCCAGGAGGAGGCAGGGGTTAGTGGCAGCCAGGAGGAGGCGGGCCTAAGTGGCAGCCAGGAGAAGCCTGGGCCCAGTAGGAGCCTGACCGAATCGCAGGTTCCTCCCCTCCGCCTTCCAAACAAAAGACCCAGGAAGGGGAGTCACGTACAGGATTCAGCACTCAGGCTGATTCAGGAGGCTTCTGCGTCCCTCAGAGCCACCCCCGCTCCTGAAGAGGCCTTTGCCTGCATGTCTGCCACCAAACTGCAGGGCATGCAGGAGGGCCAATGTGTGAGGACTGTGACAGACCTAGCCGGGAGAGAGACTTTTGGAGGGGACTGAATGCTAGCCTCTTGCCGATCGATCGTGGGCCCTGGCATTTGGGGGGAACGGTGCTCTTTGTGAGCTGTATGCCTGGGGACCCTTGAGGTGGTATTACTGTGGATTCGGGTCCTGGTCCCCCAGGACACACAGACTCTGGGGACCCTGCATTTGCCATATTAGGAATAGTGGCTCATTCATAATGCTGGGACAAATACTGTTAGGAGATGCTGATGTCAATTCCAGCCACCTGTCTGTCTGTTGCCTGCTAGAATGTGTATTGTAAAGAAGTCTCTAGTATGGGATCTAAGAGTCATTAGATCCCCATTGTTGTTTGTGTTAATTAACTCTGCTATTGTGTGAAGAGGAGTTCTGTGTTGATTTGTAATAATGTTGATTGGGTTTTCTGAGCTACAGGACTGCCAGTCTGGCCTAAAGGTCCTGTCTGAGTCATCTAGGCTGTCTTAGAGCCGGTTCACACAGAGGCGACTTGTCAGGCGACTTAGTGGCCTGACAAGTCGCCTCCCGTTCTGTACAATGGAACCGTTCTAATAGGAGCGACGCAAGTCGCTCCGACTTAGAAAAAGGTTCCTGTACTTCTTTTGGGGCGACTTGAGGCGACTTGCATAGACTTCTATACAGAAGTAGTTTTGCAAGTCGCCGTGGAAGTCGTGTGCAGGTCGCCTCGGTGAGGCGACCTGCAAGTCGTGCTGCCCCTGTGTGAACCGGGGCTAAAGGGATTAGTTAATTAGCCCATGTTAATTAGGTTTCTGGTCACAGGTGTATGTTCAGAGTAATATGAGCAGGAGGTATGCACCTCCTCTTTTACTGTATAAAAGCCTGTATTTTTCAATAAAAGAGATTCCTGGTTGAACTTACATACAGCCTGCCTGGTGTTTGTTCTGAGCTACACAACTGGATTAGAATGGCACATAGCTGTAGTTCTAGTCCCGGAGCATCGGATGACCGAACCATCAGATGTTGCGATCTGCAATCTGATTCTATAGCCGCAGAGGAGTGTCGGGAGAGTGGAACCGAGCGAGCAAGGAGCTCGTTACAAGGACCTTCTTTATAAAGTCCTAACTAAGGGGGTGAGGGGCGAAATCACACCCAATACCCACCTGAGTGAGTTGGACCATCCTCCTCCTCCTCCTCCTGCCACAACTCCACCACCACAGCCACAGCGTGGAAGGAAGACCAGAGAGTGATGACCTGGGTTCAGTCTGGTCTGGCAAAAGATGCAGGCTCTTGTATGACCAGAGCCTGGGGACACAGATGTCATCTGCTGCTTTCATGATCTCTGGGACTTCTGGACCAGATTGCACTCCCTTAGATATGAACTCCTCAGGCCACCAATTTTGCTGTTAAATAATTGATGTCTGCCCTGGGGGCCAAAGGCTTCAGCAATTTCTGCTGTTTCTCCAGCGTTGCCTCCCTCTTTGTTTGGTTCTGAGCCCTTAATAAAGGAATTTTGGTTTCAATTATACTCGCCTATGTTTTCCTTCAAAAAGGACAGTTTGTTTGTGAGGAGGCAGGTACATTTGTAAACTACAATGTGAAGTTAACAAGAGACACCAACACCAAACAATCTCCTTGAGATTAAAGATTAAATAATACCAGATAATAATGGTGTTGTGGTAACTTGACACACAAAACACACACAAAAATATTCAGGATGTAAAATAAAAGATCAGATCAGGCTTGAAAACAATACAAACCACAAAAATATATATATATTTTGTCAGATGTGACAAATCTAAATATATTGATGAAATCACGATAAATAATAAAGAAAGAAGTTTGTGTGAATATGAGCAGCAAAATACTTAATTCTTCTAGCATTATAAAGAAGAAGAGAGTGTGCTGTATTAAACAATTTTAAACATTGCAGCCTGACGAAAGTGCTATATCCATTCCGAACGCTAATTTTACCAGACCGAGCTGTTCCGTCTCGGAATTTCTTCTGAGCATACGTGGCACTTTGTGCGTCGGAATTGGCCACACGCGGTCGGAATTGACGCGATTGGATTTTGTTGTCGGAAAATTTTATAGCCTGCTCTCAAACTTTGTGTTTCGGAAAGTGCCTTGAATTCGGCTTCCCCGTTGTCCCCGTTTATGGCGAATTATGGCTTCTAACCTTCCATGTTTCCTGACTCGTTTGTTCCGCAGAATATTCCTGCGTTAGAGGAGCATCTCCGTGGTCTTCGTTCCACTTGGGCACGAGATCAGGAGGCTTTGCAACATTCTAATGATAGGTACAGACTCCATGCTGACCGCAGATGCCTGCCTGCACCTTCCTACCAGGTTAGGGACAGAGTCTGGCTGTCGTCTCGTAACCTCCGAATTCATGTTCTTTCTTTGAAGTTTGCACCTCGTTTTATTGGGCCTTTCCGTATCCTTCGCAGGATTAACCCAGTGGCTTACGCCTTGGACCTTCCTCCTAGTATGTGCATCTCAAATGTGTTTCATGTCTCCTTATTGAAACATTTGGTCTGCAATTGCTTTACCACCTCGGTGCCAGGTCCTCACCCCATACAGGTTGAGAACCATGAGGCGTATGAAGTAGAATCCATTGTTGACTCCCGTAGGTTCCGTGGGCGCATACAGTACCTGGTGCATTGGAAGGGGTATGATCTGGAGAAATGCTCTTGGGTCTCATCCTCAGATGTACATGCCCCTGTCCTCCTCCGTGATTTCCATAGACGTTTTCCCCTCAAGCAAGTGGTCCTCCGAGGGGGGAGGGGTCGTTGAGGAGGGGGTACTGTCAGGGTTGGGCTCAGCCCTTCCTTCTCTGAGCTGGCCGCTCAGCTGTCGGCTAATTGCCAGCTCTCATTTCTCTCCAGTTACCCAGCTGTTGTTGATTCTGCTCGTCAGTCCTGCCTACTTAAATTCCTCCAGCTCTCTTGATCTCTGCCTTCGCCTTTGTCAACATCATAGTGACTTTCTCCTGCGTTTCTGTTGAAGACTTGCTCAGCTGACGTTTCTTCTGGCTCCTGATCCTGCTTGCTGTACTACTACGTTTATCTCTGGTTCTCTGACGTTTGCTTGGCTGACTACCTGATCCGGTTACTGAACTATGGCTTGTTTTGACTATGCTTACTCTGTTTACCGTATTATTATTATTATTATTATTATTAATAAACAAGTGTGATTTATCTATACTTCTGTCTTGGTCTGATTCATGGTTCCTGATAGGTCCCTCTCCTCCGCCTTCCAAAAAAAGTCCCAGGAAGAGGAGTAACCTGGAGGAGGCAGCACTTGGCCTATTTTAGAAAGCTACTGCGGCCCTCAGAACCCCCCCCCCCCCAATAATCAAGACGACTATGCCTCCATGGCAGCCTGCAAAATGCAGGAAATAGAGGAGGGTTAATGCCTCTTATGTGAGGAAGCGAAAGCCACGTTTGTGAGTTCAAAGATGTTCCTCCTCCTCCACCTCCTGCCACAATTATAACACTAGAGCCACAGCCTGGAAGCAAGCGTGGAAGGAAGCATGGAAATAAGACAAGAAAGTGATGGCCTGGGTTCAGTCTGGTCTGACAAAAGACGCAGGCTGTGGTTCACCAGTTTCTCCAGCGTTGCCTTCCTCTTTATTTTGTTATGACTCATAATAAATGGCTATTTATTTTTCACAAATACTTGCCTATGTGTTTTACTTCAAAAAGGACAGTTTGTTTGTGAGTAGGCATGTACATTTCAAAATTACAATTTCAAATTAACAAGGGACACCAACACCAACCTCCTTGAGATTAAAAAATACAAGATAATAATGGTGTGGTAACTTAACACAAAACGAAAGAAAAAATGATGGAAATCACTATAAAAAAAAAAAAGAATTATTCATGAGATCATGAGAAATGATAAAGAAATCAGGTTGTCAGAACTCTGTGTGAATATGAGCAGCAAAACAACTTTATTATTCTAGCATTATAAAGAAGAAGAGAACGCACTGCATTAATAGATTTTAAAATTTGCATCGTGACGAATGTGCTATCTCCATTATGAATGCTAGTTTTACCAGACCAAGCGCTTTTGTCTCGTAATTGATTCAGAGTATGCGTGGAACTTTGTGCTTCGGAATTGTGTACACACAATCAGAATTTACGAGAACGGATTTTGTTGTTGGAAAATTTGAGATCCAGATCTCAAATTAGGTTTGTCGGAAATTCCGATGAAAATTGTCCAATGGAGCCTACACATGGTCGGAATTTCTGACAACAAGCTCCCATCGAACATTTGTTGTTGGAAAATCCGACCGTGTGTACGCGGCATAACAGGTTTTCTTCTAAGATTGCTTTGTATTTGGCTCCATCCATGTTCCCATCAACTCTGACCAGCTTCCCTGTCCCATCTGAAGGAAAGAATCCCAACAACATGATGCTGCCACCACCATGTTTCACGGTAGGGATGGTGTGTTCAGGGTTATGTGCAGTGTTAGCTTTGCGCCATACATAGCATTTTGCTTTTAGGCCAAAAAGTTCATAAATGGTCTCATCTGACCAGAGCACCTTCTTCCACATGTTTACTGTGTCCCTCACATGGCTTCTCACAAACTGCAAACGGGACTTCTTGTGGCTTTCCTTCAAAAGATTTTCTTGCCACTCTTCCATAAAGGCTAGATTTGTGGAGTGCACGACTAATAGTTGTCCTGTGGACAGATTCTCCCACCTGAGCTGTGGATCTCTGCAGCTCCTCCATAGTTACCATGGGCCTCTTGGCTGCTTCTCTGATTAATGCTCTCTTTGCCCAGCCTGTCAGTTTAGGTAGTCAGCCATGTCTTGGTAGGTTTGCAGTTATGCCATACGCTTTCCATTTTCGAATGATGGATTGAACAGTGCTCCGTGAGATGTTCAAAGCTTGGGATATTTTTTTATAACCTAACACTGCTTTAAACTTCTCCACAAATTTATCCCTGACCTGTGTGATGTGTTCCTTGGCCTTCATGATGCTGTTTGTTCACTAAGGTTCTCTAACAAACCTCTGAGGGCTTCACAGAACAGCTGTATTTATACTGAGAATAAATTACACACAGGTGGACTCTACTTTCTAATTAGGTGACCTCTGAAGGCAATGTTTTCCACTAGATTTTAGCAAGGGGTATCAGAGTAAAGGGGGGTGAATACAAATGCATGCCACACTTTTCACATACTTGTAATAAATGTTCAAAACCGTTTATCATTTTCCTTCCACTTTACAATTATGTGCCACTTTGTGTTGGTCTATCACATAAAATCCCAAAAATATACATTCACGTTTTTGGTTGTAACATGACAAAGTGTGGAAAATTTCAAAGGGGTGTGAATACTTTTTCAAGGCACTGTATACATGCACAGTTCCACCAGGTCTGTTGTTAGGCCCTTTGCTGATAATATCATTTGTATATTGGTTGTAAGTAATATAATTAATCTTTTCTTATATAAAGTTTGTAATATTTTCACACTATAATAAGGCTTACCTATAGGTAGTAAAAATATCTCCTAAACGTGTACCGTTTAGGAGATATTTAGTATACATGCAGCCAGTGACATCACTGACGCATGCACTCTGAAGGAACGGCACGGGTGCTATGCCGTGAACGGCTGCTCCCAGGTGAATGCGCGGGAGTGACGTCATCGCAGCTCTGGCCAATCACAGTGAACTCGGAAGAAACTCCAGGAAAAATGTCAGCCGTCTCAGCAGTGTGCGGGCGTCGGGGAGAGAGCTTCGTTCTAAGGCAAGTATTACATAATGGGCTAGCATGCGCATGCATGCTACCTCATTATGCCTTTCTATTACAGGTTTTTTTCTTTTTTTTTAAACTTGGGTTACAACCTCTGTAATGTTATGTTCTGGTTGCAGCAGTTCTTCTGCTCCCAATTACTCTGAATAGAATGCTGGTTAATTTCACAGAAAGGGAATACCCTGCATACACAGGACCTGTCCTGGGTGGAGGCACTGCCAACTTTCTGATCAAAGCCACTCTTCCACTTAGCGAAGGTTCTGATTCAATTATTTACCCACAGCTTTAGTGCAATATCCTGTTTGGGGAGGGCCATTCTTTATAGTCCCACAACCCCCCAAAAGAGGGCTACACGCTCAAAAAACAATAGTGAATAATGAATATCTAGACAGACAATAGTAGACAATGTCAATTGCTTCCAATACCATCATAACTATTTTCATCCGTCAATGGAGATTACACATAAACCTTACTGTATGTTGTAACAGGGTGGCCACACACAGCTGTAACATAACCTTCCTCAGCATTCGTTCTACTGGTCTTTCCATCCCCGGCTGTCCATCTAGATTCTCTTCGACAGCAGACAGGATGGAGAGCAGGGGAAGGAAAGACCAGCATTGCTATATAAGATCAAATGAGCAAATTGGTGATTTATCACTACATTATGCAAGGGTTGCTCCTACTATTAAGTTAGAAATAAAAACACAGTGTAAATCTACAGTATTAGTTCTGTACAAACAGAAGAAGGACATGGAGAAGTTTGGTAAGTGTTGTTTGCTATTTTTGTTAATAATATATTGTTTTGCTATTAGGATTGAGGAACATTTACAGTTTTTGCTTTTAGAAAATATCTGCATTTTTTTCCATTTTACTGAAATTTTACTATTTTAGTGAAGTGCTTTGTCAGTGCAGAAAAAGAAATTAAGGTGGTTGAAAGTGCTATTAGGCTGTTTTTAGAGGTGCAATGGGCTTTAAATTGCTCCTGATGAGCATATTTTACTTTTGTGTGTGTTTTTTTTTTTTCCCCTTTTTATATGGTGTACTTTACTATTTTTTAAATTTTTCTTTTTGTTGTTGTTCTTTGTACTTTTATACAAAATATGTATTTTCAGGTGCACACTGATGCCCTGTACACATGATCGGATATTCCGACAACAAAATCCATCTGATTTTTTTCCAACGGATGTTGGCTCAAAATTTGTCCTGCATACACACTAGACTTGTGCGCCGTCAATGAATTAGTTTTGTTTCGTTCCGTTCCGTATTGGAATTAATTTGGATTTTGTAATTCGTATCCGAAATTCAATTTGGTTCGTTAACTTTTCGTAACAATTACGAATGTTCGTTATGATGAATTTATCATTATGGGGGCTCCTACCACCCCTGTGCTGTGCTGACTTCCTGGGGTTTTTAACTTCATCATAACGGATAATCGTAATTAACGAGCATTCTTATTTAGTCTGATTCTGTTGTAATGAAATTTAGATCCGAAGTTCATAAACCAAATTTTGTACAAAATTCGTATGCATAAAAATTTGTATTTCGGATCCTCAGGAATGTACAAATTTCCGTAAATTCGTACGAATTTCCGATTCATACGAGACTTATCACACATGTCTAATACACACGGTCACACAAAGTTGGTCGGAAATTCCGAACGTCAAGAATGCGGTGATGTACAACACGTACAACGAGCCGAGAAAAATGAAGTTCAATAGCCAGTGCTTAAATTCAAATTAAATGGGGTATGGCGCTTCCTTAAATTTGAATTTAAGTACTCTGTGGAGGATCCTTAGGGAAGCTCCTTTAGGGGGGCTGCATACCTAAACTTTTGTCCTAAGCGCAGCTTTCACATTTATTCATTCAATAGCCAGTGCGCCTCTTCAGCTTGATTCTGAGCATGCGTAGCACTTTGTGCGTCAGAATTGTCTATACACGATCGGAATTTACACAAACAGATTTTGTTGTCAGAAAATTGTAGATCCAGCTCTCATGCTTTGTTTGTCGGACATTCCGATGGAAAAAGTCCGATGGATCCTGCACACGGTCAGAATTTCCGACAACAAGCTCCAATCGCACATTTTCCGTCGGAAAGTCAGATCGTGTGTACAGGGCATGAGTCTTGATTCACACATGTGCCCCCTCCCAGATCTACTTTCTATTTTAAATAAATATAAACACATCAAAACACATCTTAACATTTACTATTTTTTTTTTAAACATTTCTTATTTTTTTATGTGTATTTGTTTAGAAACGTATTACTTCTGCCTACACATTGAGGCTGGACTCACACCTGAGTGTTTTCCCACTTATGCATTTTCTATATAAATCAGTAAAAAAGCATCAAAACGCCTCTCATTAAGACTTTTTCAATATGAGTTGACACATGTATTGACATGCATTTGATGTATTTACATTGAAAATGTATCAGTGGAGATGGTATATGGTACCTACAAAAATAGCTTCTTATGTCCCAGGTGCCTCCTCTAAGTGTTTCAGGGGATGTGGACAGGAGGGCAGAGAAAATCACATATGGTGGACACGCATAAAAGTTGAGGGGTTTTAAATGACGCTTTACACTTTTATTTATTTTTTCTTTTTTTACTATTTTTCAAATAGTGAAAAATGAAAAATGCCTGTAAACGAAATGCAGCTAAACGCAAGTTACTGCGTTTACACACGTTTGGCGTTTCCGTCCTGAACGCATTTTTTTGCTTTCTAAAAAAATGCTTCTAAACTCAACTACCTAGAAAAGACTATAAATGACCCTGTGTACATGTACTGATAAGATAACATAGAAGAGAGTTCAGGGGCAGCTGAAAAAAACGACAAACTGCTCCTAAACGTCTATTTACCAGCAGCAGTGTACATGAAGAGTATAACTTTATGTACTCTCTAATTGAGACCAACCTCAAAAAATCCCTCTTGCAGGACTTATTAGGTCGACCAAAAGAGAAGGTACTGAGGCAAACAAAAAAAATCACTCCACCTGACAGAGATGTGTGATATGACAACTTATAGTGCCGGTTGCAGGAGCGCTCCAGCTCTTGGCACCCCACTGCCACTCTGCAAATACAAGTCAGGTAACAAGGTGTTCTGATTTTGACAGTGGCGGAAATGCGTTAGTGGGAAAACACTCAGGTGTGAGTCCAGCCTCAATGTGTAGGCAGAAGTAATACGTTTCTAAACAAGTACACATAAAAAAATAAGAAATGTTTTAAAGAATAGTAAATACATGTGTTAAGATGTGTTTTTGAAGTGCTTGTAGGGGGTGCAGTGAGGATGTGAAGTTTTAACAAACAGGCTGCCCGAAAGGCAAGTATATTCTATTGATTTACAGGTATGCTCTGAACTAGTGAAACAAAGTGTAGCGCTATAAAGTGAAAAGTGATGAATATGAGATGAAATACATGAGTGAAAAAAACACACTAATTTTAACGTGTCTATATTAACGAAAAAAGTCCATCATTGTAGTCTATATGTGAATAGGACCATTATGGTCTTCAACCGTGAGACTAATAAAATGCCGTCACCAGAATAAGCGAAAACGTTCTAAGTTGTCCTATTCTCCGAGATAGTATAAACGGAAATAGTGTGGTGATGGTTGTTGATCAATCTATTATAGACAAGGGTTCTCAGGGATCCAACAGAAATAAGCACAATCCACCTCAGTGTCCTCTATAAGAACGTGTGAAGTTCCCACAGCCAGTAAATTTGGAGGCTTACCGGAGGGTTTGAACCCAAAACAGCATATACTGTAAGGGTCAAACCAGCTTGCATTGCCCACCGGCAATAGGGGGATCTTGGCGACCTGGGGAGATGGGGGTCCCAACAGTTTTCATGGAAATATCCTCTCCACACGGGTGATCACATATCCCAGAATGCGGCCCATATAGAATAAAAAAGGGGCCACAAAGTGTAATTCCATAAACAAAAAGTGAATTTATTATAAAAGGAATGCACTTACATTTAAGAAGTTTAAGAAAGCGCTTGTATATAAAAGAAGGCGGCAGTGGAGTCCTTCCGACTCGTTTCGTCTACCAAGACTTCGTCTAGGGGTGTCCTTCCACTGCTGCCTGACTCCCTAATATAGGGACTGTAACCCCCTTGATGAGAATCCAGCCCATCCAATTCACTTCTATGGCACTTCCGGGTTGCCCAAAATGGCGGACCCGCGTGCTTTCCAGGCCTCGGCATCGTGAACGTGTGTTGCGTTCCAACCTTGCACAATTCCCACACTCTGCCTAGAATTACAATGGAACTAAACATGACTTACTTCATGCCAAAGGGGACCAAAACTACAAAAGTCCATGGCCAAAAAACATCCATGGACCTATACTAATTCTATTTGCGGCACGGTGTTCCGTCGAACACCAAATCCCGCGATGTTACGGCATGACGCTAGAGATGTAAACAGACGTCATGTCATCATGGCGCCAGACCGGGGGCGTGATCCAACATGCCACCTTCCGGAATGGCGTGCGTTCCAAATAAGCCTCGCTTTCAAGGTCCGTACTAAACCTCACGCTAAACAAACCCACGACATCCCGTCAAATGCGCATGCGCATCAACGATATGTGTAGAACTAATGGATTACAGTACGTTTAAACAAGGTGGGACACAAAGAACA
Organism: Lithobates clamitans; assembly: GCA_037952925.1. Classification (NCBI taxonomy): domain Eukaryota; kingdom Metazoa; phylum Chordata; class Amphibia; order Anura; family Ranidae; genus Lithobates; species Lithobates clamitans. The sequence goes on along the minus strand of JBBGZY010000033.1, from coordinate 2,141,185 downwards.
ATGAAATAAATCTAAATACCTACCACCCAGGGGAAAGGGGTATATATATTCCCCATTGGGTTGATAGGATGCATCCGTGGGTATTATTACTAGAATTAAAATTAAAAAGTGCCCAGATCGTTTGTTCTAATTAGAAATAAAAATATGTGGTCAAATATATATAGAAAAAATTATATATATATATAAAGTAGAAAATAAATAAAAAATTCGACTATAGTGATTATACTGTACTCACAAGAAATTGAATGAATTGGATTCTCATGAAATACGTTACCCGCAATACATCATAGTCAGAATTAATATATGGGTCAATATAGAATATAATACTTATACAGAAGACCCTAAGTATCAAGACTGTTCTATAAATGCGGTAACATCCACTTCGACATTCATACCCTGAAGGGCAAAGGACTGTAACTCATGTATCCAGAACATTTCCAGACGGGATACACCCCTAATTCTTGCACCACCTCTCCATGGGGGTGTGTATTTGTCTATAATGACAAATTGTGATCCCTCAAGATTTCCATTATGAAATTCCTTATAGTGTCTGGGGACAGTATGTTTTGGATCTTTGTTTTTAATAAGGGCAATATGCTCACCAAATCTGATGGAAAATGTCCTGGTGGTACGACCTATATATTGCTTATGACAGGGGCATGTGATGAGGTACACCACATAACCCGTACTGCATGTGCAGAATGGCTTTATGGTGTATCTCCTGCCGGTGACCGTCCAATCATGGAAAAATGAAGGACGAGTAGGGGGATTGATGATATTGGGGGCCACTTTCCTTTGTAATGATGGTACACCTTTAAAAATTATTTTGGCTTCCTCTGGAATTATTGGTCCTAAGGACATCGCGGGATTTGGTGTTCGACGGAACACCGTCCCGCAAATAGAATTAGTATAGGTTCATGGATGTTTTTTGGCCATGGACTTTTGTAGTTTTGGTCCCCTTTGGCATGAAGTAAGTCATGTTTAGTTCCATTGTAATTCTAGGCAGAGTGTGGGAATTGTGCGAGGTTGGAACGCAACAGACGTTCACGATGCCGAGGCCTGGAAAGCATGCGGGTCCGCCATTTTGGTCAACCCGGAAGTGCCATAGAAGTGAATTGGATGGGCTGGATTCTCATCAAGGGGGTTACAGTCCCTATATTAGGGAGTCAGGCAGCAGTGGAAGGACACCCCTAGACGAAGTCTTGGTAGACGAAACGCGTCGGGAGGACTCCACTGCCACCTTCTTTTATATACAAGCGCTTTTTTAAACTTGCTAAATGTAAGTGCATTTCTTTTATAATAAATTCACTTTTTGTTTATTCTATATGGGCCGCATTCTGGGATATGTGATCACCCGTGTGGAGAGGATATTTCCATGAAAACAGTTGGAACCCCCATCTCCCCAGGTCGCCAAGATCCCCCCTATTGCCGGTGGGCAATACAAGCTGGTTTGACCCTTACAGTATATGCTGTTTCGGGTTCAAACCCTCCGGTAAGCCTCCAAATTTACTGGTTGTGGGAACTTCACACGTTCTTATAGAGGACACTGAGGTGGATTGTACTTATTTCTGTTGGATCCCTGAGAACCCTTGTCTATAATAGATTGATCAACAACCATCACCACACTATTTCCGTTTATACTATCTCGGAGAATAGGACAACTTAGAACGTTTTTGCTTATTGTGGTGACGGCATTTTATTAGTCTCACGATTGAAGACCATAATGGTCCTATTCACATATAGACTACAATGATGGACTTTTTTCTTTAATATAGACACGTTAAAATTAGTGTGTTTTTTTTCACTCATGTATTTCATCTCATATTCATTACTTTTCACTTTGTTTCACAGGTTTATTTAACAAACATTCTTTTTGTTGTGTTAGCTGCTCATTCAGAGTAAGCGCAAAATATATCACTGTTTTATTTTATGCTCTGAACTAGGGATGACCTCCGTGTTCGAGTCGAACCCATGTTCGACGCGAACATCGGCTGTTCGGTCGTTCGCCGAATTCCGAACGTTATGGGCCGTTCGCGCCAAATTCGTGTGGCATGTCATGGCCCAAAATTCACTGCGGCATCGCAGTGCATTGCTGGCTGATGGTTGGCCAAGCATGCACTATGACCCGCATGTTTGGCCAATCACAGCGTCGTCGGTAGAGAGAGCTGTAATTGTGGCTCAGGGGGTTTAGAACACGCCCCACATTATATAAGGCCGCCTGCACGGCGGCCCTGTGTAGTGTGTTCCGGCGTGCTTAGATAGAGAGAGAGAGACAGTGTCATTTCATTTGAGTTAGCTAGATTAGGCAGGACAGTCAGTGAGTTAGCTGCACTTACAGTGTATTGTGTATATATATGCATCCCAGGTGTTGCATATATATATATATATATATATATATATATATATATATATATATATATATATATATATATATATACACACTGTATTCAGTTTAGCTAGATCCATTCCTGTTATCTTCCTACTGACAGGCAGGCTTGTCTTGTTACAGTATTTACAGCTACCTGAAGAAAATTGCTGGTGTTCTTTTGATCCTATTAGTACCACAGTCAGGCAGCTAGACTATTTACAGTTAGTGTAGTGCGTCCTGCTCACAGTGTTCAGCTAAAACTACAAGTTAGTGTAGTGAGACCTCTGCACCGTGTTCATCTAAAGCTACAAGTTAGTGTAGTGCGTCCTGCTCACAGTGTTCAGCTAAAACTACAAGTTAGTGTAGTGAGACCTCTGCACAGTGTCCATCTAAAGCTACAAGTTAGTGTAGTGCGTCCTGCTCACAGTGTTCAGCTAAAACTACAAGTTAGTGTAGTGAGACCCCTGCACAGTGTTCATCTAAAGCTACAAGTTAGTGTAGTGCGTCCTGCTCACAGTGTTCAGCTAGAACTACAAGTTAGTGTGGTGCGTCCTCCTCACAGTGTTCAGCTAAACCTACAAGTTATTTTTTTGCGAGCTCTGCACAGTGTTCAGCTAAAGCTACCTGTAGAAGGTTGATGGTGTTTTCCTGATCCGATCACTACCGCAGGCAGCTAAATAAGCTGCAAGTTAGTTTTTTGCGAGCTCTGCACAGTGTTCAGCTAAAGCTACCTGTAGAAGGTTGGTGGTGTTCTCATACTACAGGCAGGCAGTTGATTTTGCTAGCTGCAGTATCAGTACACATACACACATATACACATACATATATATGTATATATATATATATATATATATATATATATATATATATATATATATATATATATATACACATACATACATACATATATACATACACACACACACACACATATATATATATATATATATATATATATATATATATATATATATATATATATATATATATATATGGGATATATATATATATATATATATATATATATATATATATATATATATATATATATATGGGATATATATATATATATATATATATATATATCCCAGCTTAGTGCAGCTACGGGCCATTAGTATGTCTGGAAGGCCAACAAGGAGAGGCAGACAGTCACAAGCCAATAAAAGAGGGCAAGCAGGCTCTGTGTCTAGTGCTGGTCGTGGAGACGGTGCATTCTCATCAGCACGTGGCCGTGGGACACGCTTGGCCTTTTTTCGGCAGCTGCCCGTGTTGAACCGGAATATGCGGAAGACTTGGTCGAGTGGATGACCAAGCCGTCCTCATCCTCCTCATCCTCTCTCACCCATGCTCAGGGTACTTTGTCTGGCAAAGCAGCGGCCTCTTCCCTCGGCTCAATGTCATCAGTGACTCCTTCCCTAGCCCCACCATGTCCTCCTGAGGAGTCCCTCGAACTGTTTGACCACAGTGTTGGGTCCATGCTTCTGGAGGATGCCCAGCGTTTGGAAGGCTCTGATGATGATACTGAGCTCGATGAAGGCAGTAACATGAGCACGGACAGAGGGGGTGCCCAAGAAGGACAGCAATCTGGCAGCCATGCTCCCCCTGCTGCAGCATACTGCCAGGTTTGCTCCAGTGATGAGGAGGGAGGGGATGATGAGGTCACTGACTCAACGTGGGTGCCTGATAGGAGAGAGGAGGAGGCGGCACACCAACGAGGCAGGATGCCCTCCAGGGGCCAGCCTAAGGGCAGCACATTGACTGCATCACACCCCAAAGCTCCACATGTGCAGGGCGCTGCAGTCTCTGCGCTTTATTCAAAAAGTTCTTTGGTGCGGGCCTTTTTTGAGACGAGTGCATCAGATCGCACCGCTGCTATTTGCAACATATGTCTCAAGCGTATCTCGCGTGGCCAAAACATCTCCCGCTTGGGTACCACATGCTTGACCAGACATATGTTGACCTGCCATGCAGTTCGTTGGCAAGCGTATCTAAAAGACCCACACCAAAGAACAAAGAGGACCTCTCCTTGCTCCTCATCAGCTGAGATTTCCAACCCCACTAGACCTTCAGTCCTCTCTGAGACCTGCACTGAGAGGAATGAAGGTGTAGAATTAGGTGTGTCACAGCCAAGTACTTGTGGGCAATCTGCTTTTGGTACACCGACATCAGATTGTACCAGGCAAATTTCCCTGCCCCAGCTGCTGCACCGCCGAAAGAAGTTTGCTCCCAACCATCCACATGCCCAGCGGTTGAATGCTAGCTTGGCAAAATTGCTAGCACTTCAACTGCTGCCTTTTCAGTTGGTAGACTCTGCCCCCTTCCGTGAGTTTGTGGAATGTGCGGTTCCTCAGTGGCAGGTACCCAAACGCCACTTTTTCTCACGGAAGGCGATTCCGGCTCTCTACCGGCATGTGGAAGGCAATGTCCAAGCCTCGCTGGACAGGGCGGTCAGCGGTAAGGTGCATATTACCGCTGACTCATGGTCCAGCAGGCATGGACAGGGACGTTACCTAAGTTTCACGGCGCATTGGGTGACTCTGCTGGCAGCTGGGAAGGATGCAGGACAAGGTGCGGTAGTGTTGGAGGTTGTTCCGCCACCACGCCTCCAAAATGCTGATTGTGACACACCTCTCTTCTCCACCCCCTCCTCTTCTTCTTCCTCCATGGCCTCTTCCTCGGAACCAGCGGTGCTCCGTAGGCGTTCAAGGGGCTACGCAAGTACGCAGGCCAAAAGATGCCATGCGGTGCTTGAGCTGGTGTGCTTGGGGGACAGGAGCCACACTGGGGCAGAGGTTCTGTCAGCTCTGCAGGGGCAGGTTCAGAGGTGGTTGACGCCACGCCAACTTAAGGCAGGAATGGTGGTTTGCGACAATGGCACCAACCTCCTCTCTGCCCTCCGACAGGGACAAATGACCCATGTGCCCTGTTTGGCTCACGTCCTTAACTTGGTGGTGCAGCGGTTCTTGGGCAGGTACCCAGGCTTACATGATGTCCTGAGGCAGGCCAGGAAAGTCTGTGTGCATTTCCGCCGGTCATATAATGCCAGTGCTCGGCTGACGGACCTCCAAAAGGAGTTTAACCTGCCCAAGAACCGCCTAATCTGTGACATGCCCACCAGGTGGAACTCAACGTTGGCCATGCTGCAGCGGCTGCACACACAGCAGAGGGCCATCAATGAGTACCTGTGCGACTATGGCACCAGGACAGGGTCAGGGGAGCTTGTTTTTTTTTTCCCTTACGCCAGTGGGCCATGATCAGGGATGCATGCACTGTCCTGTCACCATTTGAGGAGGCCACGAGGATGGTGAGCAGTGACAGTGCATGCATCAGTGACACTGTCCCCCTTGTCCACCTGTTGGAGCACACGCTGTGTGGAATAATGGACAGGGCACTTGAGGCAGAACAGAGGCAGGAAGAGGAGGACTTCCTTAGCTCTCAAGGCCCCCTTTATCCAGACAGTGTTCCTGCGTGCCCGCCGATCACACAGGAAGAGGAGGAGGAGGAGGAGGAGGAGGAGGAAGATTGTGTCAGTATGGAGGTGGAGCCTGGCACTCAGCATCAGCAGCAGTCTTTAAGGGATCAGTCCCAAGAAACACATGGACTTGTACGTGGCTGGGAGGAGGTGGCTGCGGACCATGTCGTCCTTAGTGACCCAGAGGACTCCGGACCGAATGCCTCAGCAAACCTTCGCTGCATGGCCTCCCTGATTCTGCAAAGCCTGCGGAAGGATCCTCGTATTCGTGGTATCAAGGAGAAGGACCAATACTGGCTGGCAACCCTCCTTGATCCACGTTACAAGGGTAAGGTTGCGGACCTTATCTTGCCATCGCAGAGGGAGCAGAGGATGAAACATCTTCGGGAGGCCTTGCAGAAAGGTCTGTGCAACGCGTTCCCAGAGACTGGGAGGTTACAAACTCCTGTTTCTGGACAACGCGTTGCTGAGGCTTCGGTCAGTCAAAGAAGGAGCAGTGGAGAAGGTGGCCGTCTGACCAATGCGTTCAGACAATTTTTTGGTCCGCAGCCCCAAGGTATGATCGGTTCCAGCAACCATCGCCAGCGTCTGTTTTACATGGTGCAGGAATACCTAGGGGCAAGATCAGACTTGGACACCTTTCCCACCGAAAATCCTCTGGGTTACTGGGTCTTGAGGATGGATCACTGGCCAGAGCTTGCACAGTATGCAATGGAGCTACTGGCCTGTCCTGCATCCAGCGTTCTTTCGGAACGCACATTCAGTGCTGCTGGAGGCGTGGTAACCGATCACAGGGTGCGTCTGTCCACCGACTCGGTCGATCGACTGACCTTCATAAAAATGAATCAGTCTTGGATCACCACCAGATACCAAGCACCTGATGCTGATGTAACCGAATTTTTTTTTTAAATCTTAGATCCCTTTAAAGACTGCCTATGCTGATGCTGAGTGACTATCCCTGAGTAATTATCCTCTTCCTCCTCAATCATCACGCTGATAGCTTGTAAGAACATTTTTGGTTCTGGGCGCCACCACCAGTGCCTAAGGCACAATTTTTCAGCCCCTGAGGGGCGTGTAATTACAATTTTTGATGCAATACTTTGCAGCAGGGCCCGTTCCTGCGTTCCAACTAGAGTGTCTGTGAGGGGTTGCAGTGTTGTGGCACCAGCACCACCACCACCACCACCAAAGGCCCAATTTTTCTGCCCCTGTTCAACAGGGGCATGTAATTACAATTCTTGATCTAATATTTCACAGCAGGGCCCATTTCTGCACCCACCAAGAGCGAGTGAGGACTTACAGTGTTGTGGCACCACCACCACCACCACCAAAGGCCCAGTTTCTCTGCCCCTGTTCAAGAGGGGCATGTAATTACAATTCTTGATCTAATATTTCACAGCAGGGCCCTGTGAGGACTTACAGTGTTGTGGCCACAACAACACCTAAGGCCCAAATTTCTGCTGAGTATATAGGGCAGGTCTCTACTTTCAAACATCTAACTTACAAACGACTCCTACTTGCAAACGGAAGGAGACAACAGGAAGTGAGATGAAATCTACCCCTAGGAAGGGAAATTCTCTCCTGTAAGAGTTAATATGGGAAAAACATTTCTCCTTTCCACTGATGCTTTCCAATCCTTGTTCCACAAAAAAACCCCAAATTCTCAAAAAGCATTTGTCATTGGGACAAAAAGTGAGGTGAAATCTTCTAAAGAGGAGGAAAGACAGCAAAACAAATGTCACAGGGGTGATAACCCTTCCCTATGTTTTCCAAAAAGCTTAAAAAAGATTTTTTGGCTGGAGCTAAACACGTTAAAAATGTACCCGTTCAAAATGACAAACAGATTCTACTTAACAACAAACCTACAGTCCCTGTCTTGTTTGCACCGCCTGTATACTGCTGTTCAGAGTATATAGGGCCTGGTGGCCCCACACCTTTCCTTATTTTAATTTGGGTGCGGGGTTCCCCTTAATATCCATACAAGACCCAAAAGGCCTGGTAATGGACTGGGGGGTACCCATGGTGTTTGTCTCACTGATTTTCATCCATATTGCCAGGACCGGGCATTACATTAAACCCGCAAGCAGTTTTAAATGAGATTTTTTGCTTAAAAAATGACATTTGGTGTAGGGACTGTTCTAAACACGGGAAACACGCGCCACTTTACAGGCATACTATAGACACCCCCCAGTACGATATTTAAAGGAATATTTCACTTTTTTTTTTACTTTAAGCATCATTAAAATCACTGCTCCCGAAAAAACGGCCGTTTTTAAAAGTTTTTTTTGCATTGATACATGTCCCCTAGGGTAGGACCCGGGTCCCCAAACCCTTTTTAGGACAATACCATGCAAATTAGTCTTTAAAATGAGCACTTTTGATTTCGAACGTTCGAGTCCCATAGACGTCAATGGGGTTCTAACGTTCGTGCGAACTTTCGGTCCGTTCGCAGGTTCTGGTGCGAACCGAACCGGGGGGGTGTTCGGCTCATCCCTACTGTCAAGGCTGGGCTAACGTAATATTGAACCTTATGGACTAAGACTTGGATGCCATTAAAGTTTATGTGCATGTAAAGGCAGGTGTCCCAAAACTTTTGAATATATATTGTATTTCTTATTTTTATTATCTCACATGCAGAGTGCCAGATAGCTAGGTCTGGTCCACTGTATTTGTGTATTGGTCACCTTCCAGTATTTTAGTAGGTAAACCTGTTTAATATATTAGGGTTTATATGCAGCTTCTGTTATTTTACTTAACCCTGTGCTTTCTGGTCTGGGATTCTATAGCTAATTTTAGCTTGGGGTTTAATTCCCAGCATAAGCCAGGTTAGACATCCGACAGCTACTTGGTATTTAGAGGTCCAGTTGCACGGCAAATAGGAAGCTACTAGGGGCTAAGACACTGAGTAGATAGTCAGACTCTGAATTCCATTACCCCACCACCAGTGGTGGCTGGTGGTATATTTTTTTTTGGGGGGGGGGAAACAATGCATTCACAGTCAAACCCCCCAGTGGGTCAGTCAGGTCACCCGCAACCACCCCCAGTCACCTCCTGGTCAGTTACCCCCCTCGCACTTACCCCATCAATGGCGCTGGCAGTTCTTCCCTCCAGGCGATGGCTTCCCCTGCGTCTCCTCCTCGGCATCACGGCAGCCGTGCGTCTCCTCCCTCTTCCTCTTAGTCCAATAGGATAGTTTATCCTTTCAGCCAATTGAAAAATGGGTCTCAGGACCTGCTTCCTGATTGACTGGGAGCATAATCAGTGTGACAATAGCAAATATTCATTCACTATTGTCACACAACTGCGTGGGATTGGGGCACAGTGCTCTGCGCCCCGAGCCCACCCTTTTTTGAAGCCTATTAGAGCCTCTGACTCTAATCACGTGCTTAAAAAAAAAACCTCATTGGAATCCATGCGTCCAGCTCCCCGCTTGTAGATAAGGGGGACGGACGCATTGATAGGGGGTGGTGCCACTGCGCCCTGCATTATGGCCGCCACTGTGCACCACCGTTTCTGCTGGTGAGAAGCTGCATTCAAGGCTGATTGGACAATGGTTGGAGGATCTCCCCATCAACACTGATCTTGTCTTAATGTGTCCTACACTGCATCGCGATCATCCCCAGGGTCCCCTGCAACTAAACTTTGCAATGTTCATTTGGAGGTATCTTTATTAATTAATTTATTCATAACTATATACACCCAAGTACAGTGCCTTGAAAAAGTATTCACACCCCTTGAAATTTTCCACATTTTGTCATGTTACAACCAAAAACATAAATGTATTTTATTGGGACCAACACAAAGTGACCCATAATTGTGAAGTGGAAGGAAAATGATAAATGGTTTTCAACAATTTTTTACAAATAAATAAAGTGCGATATGTATTCAGCCCCACTGAGATGCGATGCGATGTATTCAGCGCCACTGAGTCAATACTTTGTAGAAACAACTTTCGATGCAATTACAGCTGCAAGTTTTTTTTACCAGCTTTGCACATCTAGAGAGTGACATTTTTGTCCATTCTTCTTTGCAAAATAGCTCAAGCTCTGTCAGATTGGATGGGGAGTGTCTGTGAACAGCAATTTTCAAGTCTTGCCACAAATTCTCAATTGGTCTGGAATTTGACTGGGCCATTCTAACTCCGTGAATATGCTTTGATCTAAACCATTCCATTGTAGCTTTGGCTGTATAAAAAGTAACTCTCCTGCGCTCAGGTATTAAGGTCAAGGAAAGCCTAGCCTTCATGGACACGTTCTGGTCCCCTTGCACGTTTGAAGCACTCCAGCAGCCCCTGAGGCGTTCAGTCCATATGGTGCTTTGATACATATTGTGCTTTGAGTATGTTTTGTATCACTTTTTACTTTTCAATAAATATTTTTAATGGAATTGCACTACGTTGGTGCTCCCTTCTCTTGTTTTTCATTAGCTCTGGTGATATGTTTAGGGTTGTTGTCCCAGTGAAAGGTGAACCTCCACCCCAGTCTCAAGTCTTTTGCAGACTCTAACAGGTTTTCTTCTAAGATTGCTCTGTATTTGGCTCCATCCATCTTCCCATCAACTCTGACCAGCTTCCCTGTCCCTTCTGAAGAAAAGAATCCCTACAACATTAAGCTGCCACCACCATGTTTCACGCTAGGGATGGTGTGTTCAGGGTTATGTGCAGTGTTAGCTTTGTGCCACACATAGCATTTTGCTTTTAGGCCAAAAAGTTCATATTTGGTCTCATCTGACCAGAGCACCTTCTTCCACATGTTTACTGTGTCCCCCACATGGCTTCTCACAAACTGTAAACGGGACTTCTTGTGGCTTTCTTTCAAATTTTTTTCTTGCCACTCTTCCATAAAGGCTAGATTTGTGAAGTGCACAACTAATAGTTGTCCTGTGGACAGATTCTCCCACCTGAGCTATGGATCTCTGCAGCTCCTCCAGAGTTACCATGGGCCTCTTGGCTGCTTCACTGATTAATGCTCTCTTTGCCCAGCCTGTCAGTTTAGGTAGTCAGCCATGTCTTGGTAGGTTTGCAGTTATGCCATACGCTTTCCATTTTCGAATGATGGATTGAACAGTGCTCCGTGAGATGTTCAAAGCTTGGGATATTTTTTTATAACCTAACCCTGCTTTAAACTTCTCCACAAATGTATCCCTGACCTGTCTGATGTGTTCCTTGGCCTTCATGATGCTACTTGTTCACTAAGGTTCTCTAACAAACCTCTGAGGGCTTTACAGAACAGCTGTATTTATACTGAGATTAAATTACACTCTATTTACTAATTAGGTGACTTCTGAAGGCCATTGGTTCCACTAGGTTTTAGCAAGGGGTATCGGAGTAAAGGGGGATGAATACAAATGCATGCCACACTTTTCACATATTTGTAATAAATGTTCAAAACCGTTTATCATTTTCCTTCCAGTTCACAATTATGTGCCACTTTGCGTTGGTCTATCACATAAAATCCCAATAAAAAACATTTACATTTTTGGTTGTAACATGACAAAATGTGGGAAATTTCAAAGGGGTGTGAATACTTCAAGGCACTGTATTTATGCACAATTCCACCAGGTCTGTTGTTAGGCCCTTTGCTGATAATATTATTTGTATATTGGTTGTAAGTACTATAATTAATCTTTTCTTATATAAAGTTTGTAATATTTTCACACTAGTGTGCTTCTATATACTTATGGTTAAAGTAAACTTCCTCTGCTTACATTTACCTATAGGTAAGCCTATAATAAGGCCTACCTATAGGTAGTAAAAATATCTCCTAAACGTGTACCGTTTAGGAGATATTTAGTATACATGCAGCCAGTGACATCACTGACGCATGCGCTCTGAAGGAACGGCATGGATGCCATGCCGTGAACGGCGGCTCCCGCGTGAATGCTCGGGTGTGACATCACGGCTCCGACTAATCACAGCGAACCCCGAAGAAAATCCAAGAAAAATGTCAGCCGTCTCAGTGGTGTGCGGGCGTTGCGGATAGAGCTTTGTTCTAAGGTATTACGTAATGAGCTAGTATGCGATGCATACTAGCTCATTATGCCTTTATCTTACAGGTTTTTTTAAACTGGGTTTACAACCTCTGTAATGTTATGTTCTGGTTGCAGCAGTTCCTCAGTTCCCAATTACTCTGAATAGAATACTGGTTAATTTCAAAGAAAGTGAATACTCTGCCTACACAGGACCTGCCCTGGGTGGAGGCACTGCCAACTTTCTGATCAAAGCCACTCTTCCACTTAGCAACGGTTCTGGTTCAATTATTTACCCACAGCTTTAACGCAATATCCTGTTTGGGGAGGGCCATTCTTCATAATCCCACAACCCCCCAAAAGTGGGCTCAAAAAACAATAGTGAATAATGAATATCTAGTCAATAGTAGACAATATCAATTGCTTCCAATACCATCATAACTATTTTCATCTGTCAACGGAGATTACACATAAACCTTACTGTGTGTTGTAACATCACCAGTTGTATGCTATATAAGATCAAATTAGCATATTGGTGATTTATCACTACATTATGCAAGGGTTGCTCCTCCTATTAAGTTAGTAATAAAAACACAGTGCAAATCTACAGTGTTAGTTTTGCACAAACAGAAGAAAGACATGGAGAAGTTTGGTAAGTATTGTTTGCTATTTTTGTTAATATATTGTTTTGTTATTAGGAATGAGCAACATTTACAGTTTTTGCTTTTAGAAAATATCTGCTTTTTTTTTTTTTACATTTTACTGAAATTTTACCAATTTAGTAAATTGCTTTGTCAATGCAGAAGGATACATTAAGGTGATTGAAAGTGCCATTTGGCTGTTTTTAGAGGCGCAGTGGGCTTTAATTTGCTCCTGATGAGAATATTTTACTTTTGTGTGTGTTTTTTCCCCCTTTTTTATGGTGTACTTTACTATTTTTTAAAATTTCCTATTTTTTTAAATTTCTCTTTATTTTGTTGTTGTTATTGTACTTTTATACAAAATATGTATACTGAGTCTGGATTCACACATGTGCCCCCCTCCCTGATCTGTTTTCTATTTAAAAGAGATGTGTTTTGATGTGTTTACATTTAACACATGTATTTACTATTTTTTAAAACATTTCTTATTTTTTTATGTGTACTTGTTTAGAAACGTATTACTTCTGCCTACACATTGAGGCTGGGCTCATCCCTGAGTGTTTTCTCACTAATGCATTTTCTATATAAATCAGTAGAAAACCATCAAAACACATCTCATTAAGACTTGAGCATTTTCAATATGTGTTGACACATGCATTGAGATGCATTCGATGTATTTACATTGAAAATGTATCAGTGGAGATGTTACATGGTACCTACAAAAATAGCTTCTTATGTCCCAGGTGCCTCCTCTAAGTGTTTCAGGGGATGTGGAAAGGAGGGTAGAGAAAATCACTTATGGTGGACACGCCTGAAAGTTTAGGGGTTTTAAGTTGCGCGTTTTGCGTTTAGAAGCATTTTTTTTTTTAAATAGTGAAAAATGAAAAAAACACCTGTAAACGAAACGCGGCTAAACGCAAGTAACTGCGTTTACATGCGTTTACAAGCTTTTACAGCCGTTTGCCGTTTCCGTCCTGAACACATTTTTTTGCTTTCCGAAAAAATGCTTCTAAACTTCTAATGTACTGATAAGATAACATAGAGGAGAGTTCAGGGGCAGCTGAAAACTGCCCAACTGCTCCTAAATGTCCGTTTACCAGCAGCAGTGTACATGAAGAATATATAACTTTATGTACTCTCTAATTGAGACCAACCTCAAAAAATCCCTCTGGCAGGACTTATTAGGTCGACCAAAAAAGAGAACGTACTGAGACAAACTGAAAAAAATCACTCCACCTGACAGAGATGTGTGATATGACAACTTATAGTTCCGGTTGCAGGAGCGCTCCAGCTCTTGGCACTCCACTGCCACTCTGCAAATACAAGTCAGGTAACAAGGTGTTCTGATCTGGACAGTGGCGGTAGCCTGGCAAAATCCACACTGGGCATTTTCAACCACCCTCAGGCAGACTGCCTGCACTGTCGGAGTCACCGCACTTCCTTCCTTTCTTGTTTTCTTTTATGTTTTTTTTTTAAGTGTACCCATTTATACATACCAATGTTTTGTTACATTTTGTTCAAATTGGACAAAGGTTTCCCTATTGCAAAGATGACATTTCTACATAGAAATAAGTAATGGTCTTAATATGAACTCAGGAATGGGTGTTATGCTCCTGTTCAGGAAATCGTTGTGCAATGTTTATTTACGACAGGTATATTTGTCATATTTTGCATGTGAATCTTTTTTTCAAAACAATAAAATTATTAAAAAATAAAATGCATTAGGGGAAAAATACAATGGTGTGAATCCTGCCTTAATACTTAATACCTTCATTTACACCCAAAACAGAAAGAATTTTAAACCTGACAGGGTTCTAATCCTTCACCATTTGGCCGTTTTGAAGCATCAAAGACCTGTTTCCCCTCTGTACATTGTGGTTCCTCCCACTGCCTTGTACATTCTGTAGTAAAGTTTGAACTGGTGGGAGAAACCACAGCTTGCTGTAGGGAGCAAATATTCCACACAATCTGCCATGTGGAGTGCTTGTAGGGGGTGCAGTGAGGAGGTGAAGTTTTAACAAACAGGCTGCCTGAAAGGTAAGAATATTCCCTATTATTTTACAGGTATGCCCTGAACTACAAATAACCTTGTGCTGTCAGGGTCACTTTAAAAATCTTGAGGTTGCAATATCTTCTCTTCTGTTTTTACCTGATTTTTTTTTGTTTGTTTTTTAGTTTTTTGTCATATAGTTGAACTTGCAGGATAACTATATAATAGGTATACACCTCCTCTCCTGCTTATGACAGACAGACCTTCACCTGCGTGCCATTTCACAGGTCAAACATGTAGAATATTCAGAAAGAAGCAATGAGGCATATTGTGCAGAAACCTTATCTAAATATTTTTTAAGTAGCAGAATGTCCAACAAGTATAATATTTTGGAACAGCCATCTTTCTCTATCAGGTGTAGCATACAGGGATGCAACATAAAAGCATTTATTGAGTAGAAAATGAACACCACATTTTATCATGCCAATTGCATTGCGATACCACTGGCAAAATGCCACTCCGGCGGCATTTTGCAGGCGGATTTAACCCCTTTTCGGCCGCTAGCGGGGGGTTAAAACCGCCCAGCTAGTGGCCGAATAGTGACGCTAAAAATAGCCCTGCTTTACAGCGGATGCCGGTGGCGGCACAGTGTGAAAGGGGTCTAAAGCTCAGTTTTGGGTTATATTTTTTTAATAAAATAAATGGTGTAGCACTAATGAGAACTGTGTGATAGTCCAACGTGAACTTTCAGTGTAATGAATAGATTATACATCAACTTCACTTAAAAGTCCATAGTAACAGTAATAATATAGTAACAGTAATAAATCTTGCAAAATCCACTTGTAAGGACACCGCCACCAACAACCAACACACTGCCTCTTACCCTTCGGTAGACTAAACAAGCCTAGGTATTTTTCAATAACTGCTCCTTAGCAGCATGGGGAATAAAAAACTGCAGCTCCTTCAGATAGATACCAGCAAGCCTAGATGCCTCTCAATATCAGCTCCACAACCACATGGGAATGAGTGTAACAGCTCCTCCACCACATGTAGTACCCAGTAGAGGGAAAAAAAACACTTCATAGTGCAGACATCCTAATCATATTTTATGGTAGAGTTTAGTCCAACGTGAACTTTCAGTGTAATGAATAGATTATCCCTTTCATGACTAAGCCTATTTTTGAAATTTGGTGTTTACAAGTTAAAATACGTATTTTTTGCTAGAAAATTACTTAGAACCCCCAAACATTATATATATATTTTTTAGAAGAGAATCTAGAGAATAAAATGGCGATTGTTGCAATATTTTTTAGCACACGGTATTTGTGCAGCGGTGTTTTAAACGCACATTTTTGGAAAAGTGACACTTTCATGAATTTTAAAAAATCCAAACAGTAAAGTTACCCCAATTTTTTTGTATAATGTGAAAGATGATGTTACGCCGAGTAAATAGATACCAAACATGTCACCCTTTATAATTGCACGCACTCGTGGAATGGCGACGAACTACGGTACCTATGAATTTCCATAGGCGACGCTTTAAAAATTTTTTACGGTTACCAGGTTTGAGCTACAGAGGAGGTCTAGGGCTAGAATTATTGCTCTCGCTCTGACGATCGCGGCGATACCTCACATGTGTGGTTTGAACACCGTTTACATATGCGGGCGCGACTTCCGTATGCGTTTTCTTCGCTGCGCGAGCTCGCGGGGACAGGGGCGCTTTAAATTTTTTTTTTTTTTTTTTATTTATTTTATTTATTTTTGTACTTTTATAAATTGTGTTTTAAAATTTTTTTTTTTTTTTTTTACTTTTATTGCTGTCACAAGCAATGTAAACATCCCTTGTGACAGTAATAGGTGGTGACAGGTACTCTTTATGGAGGGATCGGGGGTCTAAAAGACCCCCCATCCCTTCTTTACACTTCAAAGTATTCAGATCGCCGAAAACGGCGATTCTGAACACTGTATATTTTTTTAAATTCGGCGCCATTGGCAGCCGAGTAAACGGGAAGTGACGTCATGACGTCGCTTCCGCGTTTTCAACAAGAAGGCTGGAACGAAGCCGCTCGCAGCTTCGTTCCAGTCCGCCCCCAGCCGCCGATCGCAGCCGAACGGACACCGGGACTCCCGATTGCACGGGAGGCCCGGTAACAGCGGCGGGAGGCGGCGGGAGGGGGGGGATGTCCCCTCCCGCTCCTCCGGTATAACAACCGAGCGGCTTTTAGCCGCATCGGTTGTTATACACGGGTAGCCGATCGCCCGCTGAAAACAACGGTACCGGGATGATGCCTGCAGCTGCGGGCATCATCCCGGTATAACCCCGGAAAGCCGAGTACGCATATGTGCGTACGGTCGGCGGGAAGGGGTTATACATCAACTTCACTTAAAAGTTCCTCCACACGTCATTGGCTGACGCGTGACGCGACTTGTGTGCTAGGACGCAGCGGTCATTTTGTTGGTTGGAAACGTTTCCTTTTCTTGCCTGTGTCAACTACTGAAATGTGTAACCTTTTTTAAACTCTACGATTTTTAAACTCTACAATTGGGTGTTGGTGGCGGTGTCCTTACAAGTGGATTTTGCAAGATTTATTACTGTTACTGTAGACTTTTAAGTGAAGTTGATGTATAATCTATTCATTACACTGAAAGTTCACGTTGGACTATCACGCAGTTATGATTAGCGCTACACCAGGGATATGCAATTAGCGGACCTCCAGCTGTTGCAGAACTACAATTCCCATGAGGCATAGCAAGACTCTGACAGCCACAAGAATGACACTCAGAGGCAGAGGCATGATGGTCCGCTAATTGCATATCCCTGCGCTACACCATTTTTTATATTATTTATTGTGCTTTCCTCGCATATTGTGTCAGCTGCTTTTATATTTATTCATTTATTTTTTCTTCTTGATTTAATTTTATATGATCCCAGCTTAACAAAATTGTGATTTTCTTTTTTTAAAGCTGTCCAATATGTTTAAAAAAAAACCCAGCTCAGGCTGCAATGAGCACATCCTAAAAAGGTATTGTCCCCCACTGTAATTTTTTTTGTCACAAATTGTCATTGAACTCAGAAGAGGACATATGGTGAGTGCAAGGTGTTATGGACCCATCCCCTGACGGGGCGCTAACACAGCACCCTGCACTCACAGTGTAAGGATGCATCATCGAGGACTGTCTATCGCTGGATAAGATACGAGGAGAAAGAGGACCCTGCTCATCATGTGGCTATCCTAAAGACATCTGGAAAAGGTAATTATTCAAAATAGAGCATAGTATACTCATACACAAGCGGGGCCTCTGGGATTGAGAGGGGGCCGACTGGGGGGCAGAGTTGGGCTTTAACAGTCACATTGCTAAACTCACACGGGAGAATATGATCCTTAAAACATTTTATTTTTTACTATTCATTTCAAATATATGAAGCAAAACTCCTTACTGATCTTTAGTGTAAGCCAAGTGAGCCTAGTCACTTTTTGTTAAAGTTGAATACCAGCAAATGTTCATTTTAGTTTTGTATAGCGTGGGCAAGATTTTAGAACCACATTAGGTATTTGTTGATGTCCCCTATGGAGGAATTTCTTTACTGACAGATCTGTCAGTAAAGAAATCTTAAGCTGGCCACAAATGATTCCTCCAGCCACACAAACGAGATAGATGTAGGAATTCCTTCTGACAAAATATTATATTCTGAAAGAGGGACTCTCCGCTGTCAGAATACTCTGATCAGTGACTGCAACTGACAGTTTTCCAACATTACCGTTTGACAGAAGTCAATCTAAAAACCGACTTATGTCGACACAGGGACAACCACACATGGATTAACATTCAGCTGGTCTCTTCTGAACTGACCAAATTTTGATTATTCTATGGCCAGCTTTACTGACAGGGATTTAGGCACCAATACAATCCTGACAGATGTCCTAAGCCATCTACAGTCTACTGAATGCTGTCTAAAGCGTAATGAGATTATCGGACGAATGATCATCTGTTTTATTTTTGCATGCTAGTGTCCATGTTGAAAATTAAGAGGTTACGAATGTAGCGGGTGCCGCTGAACTCGCCCGCGGCCTGCACCTCTCTCCAGCTGCGGCCGGGACACAGACACTGACAGGCTCTCATAAGGAAGAGTGTGCCTGTCAGCACCTGCGGGGGAATTTCTCCCCCTCCCTCTCCTCACCTTACACTGTATGTGAGTGGAGCTTGCAGAGAGACCGTCCGCCCGTTCTGCGCCCTCCCCTGCTTCCCTATTGGCAGGGGGAGAGAACCAATGAAACCCAAGGATGACTGCAGCAATGCATCTTGGGACATCTAGTCCCCAACTCAAGCAGCTCCACTGTTATCCCTGGGTGCAAAATACACACAAAATACACACCCCAGCATGCTCTGGGGAAAAAGTAAGGAGGACACCACAAGGCTGCCTGGGAGGGGGGAGACACAGCGAGGCAAGGGAGAAGACCAGACCCGGGGGAGAGGTGCTGCCTTCCTGGGTCGGTGTGCTGTTCCTCCCACGCATCCATGGCTGGTCAGGGACATCATCCCAGGTGCATTCTCAAGGTGCACCTGTACAGATGGCATGGAGTGTTCCGATTGTGAGGTAGCCAGCTGGGCAACCCAAAGATTCTGCCTGTTCTAGGACATTTTGCTTGGGCCTTGGCTGCTGGATTGGTGAGCTGGCACTTGCCCATTTTACAGAGATACAGAGACACTGCATGCAGACACATTGCCTATTTTGCCTGCACTTGTAGAACCTTGCACCCTGTTAAGCAGTCACAGTGTCCACTGTGCTACTCGGAAACTGCCAGCATACTGCATTTTCACTCTTCCAAACAGTGCATAAACTAAAGCTAGCTGAAGATTCAAGGCCTTCTTCTTCCAAGGGACCGAAGTTACTGCTGCCATATGGGCACACACACATACCCAGGGCTCAGTATATGTAGTGTATGAGCAGGGTAACCTGAGGGGTCTGACATAAGAAGGGGTTATTCCTCTGCCCTCCTGCTGCCTGGACTCACAGAGCATAATTTAGGTAAAGTGGTGGTCAATCAGTTATACTGTTTGCCATTTTGTTATCTGTCAATTGTTAAAGTGTTTGCCTCTGCTCTCTGGGTTATTCTTCTTGAGGAGTTCAATGAAAGCAGCCATACAGTACCATTGCTCTTGATTCTCAGTCATTATTACACAGTTGACTGACTTAAAATGTATTTGTCTACTGTTCAGCTATATTGCTACTGTTTGTTACCATTCCTAAGAAATTGCACAGTAAAGACTATTTCTGTCTTTTACTATAAAATTACATAGTTACATAGTAGGTGAGGTTGAAAAAAGACAAATCCAACCTATGTGTGTGATTATATGTCAGTATTACATTGTAAACCCCTGTATGTTGTAGTCGTTCAGGTGCTTATCTAATAGTTTCTTGAAACTATCGATGCTCCCCACTGAGACCACCACCTGTGGAAGGCAATTCAACATCCTTGTCGCTTTTATAGTAAAGAACCCTCTACGTAGTTTAAGGTTAAACCTCTTTTCTTCTAATTTTAATGAGTGGCCACAAGTCTTGTTAAATTCCCTTCTGCGAAAAAGTTTTATCCCTATTGTGGGGTCATCAGTATGGTATTTGTATCCCCTCTCAAGCGTCTCTTCTCCAGATAGAATAAGTTACTCGCAACCTTTCCTCATAACTAATATCCTCCAGACCCTTTATTGGCTTTGTTGCCCTTCTTTGTACTCGCTCCATTTCCAGTACATCCTTCCTGAGGACTGGTGCCCAGAACTGGACAACATACTCTAGGTGCGGCCGGACCAGAGTCTTGTAGAGCGGGAGAATTATCGTTCTATATCTGGAGGCTATCATCTTCTAGGACCTCCAAAATGCATCTTTCATTGGTGGGGTTCGCACTAACTTTATTGCCAGGTGTGCCAGAGGGGCTGAGATTGTTCTTGGGGTTAAGAGGCAGGGGTGGCGTTACACTACAGTTCCTAAAATTCTCGTATGACAGAATAAAAATTCGGAAGTAATGAAATGTATTGCATTGCATTTTCGGACGAAAACTGTACTGATTGGATGAAAATCGTTTGATCTGGTATCGTATGAGAAACATTTTCCTGTTTGTTGGACGAACTGTCGTAATTGTGAATCGAAAGCTGTGTACTAACAATCAGATTATCGTACGATTGATATGAAAGCGGTATTTTTCGTACAATTTTCTGATTGTGTGTACTAGGCTTAAGACACAGTCTCCTCTTTTTCTGTCCTAATGACACAACAGGAAGTGAAGGGGGTCTCTAAGGGATACAGACAACCTTAAAGGAGTTGTAAAGGCAGAGGGTTTTATCTTAATGTATTCTATGCATTAAGACAGGGGTCTCCAAACTGCGACCCAGGGCCGGATGTGGCCCTTTGCTTGCCTTTATCCGGCCCTTGGGCACTTTTCCTGCCACTGATACAAGACACTATTCCTCCCACTAACACCAACACAGGCACAATATTTCTCTCATTGACACCAATGAAGGGGCACTACTCCTCAAACTGACACCAACAATGGGGCCTATTATTCCTACTGACCCCAACGATGGGGCACTATTATTCCCATTGACACCAACGATGGGTCGCTATTAATTCCATTGACCCCAATGATGGGGCACTATTATTCCCACTGACACCAACGATGGGTCACTATTAATCACACTGACACCAATGATGGGGCACTATTATTCCAACTGACACTGAAGATGGGTCACTGTTAATCCCACTGACACCAATGATAGGGCACTATTCTTCAAACTGACACCAACAATGCGGCACTATTCCTCCCACTGACACCAACAATGAGGCACTATTAATCTCACTGACACCAAGGATAAGGCACTATTAATCCCACCGACACCAACGATGGGGCACTATTCCTCAAGCTGACACCAACAATGGGGCACTATTAATCTCCCTGACACCAATAATGGGGCACTATTCCTCCCAATGACACCAACGATGGGACACTATTCCTTCAACTGACACCAGCAAACATACCAAAGATGCATTGTTTCTTCCCACTGAGGTCAGGAAAATTTCTACTTCCAAAAGCAACAGTCCGGGCCCCCATAAAGTCTGGAGGACAATAAACTGGCCCTTTGTTTAGACAGTTTGGAGACCCCTGATAAAAAGCCTTTTGTGTGTAGGGGCCTCCCCAGCACCCCCTAATACTTACCTGAGCCCCCTCTATGTCCATTGATGTCCACGAATGTCTCGGCTGTCCGAGACTCTTCCTGCTTATAGCAGCTGCACCATTGGCTCTCACGGCTGTCAATCAAAGTCAGTTAGCCAATCAGAAGAGAGAGGGGGCAGCTCCATGTCTGAATGGGCACACGGAGCTGCATCTCGGCTCGGGTGCCCCCATAGCAAGCTGCTTGCTGTGGAGGCACTCAACAGGAGGGAGGGGCCAGGAGCACAGAAGAGGGACCTGAGGAGAGGAGGATCCAGGCTGCTCTGTGCAAAACCTACTGCACAGAGGAGGTAAGTATAACATGTTTGTTATTATAAAAAAAGAAGACTACAATCACTTTAAATGACAAAAAGGGTTCTAAATCATTTTAACTTCATTGTTGGAGTTCTATATTAAGAACAAGCTAGCACACACCTAGACTATAAATCATTTTGTTGTTTCCTTGTATGTCAAAGCTGATAAGTGGAGGTTCCTCTGCTGTTTTTGCCTAATAATTTTTTTTTGCTAATCACTTTTAATTGCAAGGTTTGTATTGTTGTTTTGTGTTGGCCATTTGTAACTGAAAACTGGATCAGAACTAAAAATAAATAATAATGCCCAAATGTTCAGAGCTTTTGGATTATAGTATATGTGCTCAACTTCACAGTGACCTTGGTCAATCTCAAAAGTCCAAAGAGGATGCGTTGCTTCTGAGGTAACTTTTCCGATGTCCCCAGGGATCCAGTAACTACCAGAATTGAGATTACTACACGTTTTCATAAATCCTAAATTCCTCTAGACCTTGTCAAAAATAAACTTAAATGGAAATATGGCCAATGATAGGTTGATGAGCATAATGAAAAATACACATCTAAATTTGAATAGGATAAATGGGTTTAATATATCTCTCCATTTGGAGCCTAAAGCCTTGTACACACAGGCAGAAAGTCAGAAGACATTTGCCAGTACCAAAAATATGGGCTGACATTCTGCCCGTGTGTTTGTCGGTCTGTTCGGCAGAAGCCAGCTGTTCGGCCGGCTTCTGTCGGATGTGCATTCTGGAAAACCTGCAGCCGACCGATTACAGATCAGCACTCTCAGCCAATGTGGAAGAGCGTTGATCGGAGTGTTCTGGTGGGGGCTGCCCCCCTGTCAGAACACAATAGCTCAGCGAGAGAGATCGATGAACTGACCTTGCATGGTCAGTACAGCGGCTGGGTTGCACAAAAAAAAACTGTAGTGCTCAGGTTTCACTGGGGAGATAAAAATCTCCTGTTCAAAGGCTCATCTGCGTTTTAGCTCAGGATCAGTGAGCAGGGAGAGGGGGAGGTGTAGTGAGTAGAAGGAGAAAATCCATGTTCAGAACGCAATGCATCTGCGAAGCAGATGCGTTCCCATAGAAGATAAGGGGCTCGTAATTCGCACCGCAATGCCCAGAAAACGCACACTTTTTTGTGCAATGCGCAGTGCGACTGCAATGCACATATGTGAACCAGATGCATTCATATGAATGTATTTTAAAATGTCTTGCGAATTAGATGCGGTGTAAGCGGCATTTAATTCGCATCGATGTGAACGGGGGCTAAGCGTGGAGGTCTTTCTCTTTATTTGTTTCCTTTATCTGCTTTCTGTTTTTGTGATACCTGTATTACTTACCAGTTTTAGGTATTTAAAAGCAGAGCTCCACACAAAAGGGGAAGCTTTGCTTGTTCGTACCCTCCCTCCTCCACTGCCACATTTGTCACGTTTTTGGGGGGGCAGATACCTGTCAAAACCAGGTATCTGCTCTTACTTCCAGGTAAGATCGCCGCACAATAATCGTGGCGAGCTACAAAATTTCCAGCCCCTCCTCCTTCCCCTCGCTGCCTTCTGGGAGACACACAGGTCCCAGAAGACAGCGGGACCATTTAGAAAGTGCAGCGCGACTTGCACATGTACAGTAGGAAACAGGCTGTAAAGCTGCAAAGCTTCAATTCCTGTTTCCCTTACGTAAGGATGCTGGCGCCTGCACCCACAGCTGATGGACGAATCGGTTAGGGGGGCTGACATCACAGAATACCTGGATAGGTAAGTGTCCTTATATTAAAAGTCTTTTTTTTTTTTTTATTTGTAGCTGCTGACGTTAATTTTATTATTTTTTTTGACAGGCTGGAACTCCTCTTTAACAGTATATATATATATATACCGTATTTATCGGCGTATAACACGCACTTTTTTCCCCTTAAAATCAGGGGAAAGTCGTGGGTGTGTGTTATACGCCGATTCCCGCTATCGCTATGTGAATGTCGGCGATCGCCGCCGACATTTACATAGCGAGTAGTTTCAAATATGGCGCCGCGGACTTCGGAGGGGCTGAACGAGCGCCGCCGAAATCAAAGAGCCGAGATACACATAGTCGGGTGTATTCGGCTCTTTCCGGCACCGCTCACTGTCACGCCCAGTCCCGCCATTGGACCTGTGTTATGTCCATCATAGGGCGGGACTGGGCGGGACTGTGAGCGGCGCCGGAAAGAGCCGAGAACCCTCGGCTATGTGTATCTCGGTGGCGTTCGTTCACTTCCGCCGGCGCCGAGTCTCTCCGAACTCCGCGGCGCCATATTTAAAACTACTCACATGTGTATGGCGGCGGCGGCGGCAGGAGGCATGGAGCATGGACACTAGGCTGCAGGGACAAGGCTGCATTGGGGACAAGGCTGCAGGGACAAGGCTGCATTGATAAGGCTGCACTGGGGACAGGGCTGCAGGGACAAGGCTGCATTGATAAGGCTGCACTGGGGACAAGGCTGCATTGATAAGGCTGCACTGGGGACAAGGCTGCATTGGGGACAAGGCTGCATTGACAAGGCTGCACTGGGGACAAGGCTGCATTGATAAGGCTGCACTGGGGACAAGGCTGCATTGATAAGGCTGCACTGGGGACAAGGCTGCATTGACAAGGCTGCACTGGGGACAAGGCTGCACTGGGGACAAGGCTGCACTGACAAGGCTGCACTGACACTGAAAAGGCTGCAATGACACTAACAAGGCTGCAGATGAACACTGATAAGGCTGCATTGATGGGCATTTTAATGTAAGTTTCTTTTCCTTAAACTTCCCTCCTAAAAGTTTTTTTCCTTAAAATTCTCTCCTAAACTTGGGGTGCGTGTTATACGCCGGCGCGTGTTATACGCCGATAAATACGGTATATAAAAAGTTAATAAAGCGCTACCATCAACCTTAATATAGCACAGTGGTCCAATAAATAATGTGATCCAATAAAGGATGTGATCCTATAAAAAATAAATAAACTAATCATATATATATATATATATATATATATATATATATATATATATATATATATATATATATATATATATATATATATATATATATATATATATATATATATATATATATGTGTCCAGTAAACCACACTAGATATAAATGAATTACTGTTCTTCCAAAATGCTTGTAGATTTCTGGAGATACTGGGAAAGACGTCAAATACCACTCATTTGTAAGATAAAACACATGTGGTAGATTGCTTTCAAACCTTCACCTTCATGTCCTTTATTTTGTTTGAGCGATATCAATCTATGAAGGATTGAAAGCAATGAAGGTTTCAAAGCAATCCACCACATGTGAACATCATCAAAGACTACACACCTGATCATTTGGGTATCGTTGTCCTTTTGTGTTTTATCTTACAAATGAGTGGTATTTGACTACTTTCCCAGTATCTCCAGAAATCTACAAGCATTTTGGAAGAACAGTAATTCATTTATATCTAGTGTGGTTTACTGGACACATATATATATATGATTAGTTTATTTATTTTTTATAGGATCACATCCTTTATTAGATCACTGTGCTATATTAAGTTTGATGGTAGCGCTTTATTAACTTTTTTTATATATTCACTTTTTGGTGATATCAGCACATAACACAATAATAGCAGTCACTATCATTTGTTCATCTTAATATAATTTTTGGTTCACAATTTGATACAATCATTCACATCAGCGCTTTAGAAATTTTTATACAACTCTTTAACAGTATGTTTTGAGGTAGCTCCATATGTAATATGATATAGTTCTATTCCTCAGTCTGGGTTCCATTGGAAGATAAAGAGCAAAAATATGATACAGCTGATGGGAATATACCAATTCATATTGTGTTTAAAGTGGGGTTCCACCCAAAAAACAAAAATACCTGTAAAAATTCTAAAAAACAAAACAAAAAAACATTTGGATATTTTTTTTCACTTACCTCTAAATGCCTGTTGCTAGGTGGTCCCTCGTAGTCTGCCTGTTCCTTTGCCTGGGCTGGTGACATCACTTCCCCCCAGGCACAGGAATGGCTCCGCTCTGCTCCCTCCCTCCTGTCAATCATCTGGGACCCATTACAGGTCCCAGGTGATTGAGCGGCCAATCACGGCGCACAGCGCCACTCGCGCATGCGCAGTGGGTGCCAGGCTGACCAGAAGATGTCTCCAAAGATAATACCACAGGTTTCTAGCAGAATTATCTATAAATTATCCTACCAAAGATATAGTTTCAGTAGTCCTATTCTCTGCACTCATGGCAAGTAAGATAACAGTATGAGCAGTCAATGGAGCGACATTCATGCATATGTTTGACGGTCAATTGGCTGTTCTTAGTCCTTATAACCCTAAACAAGACTTTTCAATAAAGCTGGCCATAGATGGTGGTGAACCCTACTGAACCAGCCAAGATTCAAACTATGCATGGGAGGGGGTATTTCCCCAAGTTGAACAATCAACTCGGTACAAACAGCCTGTTGGATTTTTCCTGTGATTATTGCCAGCATAGCAGCTAACAATAAACACAGTGTGTTCTCCCGGCAGTTTACAGAAAAGAAAATTGCACCATCTATGCCTGGCTTAGCTTTATATGTCTACTTGAACTTCTTTTGTGGTGCATTAATACATATACGTTAACGCACATTATGGCACTGATTAGCATGTGTTAAAATAGGCAGCCTATAATTGTGAATGGGCTTCTGACGAATCACAACAGATTAAAAAACATACATGACCCTTTTGTAAAAACGTAGCACAATGCAACGCATAGTATATGGGTTGTGGTGTGCTGCCATGCATCCTGTGCTGGGCTCTTCTGTACAATGGATTGGAGTACCATTCACAATAAATGACACTTCAATGCATCGTACTGCTGCATCTGCATTGCAATGCATTGTGGTAATGCCTATTAACACATAGATTTTAGCACTTATTGCCACAAGGCACAAGTGTAAATGGGACCTAAGCCCCCGTTCACACCAAATCTGATTTTGAAATTGTGCGACTTCACTTGAAATCGCACAATTTCAAAGCCTCGTGTCAGTGCAACTTGGCTGACATCTGTGCGACTTCATGCACAGATGTCTATGCAAATCACACCTGAAATCGTCAGAAGTAGTGCAGGAACTTATTTTTCAAATTGGTGCAGCACTGCAAAGTCAGCGTTACACCAATTTGAACAGCTCCATTGCTGACAATAGGGTGTGACTTGGACCTGTCAAATCGCATGACAAGTCACACCAGTGTGAAGGAGGGCTAACTATTATGCCCTGTACACACAATAGGATTTTCTGACAACAAATGTTGGATGTGAGCTTGTTGTCGGAAAGTCCGACCATGTGTATGCTCCATAGAACATTTGTTGTCGGAATTTCTGCCCACAAATGTTTGAGATCTGGTTCTCAAATTTTCCGACAACAAAACTTGTTGTCGGAAATTCCGAGCGTGTGTACACAATTCCGACGCACAAAAGTCCACGCATGCTCGGAATCAAGCAGAAGAGCCGCATTGGCTATTGAACTTCATTTTTCTCTGCTCGTCGTACATGTTGTACATCACCGCGTTCTTGACATTCAGAATTTCTGACAACATTTGTGTGACGGTGTGTATGCAAGACAAGTTTGAGCCAACATCCTTCGGAAAAAAATCCACGGTTTTGTTGTCGGAAATACAGGGCATTACAGCTGTGCTGCATTATTAGAGGCAGTTTCTGGAAAAAATTCATATTGTTGAGCATGGCCGCTGAGCCATGAATTTAATTTCTCACATAAGTTGCATTTATCAGCCTAGCCTTAAAGCCTCGTACACTCAATCGGATTGTTGGCCAACAGAGCGTCAGACTTTTGTCTTGTGCCAGGAACTTGCCTTGCATACTAACGGCACACAATTGTCGGCCAACAAGCACGAACGTAGTGACGTACTACGTGGAATTTCAGCTCTTGAGCGCCACCCTTTGGGCACCCTCTGCTAATGTCGTGTTTGGTGAGCATTGATTCCGAGCATGCGTGTTTGTACTTTGGACTTTTGCCTCATACACATGATCGGATTTTCGACTGGGAATTGTGTGATGACAGACTGTTTGCCTAAAATCTGACCGTTAGTATGCTCCATCAGACAATTGTTGGCCAACAATGCACCAACAAATGTTGGGTGGCAGGCTAGTAAATTTTTGGCGGACAACGGTCAGTTGTCAGATTTTCCTATCGTATGTAAACAAGTCTGTCACACAAAAGTCCAAAGTACAAACACGCATGCTCGGAATTAATGCTCACCAAACGCGACATTAGCAGAAGATAAACAAAGGGTGGCGCTCAAGGGCTGAAATTCCATGTAGTACGTCACTACGTTCGTGTTTGTTGGCTGACAATTGTGTGCTGTTAGTATGCAAGACAAAATCCAGGCACACGCTCTTCGGACAAAAGTCTGATGCTTTGTCTGCTGAAAATCCGAGCGTGTGTATGAGGCTTAAAAAACAAACAAAAAAGTTCCCAGGGTGGGTTCTCCATTACATATATTCATATTTTTATGGTTGGTTAGTAAAAATATTTTCTACAGTACTTTGTAATCTTTGTTCCCTCAGTATTTCTCAGTCTGCTGGTTTGGGCTGGAGCATTTGGTCAAAGCAATAAAAATTCAGATTTGTTGGAAGAGTGTCTTCAGGATCCGGAGTATGAAGATATAATGGATATTGCCATACGTGGATTGCCTTCTGTCTCAAGATGGAATCGGAAACACATTGTAATTGTTGGTGCCGGGATGTCCGGATTATCAGCGGCAAAAGCATTACAGGACGCAGGTCACAAAGTAAGTTGATGAATTTGTCAGAAGGTACTCATAGATACTGGTAGTAACTCCTTTCCATACAGTTATTATTATTATTATTATTATTATACAGGATCTACATAGATCCAACAGTTTACACAGCACTTTACAAGGTGAGAGCAGACAGTACAGTTACAATACAATTCAATAAAGGAGGAATCAGAGGGCCTGCTCGTTAGAGCTTACAATCTAAAACAATCAGAGGGCCCTGTCTGTAAATGTACTAAGCGCTGTTAAGGCCTTGACCTGAAAGTGCAGGCATAGCCAAAATGTTTTTTTTTTTCAAACAAAGGAAAGGTTAAAGTAGAACAAAACCTTCACATTAAAGCACAAGTGTCAGTGTATCTTAGAGCAGTTTGTGCATGATGAGCTTCATAAACCGGATATTGTGCTCTGCCCCCACAATCTGCTTAACCACCATAGCCAAACTTCGGGTCTGAACCTTGAGCAATGCATATATAATCATGGCATGAACAGATTACATTTGATTGTTTTTGTTAAAAAGCAATAATTTAAAGTACTATTAAACCCAAAACCAAAAAATGTAATAAATTGCGGCATACCAATCATTAGATATGTTTACTGTATTCGTTTTAATTTTTTTAGGCTTTTTTGCCCTCTGTTTTCACCCGGTGATCTGGCCAGTAATACACCTCCTGTAGTAGAGTTCCCCAACTCCTGATGAAGGAGCACAGGGGACACCTTGACAGCAGCATTGTCTGGGTGGGGGGGAATGTTAGGCTGGCCATACATGCATTGAAAATTGTCTGGTTCTTTGGGGACTGGCCAAATTTTGATTCGTATATGGGCAGGGTAGTTGAACAAAAGTTGATCTACTTATCAACTTCTGTACAACTGCCCTGGTGGGTGTTTTCCGCTCGATCAGCACTGATCAGCGTATTCTATGTCAGAATACATAGAATCTGTTGATGAAGTCCAATTGGACGCTACGCATATGGGGGAGGAGCTACGTTTGGATGACGTCACCCGCTTCCATCCTGTGAGACGGAAGCAATACGAAGCTCCTTTCTGTGTTTATGAGCCAGTGCATATCATTTTACATGTGAGTGTAACTTTTATGCTTTAATAAAGCCTGACAAGTTTTAGTAGAGAGCACTTAGATTTGTTTTTTCCACATGTGCATGGTAATTGCTCGGAGGGTGCTTTCTACATCGCTGGTCTTCACCCCAATTAAGGGGGACATGCATTTACGACCTCCTGAATGGTTCAGGGGTCCACCCATTAAGGTGAGCGAGCAGGATACTCGTTGGTGGAGGGATTGTCACCCATATCCTGCCTTCGAATCTCTGTTTCCACACATGGATGATTTTGCTGCTCTCTGGGCTTTGTGGTTCTTTCTAAGAAGCTTTTGGACTTTCATTTATTTGGATTTTTTTGCGTTGCACTTCATTTTTGAATTGTGCGTCTCCGGGGTCATGTGATATTCTCTAAGTTTTCAGCTAGCAATTCATTTTGTGTTTTATCCATTCTGTTTGCGCCGATTGTACTTGTTGCTAAATTATAAGATCAGTGCGGAGGATTCCCCCATGCACATTGAGTGGGTGGATAGGGGAATCAAGTCAGTTTTTTTTTTTTAGTTCAACCCGCTGGTAGACGAAAAAAACTGGCTAATCTATGGGCTGCTTTAGATCTACTAGCAGATCTAGATGCCTTAACAATTTAAAGCCGAACTCTAGTTAATACTTTATACTGTTGCAGTGAACAATTTTTTTCTTTTCAGAATAAAGGTTTAATACAGGTATATAAATAAAAGCTGACCATTGTAACCACCTCTGTCAATGTTAAATGGTTTGTCTCATCCCTGTAACTGATACATCTGCAAGACAGCTAAAACAACAGACTTACTGGTTCAATGAACCAATGAAAATAGAAAAAAAGCCTAAATATTAAAACAAATGCATCCATCACATCTAAGAATTGGTAAGCTTCAATATAATAAATGTTTGCTTTGGCAAGTTATTACTGCTTTAAACCTCAGCTAATAAAAAGACATGTAGCTACAGTCTCTTTGTATTATGCAAATAATAAGGAAGGAAACATAATAAATTATAAAGACAGGTTACACAATGCAATATTTAGGCTTGCCCAAAGTAGTCTTCTATGATATATTCTAAGAAGAAGATTAATTGTTGACTAACTATTGTTTGGAATCATTGCAAATAAAATAATAAATGCAGTCAAATGACATAACTAGGTGTGATTTAATAGCTGTAACCAAAATAGATTTTATCTAGATGAGTGGCTGTCATATAAAAAAGGGGTTTACAGTGGTATTAGTGTTTGAAGGCAAGATAGAATGCCAATATACTGTAATCAAAGTTGAATTCCAGACAAACAACTGAATATATAGATGAACTACATGGGAGCTGTTTTACCTGCCGAAGGATTTGTATTTCTGTCCATCCGGTCTTGACTTTTCACAGCTCTGCCACACAGCACAGTCCTTTCTGCCAGAACAGACCTATTTTTTCTGCTACAGTTAAAGCACTTCTTCATCAGTAACAAAGTTCACTCTTGCCTCCCCTGATAAAAATGCTGCAAAATAGTATCTGTGATGGAAAAAATAGTTAGAATATACTTGCCTTTCCCTGACTGCTGTAGTGCAGGGGGTGACATCTAGGGATGAACTGAACATCCCTCGGTTCGGTTCACACCAGAACATGCAAACGGGCAAAAAGTTGAGCGATCATGCAAACCCTATTAAAGTCTATAGGACACGAACATGAAAAATCAAAAGTGCTAATTTTAAAGATTTGCGAGTTATTGCCATAAAAGGTGTATGGGGACCCGGGTACTGTCCCAGGGGACATGTATCAATGCAAAAAAAGTTTTTAACAACCGTTTTTTCAAGAGCAGTGATTTTAATAATGCTTTAAGTGAAAAAATAAAAATGAAAAATTCCTTTATATCGTGCCTGGGGGTTCCCTTAGTCTGTCTGTAAAGTGGCACATCTGTGAAAAAAAAATGTAGAACAGTGCCGCAGCAAAATGACATTTCTAAAGAAAAAAATGTAATTTAAACTTGCTTGCAGCTGTAATGTATTGCCGGCTCCTGGCAATATAGATGAAAAAATCAAGGAAAAAAATCAGCGTGGTATGGATTTGAAGGGGAACTCCATGCCAAAGTTTAAAAAAAAAAAATTGGGGTTGGTCCCCCCCCCCAAAATCCATACCAGACCCCTTACCTGAGCATGCAGCCTGGAGGACAGGATGGGGGGGTGAGCGAGCGCACCCCCCCTCCTGAACCATACCAGGCCACATGCCCTCAGCATGGGGAGGGTGCTTTGGGGTCCACATGTTGAATGGGTATCGGGTACATTGTATCCCTACCCATTCACCAAAAAAAGTAAAAACCACAATAGACAAATTTTGACAATTCCTTTATTAAAAAAGAAAGAAAAAATAAGTGTCCCATGATGTCCATCCATCTTCAATCATGACAGACCC
This sequence comes from Lithobates clamitans, assembly GCA_037952925.1. Lineage (NCBI taxonomy): Eukaryota > Metazoa > Chordata > Amphibia > Anura > Ranidae > Lithobates > Lithobates clamitans. The sequence goes on along the minus strand of JBBGZY010000033.1, from coordinate 2,108,952 downwards.
AAAAAATAGAAAAGAAAACTCCACCTCCATGGGAGGCCTCCCGGCAACTGTTGTCTTTTCCCTTTTGACAGCTCTTATATAGGCAAGGGCGGGGCCACCCGCTGATGTAACCAGATGACCCCGCCCCTTCTGACGTCACATGACATCAGAAGGTGGCAGGTTCACTCAGTAACCTCATTGGGTGTCCCCGCCCTTGCCTATATAACAGCTCTCACAGCCAAGAGACAGCAGTCCCTGGGAGGTCGAGCTTTTTTTACTGTTTTTTAGGTCGGGCGGCGTGTTTGAAGATGCATGGACATCACAGGACACTTTTTTTCTTTTTTAATAAAGGAATTGTCAAGACTGTCTATTGTGATTTTTACTTTTTGATACTTTTTTTGGTGAATGGGTAGGTGTACAATGTACCCCATACCCATTCACTTAGGGGGGAGGCTGGGATCTGGGGCCTCCCTTGTTAAAGAGGGCTTACAGATTCCAAAAAGCCCCCCGCAGACCCCAACAACCAATGGCCAGGGTTGTCGGGAAGAGGTCCTTGTCCCTGTCAACATGAAGACAAGGTGCTTTGGGGGGGACCACAAAGCACCCTCTCCATGTTGAGGACAAGCGGACTGGTATGGTTCAATAGGAGGGCACTCGCCCCCTTTCCTGGCCTGCCAGGCTGCTTGCTCAGATAAGGGCCTGGTATGGATTTTGGGGGGACCCCATGTCTTTTTTTTTTCTTAATTCTAGATGTAAACCAACGCTTTAAATCTTGTGGTCCCTGTTGTGGCCCCTTCGCTCGCCATGCTTCGGGCACGGCCTCGCTTCGCTCTGCACTTTTTTATTCTACCTCTAGGTCCACTTGGATGGTGGGGCTTGAACCTGGACTCAGGGCACAGGCGCTGTGTACAGCTAACTGAAGGTTTTCAGCTTCGGCTATTTTCGGCGGCTCCTTAGTCGTTAGTGCTGCGCCTGCGCAGTACGGGGGGGGTCCTTATCCGCCGGAGGAACTTTCTCGGCAAGACACCAACGGTGCTGTGAACTTATGCCGACCCCTGCCCTGATTTCTCTCTCTGCTGGTTCTGGAAGTGCTGGTGCCGCCTCCTCCTCCCCAGGCTGTGTCTGGCTCTCTCTCTGCAGTCTGCACAATGTGCCAGAGTCACACATGCAGCCTATTTGCCGGTGGTGCTGTGAACTGATGCCGACTCCTGCCCTGAGTTCTCTCACTGCTGGTTCAGGAAGTGCTGGTGCCACCAGGCTGTCTCTGGCTCTCTCTCTGCAGTCTGCACAGGACCAGTCCGCTTACTCCATCCATCCCCCCTGTCCTCAGGCTCCGAGGAGCCTCTCATGCGCTCCTCTCTCTGAATCCACTGCACACAAGCACTCCAGTCGACTCCTCCCCCTGTGCCCGGGAAACCAGAAGTGATATTAAAGCACCGCCCACTGTCCTCTCCTCTGGTGTCCTCCTGTCCCAGTCAACTCCACCCCCATAGTAACGCCCACTGTCCTCTCCTCCGTTCCCCTCCTCGCCGTCCATCCAATCCTAGCCACTACTAATAGCATACTAACAGATCCCAGGAGAGTGGGATTGTGTGCGGGCGCACAGTATGCGCCCTGCACACTTCCTAAACATGGGAAAATCAGCATCCCAGCCTGCAATCAGCTGATTGCAGGTTGGGAAGCTTCCCATAGACCGCTGCATGTCCGGCGCCCGGTCACTCTTAACCACTTCAGCCCCGGACCATTTGGCTGCTCGATTCGGCACTGCTTCGCTTTAACTGACAATTGCGCAGTCGTACACAGTGACTCCCAAACAAAATTGGCGTCCTATTTCCTCACAAATAGAGCTTTCTTTTGGTGGTATTTGATCACCTCTGCGGTTTTTATTTTTTGCGCTATAAACAAAAAAAAAAAGTGTGACAATTTTGAAAAAAAACGCAATATTTTTTACTTTATGCTATAATAAATATCCCCAAATAAAATTTATAAAAAACATTTTTTTTCCTCAGTTTAGGCCGATACATATTCTTCTACATATTTTTGGTAAAAAAAATTGCAATAAGCGTTTATTGATTGGTTTGAGCAAAAGTTATAGCATCTACAAATTAGAGGATAGTTTTATGGCGTTTTTATTAATACATTTTTTTTTACTAGTAATGGCGGTGATCTGCGATTTTTATCATGACTGCAACATTATGGCGGACAGATCAGACACTTTTGTCTCTATTTTGGGACCATTCACATTTATACAGCAATCAGTGCGATTAAAAATGCACTGATTACTGTGTAAATGTGACTGGCAGTGAAGGGGTTAACCACTAGGGGGAGCTGCAGGGGTTAAGTGTGTCCTAGGGAGTGATTCTAACCATGGGGGGGCTGGGCTACGTGTGACAGGACACTGATCAGTGTCAGTATCACTAGGCAGAACGGGGAAATGCTTGTTTACATCAGCATTTCCCTGTTCTTCCTCTTCTTGAGACGATTGTGGGTATCCCCACGGACATCGAGTCTGCGGGACCCGCGATCACACTCACGGAGCTCGCGGCAGGCGAGCCCACAATGCCGCATCTTAAAGGGCAACGTACAGGTACTTTAATATGCCTGTACGTGCCCTTCTGCTGACGTATATCGGCATGAGACGGTCGGCAAGGTGTTAAAGTGACCCGAGCGCCCCCTATGGACGGGCCGCCACTGACTCTATCTTTTATACTTCAGGTGACAGTGCTGGAGGCCAGTAACCGCATAGGAGGTCGTGTACTGACCTATAGAGATCCAGAGGGCTGGTATGGAGAACTGGGACCCATGCGTATTCCTCCATCTCACAGGTATTTATAAAAAGCTCTTTTATATTGATTAAAAAAAAGATTTTATTTTACATATAAATTTCATCTTTGTTTCTTTTGATAATTAAAAACTAAGGCTGCCAATTTCAAGAGGATTCAGATTTTTTTACATTAAAAACTCACACTATAGAATATTACACTCATCAATAAGTGCAGAGAGTCCAGCTCTTTCCCAGAAAGTGTTATTAACCTTAGTATGTAAAATTCGTAAAACGTGCATTTGTTAATTTTTACAGGCTTATACGGGAATACATTCGTCAGTTTCAATTGAAAATGAACTCTTTCATCATGTCTAATGACAACAATGTATACTTGTTCAATAACATAAGACAACTGCAAAAGGATGTTGATAAGATGCCAAACTTGTTTGGGTTTGCATTGACCTCTGAGGAAGAAGGAATATCCGTTGATGATCTATTTTTAAAAGTGGCATACAAGGTAATCACTGTGTCTCAGAAAATACTATGTCCCCAGTACTGGTACACTGTCATGGATAGCAGGGAGCTACTGGTCGTACCTAGGTGTTTTGGGGGCTCTTGGGTGAAGAGATGTGATGACAGGAGTACAGTGTAAATCCAGGATAGAACAGAACAGGAGAGCATGTGTAGGGTCAGAGTGTATACAGTATCTCACAAAAGTGAGTACACCCCTCACATTTTTGTAAATATTTTATTATATCTTTTCATGTGACAACACTAAAGAAATGACACTTTGCTACAATGTAAAGTAGTAAGTGTGCAGCTTGTATAACAGTGTAAATTTGCTGTCCTCAAAATAACTCACACAGCCATTAATGTCTAAACCGCTGGCAGCAAAAGTGAATACGTGTGTGGAGGTGTGTGTATGTGCAGGGCTCAAAGTTTCAAGTCCGGAGCTACTGGCCAGGCTTTAAGAGTTACTCGCCACCCAACTCCTACCCTGCCCCGTCCCTAATTCCGCCCCTAAACACGCCCTTGTAAATTCTCTCATGAAATGACACTGTTAAATATTTTATGCAGAATTAAGTTACACAAATAATTATTAATCAACTTTAACAATATTAACATAAAGCATCAGACTCCAAAGTTCCCCTTTGCATCACAGTCCAAAAAGTTGTCCCTTACATCAGAGTCTGCAATATTTCCCCTAACATTATGGTCTGCAACGTTTCCCTTTACATCAGAGTTCCCTCTTATGCCCGAATCCTTTTCAGAGAATGGTCCAAAAAAAGAGAAAATATCCAGTAAGCGGAGGTTGTATGGACAAAAAATGCCTCGTTGATGTCAGAGGGAAATGGGTAGACTGGTTTGAGATGCTAGAAAGGCAACAGTAACTCAAATAAGCACTCATTACAAAGAAGGTATGTAGAATACCATCTCTGAATGCACAAAAAATCGAACCTTGAAGCAGATGGGCTACAACAGCAGAAGACCACATCAGGTGCCACGCCTGTCACCTAAAAACAGGAAACTGGGGCTAGAATTCGCACAGGCTCAGCAAAATTGGACAATAGAAAATTGGAAAAATGTTGCCTGGTAAGGTCAGAACTTGGCATAAACATGAAAACATGGATCCATCCTGCCTAGTATCAGTGGTTCAGGCTGGTGGTGGAGGTGTAATGGTATGGGGGATATTTTCTTTGCACACTTTGGGCCCCTTAGTACCAACTGAGCATCGTTTAAACACCACAACCTACCTGAGTATTTTTGCTGCCCAAGTCCATCCCTTTATGACTACAGTGTACCCATTTTCTGATGGCTACTTCCAGCAGGATAATGCACCATGTCACACAACTCAAATCTGGTTTCTTGAACATAACAATGAGTTAAGTACTCCAATTGCCTCCACAGTCACCAGATCGCATTCCAATAGAGCAGGGGTCTTCAAACTGCGGCCATCCAGGTGTTCAGGAACTACAATTCCCATCATGCCTAGTCATGTCTGTGAATGCCTCATGGGATGTTTAGTTCTGCAACAGCTGGAGGGCCGTAGTTTGAGGATCCCTGCAATAGAGCACCTTTGGGATGTGATGGAAGGGCAGATTCACATCATGGATGTGCAGCCGACAAATCTGCAGCAACTGAGTGATGCTATCATATTGTCAATATAGACCAAAATCTCTGAGGAATGTTTCCATCTTGTTGAATCTATGCCAAAGTATTAAAGCAGTTCTGAAGGCAAAAGGGGGCCCAACCCAGTACTAGCAAGGTGTACCTAATAAAGTAGCCTCCTGGATAGACATATATATATATATTTATATATATATATATATATATATATATATATATATATATATTTATATATAGTGAGGTTTGGGGGTTGTTTAGCTCAAGTGTAGCACCCGCTAGCGAGAACAGTCCACACAGATGATTCCTTTTCAGGGCTTTTTTTGGCCTACTTTTATTAAAGAAAATCAAAGTTCCAGAAATGAAAACAAGAGTAGTTTCCCCTCGCAGGGGGTTTTCACCATCAGCTTTAAATAACAGGATATTTGGCTTACACATGCAGCATTGCAAGCAAAAATACCGAGCCACCTGGCTCTCTTCAGCAGACACACCACTGCTCAGGCTCCCACATGGAGCTCTCCTGACTACTATCAGCAACCTCAGATTCAGGTCTCTGGCTTTTACCCTACAGTCTGCTCTCTCTGGATACTTCAGTGCACCCCTGCACTCTCTGGATACTTCAGTGCACCCCTGCACTCTCTGGATACTCCCTTGCAAGCCTGGACTCCTGGAGACCTCCTGTCTCTCTAGGTGGAGCCCAGAACTCTAATCCTGACTCTGCTATAAGCCCAGGACCCACCTGCTCAATCAACCAGCCAGACTCCTGGCTGTTTCCAAAACCGGTCCCAGGATTGGAGATTCCGTCCCACCCATAATGCTATGGAATCTCCGGGCTCCAGGTCCCCAAATGGATTTTATAAACTTTGGAGGAAACTGATAAAACGGATTCCTCCACATTAAATACCCCTGGAGCACCTTTAACCTGCCTATTTGAGAACCCTGGGCGACAATTACTAGGACAGGGAACTGTACTGTCACATAATATAAATATATATATATATATATATATATATATATATATATATATATATATATATTATATATGTATGTACAGTATATAACACTTCTTCAGATAGCTTGAAAAAGTGAAGAAGTTCTTTAAAGAATATGTTGCCCCAGCATGTCATATTCCTGATATGTGCCTACTGTACCAGGTACCTGTATTCAAAAGTATCCTGTTCTCTTTGTATTGCTTCCTTCCCCCCTCCCCCACCCCACAACTAGGGATGAGCCGAACACCCCCCTGTTCGGTTCACACCAGAAATTGCGAACAGGAAAAAAGTTTGTGCGAACACTGTTAAAGTCTATGGGACACGAACATGAATAATCAAAAGTGCTAATTTTAAAGGCTTATATGCAAGTTATTGTCATAAAAAGTGTTTGGGGACCTGGGTCCTTCCCCAGGGGACATGGATCAATGCAAAAAAAAGTTTTAAAAATGGACGTTTTTTCAGGAGCAATGATTTTAATAACGCTTAAAGTCAAACAATAAAAGTGTAATATCCCTTTAAATTTCGTAGCTGGGGGGTGTCTATAGTATGCCTGTAAAGGGGCGCATGTTTCCTGTGTTTAGAACAGTCTGACAGCAAAATGACATTTCGAAGGAAAAAAGCCGTTTAAAACTACTATTGCATTGCCGGTCTGACAATACACATAGAAGTTCATTGATAAAAACGGCATGGGAATTGCCCACAGGGGAACCCCAAACCAAAATTTAAAAAAAAAATTACGTGGGGGTCCCCCTAAATTCCATACCAGGCCCTTCAGGTCTGGTATGGATATTAACACTTTTTATGACAATAACTTGCATATAAGCCTTTAAAATTAGCACTTTTGATTTTTCCCATAGACTTTAAAGGGTGTTTTGCGGCATTAGAATTTGCCGCGAACACCCCAAATTGTTCGCTGTTCGGCGAACTTGCGAACAGCCAATGTTCGAGTCGAACATGAGTTCAACTCGAACTCGAAGCTCATCCCTACCCACAACCCACACAGCCATTCACTGGGAAAATCTGTGTACTTCTCTTTTTCTACCCCTAGCTCTCCAAGCCCCTTGCAGCTGAAAACTGAGATCATGTGATCACTTATAAAGAGAGAAAAACAAAAAAAGTATTTATAATGTTTTTATACTGTATGTAGCACACTACCCCTTTAGGAGCTGCTGGTAGTTCATTCCTTTCTGTTAGTGTAGCTCTGTTACCTTCCCCTGCACGAATGACACAGCAGTCCTGAGAGTACATAGTCCAGATTATATAGAGCCACTCTGAATAACTCTTAACCTGCACTTGCTTCCAGTCATACTTTGCAGCTTTCCTTCCTCCTGTTTACTACTACTTCCCAACAGTACAGCACTTCCAAGCATACCCAAAGAACATCACTCTGAATAAAGTTCTTTTGGCCGACTGATTGGATTTCTCCTGGGGTATTAATTCTTTAAGGCCCAACTCCCTGCACAGACTTCTTTATTGACCCGCACTCCAACACCCTTTTTGAGGTATTGATTCTCTAAGGCCAAAGATCCGCACCTCCTCCTTCATGACCCGCACTTTAACACCTTTAAGTCTCTTGGAAATACTGTTTCCCCGGGTTTCCACTCACTTGTTCTCTGGAGTGTTAATTCTTTAAGGCCAAATCCCTGCACAGTCCTCCTCAATGACCTGCACTTTATCACTCACTTGTTCTCCTGATCAACTGTCCATGTTTGCCACGGAGGGTCAGTCTTCCTCCTGTTTAGTAGTAGCAACTTCCTCCTGATGGTTCCTCCATCTCTCCTCTCCACATGGCACCTTCCCCTCCCCAGAGGGGAGAGCGCCCGAGCTGAACCAGCCTCTGCATGCTGTCTTCTTCTTCTCAATCTCCAACCCTAACTCACCCAAGAGCATGTGACCCTAGCTTTTATTAACAGTCCTGCCCCTGCCCAAGCAAACAATGATTGGTTCAGAGGGGTCTCCAAAAACTACCTGCCACTCTTCTCCTTCAGTCCACCCACTTTCCAGAACATTTCAGGGAAAGTGATGGAGATCTTCCAGGGCAGAGTGTAGGTGGCCACACCCTCCTATATTCTAACAAACCTCTCAATCACATTAACCAACCAGCTTACACCAACAGGGTAAAACACAGGCAATTTTACCTGACACTAATCCTAACCGACTACTTTAGCACACACCTAAGTAGGTGGGCGCTACATGTATATAAAAAAACATTTGCCTTTCATTCTATTTTAACCTGAATATGATGTTTTACAAGGTGATGGTTCACATATACTGTAAATTTGTTGACACGCAATACACTTATATTGAGTGGATCACTTTGGTGACTTCTTTATGGTGGAAATCAGTTAGACCAGATATATAAAAGCCGTTAGCAAAAATTTGTTGATTACAGTTAAATAATAAAATAAATCAATCTTCAGCACTGAAAACAATGAACCATAATGTCCATATAAAAAATATAGAGTTCATATATAATGATGACCCAACTACAAAGAGGAAATCTCAGCACCGTCTCCAGTGTCAGAAAAGGATCTACACAGCACCACAGTGATACAGCCAAACTGCTTACCAAACAGCAATGACCCTCAAATTATAGAGAAGTCATTCATGCTCACTTGTTATTCCATTTTCAAGCAAGATAAAGCTGCACCCCGGCTTCTACCAATGAAGTAACCAGGATCCAGGTTTAACCAGCTGGGTCTTAAGTGGTAATACTCCAAGGTATCCCCAACATCCAGTCTCCACACAGGCACAGGATCACTTGTCTCACCATAGAAGAGCCGCAGCCTCTGGCGTGATGATGTCACATGTCCTACCCTACGCGTTTCATTGCCCCTGATGACATAAAATGGTGACGAAAATGCGTAGGTGAGACTTGTGACATCACTCCGGACGCCACGCCTATTGTGTGGGATATCCAGTGCACATTTCCATGTACTTATGTAAGTCTGATTAACTTTATTATAAAGTGGTTTTAAATTGTGTTACACTGGTAGCATCCTTTATGCTTCTATGAGGTATAATTCAATTTATGGTGAGTCAAGTGATCTGTGCATATGTGAAGACTGGATGTTGAAGATACCTTGGAGTATTACCGCCTAAGACCTGTCTGGAGAACCTGGATCTTGGTGCCTCCACCGATAGAAGCCTGGAGAGCAACCCTATTGTGCTTGAAAGTAGAATAAAAATTGTGCATGAATGACCACTCTATAATTCGAGGGTCATTGCTGTTTGGTAAGTAGTTTGTCTGTATCACTGTGGTGCTGTGTGGAGCCGTTTCTGACACTGGAGACAGTGCTGGGATTTCCTCTTTGGAGTTGGATCATCATTATACTATATATGAACTCTATAGTGTTTATATGAACATGATGGTTCATTCATAGCTCCCAACTGTCCCTGATTTCGAATGATGGTCCCTGATTTGGATGTCCCTCTGTCCCTCTTTCCTCCTCATTTGTCCCTCATTTTGGTCAGATCTATATAGTTGTAGATAAAATGCACTTTTTATCTTTCATAAGGTGTTTCCCAGTGCTAAACTTTTCATCCAAATTCTAAATGGCTGCATTTTTCAATTTTAAAAGCCAATATAAAGGAATAGTAGTGGTAAAAAAAAAGCACTTGTGGATTTAATTAACCTTTTTTTTGTTATTTCCCCTTTAAGGGGGCGTGGCAGGGGGCGTGTTCTATGCCTACATATGTTTGCTAGTAGGTGTCGCTCATTCCAATCTCAAAATGTTGGGAGGTATGGGTTCATTGTTTTTAATGCAGCAGATTGATTTAATTTTAAAGGACTGTGCTTCACTTCAAGTGGACTGTATAACAAATTGCTTTATTACATATATATTATACTATTATATTTACTCTGTTATTGTGCAGTTTGTTACACAAATTTTGCACTTTTGAATTTTGAGTATGATTTGTTTTTGCACATTTATTATATTTCATTGCTGTTTAATCTTTATAGCATGTGAGGATTGTTTGGGGATTATGGTGGTACTAAAGTGCTACATATTTATGTATTAAACTAAAAGTATATTCCTAGCTAGACTAATAAGGACACAGAGACAGGAAATAGAGTGTCAGTTCAAAAAGGCAGATGGAGTCATTACTAGGAGCAACATACAAATACAAACAGACAGGAACTGGAAAAAAAGTCAATGCAGATGGGTAAACAGGACCAGAAGTCCAAAACATGATATAACCTGACCTTTACGGAAATCTAGTCTTCATTGTAACTTCTCGTTTTCTTTCTTTAGTTTGTAAGACACGTTGCTGGAGAAAACTGCTCTGGAATCTTGGACTCACTTGATAAATTTTCTCTTCAGGTAAAATTATCAGGCCAAAACAATAACACTGAGAGCACAAATATCCATTGACTGTACACAGGGATCTCTCTAGATGTGTATTTTGCTTTCCACATTAGCAGGTGTTTCATCAGATTAGGCCAGTGTTTCTCAACTCCAGTCCTCAAGGCGCTCCAACATGTCATGTTTTCAGGGTTTCCCCTCAGATGAAACAGCTGTGGTAATTGCTAAGGCAGTGAAACTGATCAAATCACCTGTGCAAAATAATGGAGATCCTAAAAACATGACCTGTTGGGGCGCCTTGAGGACTGGAGTTGAGAAACACTGGATTAGGCGACCCATCAGAATGTGTAACGGAAGTGACGTTTCATCGCTGCCATCTTGCTACACCCCCGCACTCCTCCACAGTAAGGATACACTGAGAAGGGGGCAAGCGACATCTAGTTGCACCCACCGGAGTTTTGCATTTTACTCTTATTTTTAACAGTAAACTGAGATTAGTAAAATACAGTACATAGAACTCCATCTGACTGTTTAGATGTTGAATTTTAAAAGTAGCGGCAAGCCTGATGATCTCACAGGTTTGCTAATCAGACAGAAGTTCGCTGCTTTTAAAATTCAACATCTAAACAGTCAGACGGAGTACTAAGTACTGTATTTCACTATATAAACTCAGTTTACTGTTAAAAATAAATGTAAAATGCAAAACTCTGGTGGGTGTCCGCTTGCCCCCTTCTCAGTGTATCCTTACTATAGAGGAGTGCGGGGTGTAGAAAGTTGGCGGTGACGAAATGTCACTTCTGACATGTTGCCTAATTTGATGAAACACAAGCATGAAAATAGCTGGGGTAAAAATTGGGCAGATATTTGCTACACTTACACAGGATACGCTTTTAGCTGGTTGTGATGTCCAGTACTTCTGTTTTAAGTTCTAAACAAGGCAAGTTCCCATTCTTACAATATATGTGGAACACATACAAGTGAATTTCACTGCTATAAGCAACCATTTTTACTGAATGAAACTGGTTCATTCAGTGTGTTTTGTTGTGCTTAGCTGTTTTTGGTCACATCTAATCACATGGTACAGATGGACTGTGATTGGCCCTGTCTGTACCATGTGATCACTGTGACCAATCACAGCTAGCAACATAATTGTATACAATGAATGGCATGAAAGGAAGCCATTCATTGTTTACGATTGTCATATGATCTGCTGTAATTGGTTACAGTGACCACATGGTACTAGCAGCGGGCTGGTACACTGATTAGTCATCGGCTGTGCCCATCGGACAGATTGTGCTGCAGCAAGGTCGCGTGTGAGGCATGATCCGGGAGGACGTCATATGACATCCACCCAGATCAACAAATGTCCCGCCTGGCTGTCATTTTTCTATAGGCTGGGTAGAAGCTTTAATTAATTTGTTCTACTTAATGTAAAAATTGTGAAATAGCTGCAGCTCGCCACATGTATCCCCGTACATGAACTTTAAAGTTTAGTAAGTTCCTATCTTTGCAAAACCCTAATACTGTGCTTTTATTTTTTCTGCAATAGTCTGTCCTGGTGGATGAAGGACGTTTAAGTGCTGGTGCTATTAAGATGCTTGGAAACTTCATGAATACTAATGGTCAGCCCTACGTCTCATTTTTCGAAGCAGTTATGGATGCGTATATTTTTAAATCACCAAGGTACTGTAAAAAAAAGGAAATGCAAACATGTGACATATTCCCGGTATTATTCTTTATACAAATATACAGTAAATATACCAAGAGCTTAAAGAATGGTGAGCTGGGTTTGGTTTGAGCAGGGTTCGGCAAGCTTCAAAGGAGTTTCGATGCCAAACCCCACTGAAGTCAAAGGGAGCCGAATCTCTGAAATCAAAAATGGCCATTTTTTAGGCTAATAGGCAAAGGGTTGTCAAAAATGGCATGGGGGATGGGTATGGACACTGCTTTGGAGAACATGTACCAATGCAAAAAGAAAATAAAATTCCATTAATCTAGGAGCACTTATTTTTGAAAGCACTGGCATTTACAAAGTAGAAAAGTGTTTTAAATCACTGGCAAATGACATTTCCCTCTTGGTTTTTTTTTTTTTTACAAAGGAAAATGAAACAGAGCCACCAAACATCCCCCAAAATAAATATCAAACCCCTAAGATCCACAATGAAATGTCATTTGCTGGCAATTTAAACAGTATCACAGTTTCACAGATTGAAAAAAATTGTGTAGAGTCTCCCTCAAAATGCATATCAGAATCTTGAGTCTAGTATGGATTTTATGGAGAACTCCGTCACAAAAAACAGGCACCTGGGCAAAGTACCCCGCTGGCAAAGCAACTTGTTGATGTCACTATGTTGATAAAGACAAGGGCCTTTTCCCCACAACCCTGGCCCAGTGGTCGTGGGGGTATGCAGGCGGGGGATATCTGAATTTGGAAGCCAAGTTTAATAATAAGGGGGCAACTATATATCCCTCCCCATGTGAGTAAGGGGTACTATGTAAATTTAAAATGTAAACAGTAAAAAAAGAACATAAACAGTATTTGACAAGTCTTTTAATGAAAGAAAACCCAAAATGTCCCACAATGTACATCCACTGTCAACTATGTTGTCCAGGGATGTATATCCATGTAAATTAAGATGCCTGCCAACTTGTCGTAACAAAGAAAAAAAAAGTGCCTGTCAGGACACGTTTGTTTGCCTCCCACCAAATGACAGGGTGAACAGATGACAGCTGGTATATACATCGGTGTGAGGTCTCCCGTGTGATGTCATTGACCATATATGAACATGACCATATTGGTCAATGATGTCTAGGGATCACAGAAATACCAGGGTACTAGGGGAGAACACAGAAATATGGTTTACTGTGCATGTACAAGAAAAATCTATTTTTCCAGAGGGTGAGGTAATTTTAATATTCTTAAAGTGTATAGTCATAACTTTTCATAATAGTTTGGATACAGTAGTAAAAGGTTAAAGCCCAAGTCAGTTTATTATTTGCTGTCTGTGTTTCATTAGGGAGATTTGCCCTCATTTCCTAACATGGAGAGGAGATCTATCCAGGGAGAGAAGAAATCCCCTCTTAGACAGTTGTAATGCTGCGTACACACGGTCAGACTTTTCGTCTACAAAAGTCCGACGGACGCCGACGGACTAAAGCTGGCTGACAATCCGATCGTGTGTGGGCTTCCCCGGACTTTCAGCGGGCTTTTCCAGCCGCAAATCTGACGGACTTTAGATTTAAAACATGCTTCAAATCTTTACGTCGTAACTACACCAGACGCAGAAATCCGCTCGTCTGTATGCTAGTCCGACGGACAAAAACCCACGCTAGGGCAGCTACTGGCTATCAACTTCCTTATTTTAGTCCGGTGTACGTCATCACGTACGAATCCGCCGGACTTTTGTGTGATCGTATGTAGGCAAGTCCGTTCATTAGAAAGTCTGCCGCAAGTCCGCCAAATGTCCGTCGAAAGTCTGTCGGACGGGCTGTCGGACTTTTGTAGCCGAAAAGCCAGACCGTGTGTACGCGGCATTACTGTAAATTAAAGATTTTCCATTACTTTCTTTCAATAAAAAATGGCAGGGGTTCTAACCCTTCCTTACTTTAACATATATATCAGACCTTAATCTAGGATAAGGGTCTGGCATGAATATTAATGAGGATCCCACCAAAAGCACAAATGTTATGGGGAAGCCCCACACAAAAGAAGCCCCCCAAAAAACATAAGGTCCCTCAAAAATATCCACGCCAGACCAGGTCCTTATCCGAACATGCAGCCTTGCTGGCCAGGAAAAGGGGAAAGAGCATACGGGCCTCCCTTCCTCACTGAACAATACCAGGCCACATGCCCTCAACATACAGGGGTACTTAGCCAGGGGGACTTATCGGAATGTGGAAGCCCCCTTTAACAATAAGGTGGCACCCAGATACCCCCTCCCTCATGTAAATGAGGGAGGGATCATTACCAAAAAAAGTGTTAATAAAAACAAAGACACCATTTTTGACAAGTTCTTTAACCACTCAAGGATCGGAAAGATTTACCCCCTTAATGACAGGCCATTTTTTGCAATTCGGCACTGCGTTACTTTTTTTTTTTAACAGAGAATTTTTTATTAAACAAATCAGCATTACAATACTAGAAATTCGTACAATCATTACTGTGAGAATAGTAACAACAAGATTTTCCCTTAAGCAATATCCACTACTTATCAGATGTTCCAGTTGTGCAAATGTCAGAAATTACACTCAACGATAATCCTCATGGCATCATAACATCATAAACTCTTAAATAAGATGAGATAAACAACCCAATATTCAATAAATTCTGATAAGGGGTGCACTGCGTTACTTTAACTGACAATTGCGCGGTCATGCGACGCTGTACCCAAACAAAATTGACGTCCTTTTTTTCCACAAATAAAGCTTTCTTTTGTTGGTATTTGATTCTTAAACAAAAAAAGATCGACAATTTTGAAAAAAAAAAAATTTTTACTTTTTGCTATAATAATAAATGTCCAAAAAAATTCATTTCTTCATCAGTTTAGGCCAATATGTATTCTACTTTTTGGTAAAAAAAAGCGTATATTGATTGGTTTGCGCAAAGGTTATAGCATCTACAAAATAGGGGATAGATTTATGGCATTTTTTTTTCTTTTTTTACTAGTAATGGCGGTGATCAGTGATTTTTAGTGGGACTGCGACATTACGGTGGACAGATCAGACACTTTTTTGGAACCAGTGACATTTATACAGCGATCAGTGCTATAAAAATGCACTGATTAATGTATAAATGCCACTGGCAGGGAAGGGGTTAACACTAGGGGTGATAAAGGGGTTAAATGTGTGCCCTGGGAGGTCTTTCTAACTGTGGGGGGAGGGACTGACTGGGAGTACAAAGAGATCACTGTTCCTAATCACTAGGATCTGTTTGTTTACATTGACAGATCCCCATTCTGGCTCTCTGTGGAGCTGGTGGTCAGTGGACATCGCGGCCACGCGCATCAGCTCCCCCACCGCGCATCGGGCGCACGTGCATGCTATAGCTTTTAAAGGGACCGACGTACAGCTATGGCGATTCATGCGGGAACGAGCCGACCTACCACAGTATAATGATGGCGGCTGGTCGGCAAGTGGTTGATAAAAAACAAAAAATCAGTGGACACTAGTCCTTTCAGCTCCATTATTACTAGGGACTGGGACCTGTCTTTGTCAGCTTAGTCATCATGCTCGGTGTGCTCAGGGTGTCTTTTTTCAGTACAGAAACCTCAGCTGCCCTTTGATGCAAATGTGCAGCTTGTAGGTGTTAAAGACCCCCCTTTTTGGCGCCACCATATGCGTTATGTGGATGGTAAAAGGTTAGATGGCTAAATTAATATATTTACTGACTTATAGAAATGAATATAAGATAAGTATGACCTAATTCAAAAAATATTCTATTTCACCAGGTTAGATGAGATCACTGGAGGCTTCGATCAATTGCCCTTGGCCTTGGCCAAATATTTGGGAAATGTGATCAGAATGAAATCCACTGTAGTTAAAGTCATGAGGAATGAAAAATCAGTGATCGTCTACTACCGTAAAGATAGGACCACTCCTCCCACCAGAATAATCGCGGACTATGTCATCATAACATCCACAGCAAAGGCAACCAAACGTATTAAGTTCAGTCCTCCTCTGTCCAATGAGAAGGATTTTGCATTAGGTAACATCTTCTATGCAAGTTCCACAAAAATCTTACTGGGTTGTACTGAGAGGTTCTGGGAAAAGGATGGTATAGTTGGTGGGAGTAGTAACACTGATCGCCCATCGCGTTCTATCTATTACCCAAGTCACAACTTCACCGGAGGAAGAGGGGTCCTCCTTGCATCATACACTTGGGCAGATGAGTCATTGTTCTTCCTACCCCTTAGTGATGAAGAGTGCATTGACATTATTTTTGAAGACTTGGCTGCCATCCACTTGAGACCAGAGAAAGAGCTCAGACGCCTTTGTCCTAAGACTGTGGTAAAGAAGTGGAGCCTGGATCCATATTCCATGGGTGCATTCGCCTATTTCATCCCGTATCAGAATACTAATTTATTTGAGTACCTGGCTCAACCTGAAGGCAGAATATATTTTGCTGGAGAACACACTTCAGCTCCCCATGGTTGGATTGACACAGCTATTAAAAGTGGCCTGAAGGCTGCAAGAGCTGTTCACAGAGATGCCAACACATTTCTCCACAGATAATTTAATTGCATACATGTATGAATATCAATATTTCTTGGTTCTGGAAATATACATTCTATGTCAAGCAATGTACTTTAAAATTTATAAACATTTTATCTTCAACTAGTCATGACTAGACTTGCATTTGAATCATAACCTTTGGGAGTCTATTTATAAAATAATTTGCTGAACAAATCTGAAAAGCATTTGCCCAGCCGTCACAAATTCTCGCCTATTTTTCCTATGGTTTATAGTTATCAGCTCCTTCTAGTGGTCATAATGCAGCATTTTCCTGACATACCTCAATCAGAAAAAAAATTAAGGCCACTAGAAGGAGTTGATGATATGCTAGGCTAGGCGAATGTTTGTAAATTTGTTCAGCGTTTTTTTTTATAAATAGATCCTTTGGTCTTAAATTGTTAAACCTCTGCAGGTGTAGCCATCATTCATTTATATATGCCCCCTTATTAAATGTCACTTTTTTTATTTTTGTCTAGCAGCTTGATTCAGAAGGACAGAGGTTACCCGAATTTTGACCATGGCTGCTTTTCTCAAGTGTCACCTCACACACTACATACTCTGACCTCTAAGACAAGCCGAAGAGTTGAGTATATGCAAAAGTAAATAAGGATAAGGCCCCTTTCACACTTGTGTGACTTAAAATTCGCACAATTTTGCTAGATCTTTACCGCAATTTCCCCCGCGATTTTGACACAACTTGAAGCAGGTATATGCATCAAAATCGGACCAAAGTAGTGCAGGGACTACTTTGAAGTCACTGTGACTTGAGGACGCAGAAATCATGGGGTACTACTCACGCGACTTTGCAGTCCCAAGTCGCAGGACAGGTCACACAAGTGTGAAAGGGCCAAATATAACTTTTTATATCTAAGCCTGATTTAAGGCAAAAAATTCAGATTTTAGCATACATTTTACCAGGACTAGTTTTCCCTTTTAATGGGATGAAGGGAACTGTAAGCTAAGTTTATAAACGAAATGTTTCAACTTTATCATCTTTGTAGTGAATATTTTTTTTTTCAAACTATAGACTATGGTGTACTGTGTGTGTGTATATATATATATATATATATATATATATATATATAATACCTGCTGTCATACCTCCCAACTTTTTGAGATGCGAATGAGGGACACCTATCAGCAAAAGCATACAGGCATAGGAAACACACCCTGCCACGCCCCCTTAAAGGAGAGTTGTACAAAAAAATAAACAAGATTGGTTAAACCCACAAGTGCTTTTTTACCACTACTATTCCTTTTAATTGGCTTTTGGAATTTACAAATGCAGCAATTTAGAAATCACACGAAAGGTTTAGTGCTGGAAAACACTTTTTGATAGATAAAAAGTGCATTTTAAAAACATAAAAACATCTATATAGATCAGGCCAAAATGAGGGACAAATGAGGAGGAATGAGGGACAGAGGCACATTGCTCCAAACCTGGGACAGTCCCTCAAAATCAGGGACAGTTGGGAGCTATGCCTGCTGTTCCAATATTCTGAGTAGACCCTATGTACTTCAATAAAGTGCTATCAACGAGATCCTCAGTATCAAAACCGTGTTTGCTGTGAGAAGGATTTATCCAGCCACTTGGGCAATTACTGTATATAGCTTTATAGTAAGTAACTTCACCATTTTCCAAAAGTTATGTTAAAGCGGAGTTCCGCCTATTTTTTTTTTTTTTTAAGTCAGCAGCTACAAATACTGCAGCTGTTAAAATAAGGACACTTACCTGTCCAGGGCGCTGGCGATGTCGGCACCCAAAGCCGATCTATCCCTCTAGGTGGGTATAAAAATTGTAATAACCTATCCATCACTAGTTTTGATGGGGTAAGACTTGGGTTGTCAAGCCAATTCTGCTAAATGAGATTAAATTTGTTTACTGCTTTTCGATGACGATAAGCTAATTGTTCTCTGGGTAAAAGGGAATTAACATAGGCGATCCATTGCGCTTTAGTAGGCACAGTGGCAGCCAACTAAAATCGGGCAATCAGCTTTCTAGCCAGGTGCACTAAATTGGTCACCATAGTATAGATACCTTTTGGATACATTTCAACATCAATTGCGCCTAACAAGCACACCAAAGGATCAAGAGGTATAGGTGTTTGGGCTAGGTCAAAAATAACCTGCACAACCTCAGTCCAATAGTGGGCAAGCTTTGGGCAGCGCCATATCATGTGTATGAAGTCCCCTCTGACCACCGAGCATTTCGGACATAAAGAAGAGTCTCATCGGCTCCAATCAAATAGTTTATCAGGCATACGATAAGCTCTGTGTAGGATGAATAATTGTGAGAGTTTATTTATTTATTATTTATTTCAGGTACTTATATAGCGCCATCAATTTACGCAGCGCTTTACATATACATTGTACATTCACATCAGTCCCTACCCTCAAGGAGCTTACAATCTAAGGTCCCTAACTCACATTCATACATACTAGGGACAATTTTTAGACAGGATCTAATTAACCTACCAGCATGTCTTTGGAGTGTAGGAGGAAACCGGAGTACCCGGAGGAAACCCACGCAGGCACAGGGAGAACATGCAAACTCCAAGCAGGTAGTGTCGTGGTTGGGATTCGAACCAGTGACCCTTCTTACTGCTAGGCAAGAGTGCTACCACTTCACCACTGTGCCGCCCCACCACTGTGCCGCCCCAAGTTTATGTGCAGATAACACAGACACAGCTGGAAGCGCCTCTAGGGTAGGGTTGGGCCATATCCCATTGATCACCATCTATAGCACCGATATCAGTGACCCAATGAGCTCTATTTTTTAATAATGTGTGATCTTGAATAGAGGCCAGCAATACAGAGTAGGCCCGTGAAATCACACCCCTGCGAGCTGTAGCTTGCCGAATCTCCAACAATAGCAAGGAGCTAGATATAGCTAAGGGGAACGTTTGTGCCTGCATCTTCATTGCATGTTGAAGTTGGAGATACTGATAAAATTGTTTATGTTTTAACAAGAACTCCACACACAGCTCATCATACGCCTTTAGGGTACTACCACTATACAGTTGGTGAAAGTACCAGACCCCTTGCTGCCTCCATGAGGAAAATCCCTGTAGTTTACATAGTTCAGGATAATTAGGGTTTTTCCACAGGGGAGTAAACTCCATAGGGCTATTAATGGACAATTGGGTTTATTTACTAAATTTAGAGAGGGCAACATTAGTCACACTTCTGCAAAGAAACTAATCAGCTTCCAGGTTTTATTGCTAAAGCTTAATTAAAGCGGAGTTCCACCCAAAAATGGAACTTCCGCTTTTCGGAATCCTCCCCCCCTCCGGTGTCACATTTGGCACCTTTCAGGGTGGAGGGGGAGCAGATACCTGTCTAATCCAGGTATTTGCTCCCACTTCCGGGCATAGATAGCCGCACTATCCGCGGATATTTACGCCATGTCTGACGCCTCCTCCGTCCCCACCGCTGTCTTCTGGGTGACACACAGGTCCCAGAAGACAGCAGGGACCAGTGGGATCGCGTAGCGCGACTCCCGCATGCGCAGTAGGGAACCAGGCTGTGAAGCCGCAAGGCTTCACTTCATGATCCCCTTACGAAAGATGGCGGCACCTCCACCCGAGAACCGAGGTACAGATCGGCTTAGGGTGCCGACATCATGGGCGCCCTGGACAGGTAAATGTCCATATTTTAAAAGTCAGCAGCTGCAGTATTTGTAGCTGCTGACTTAAAAAAAAAAAATTAGCTGAGGTTAGAATCTGATTGGTTTCTCTGAAGAATTGTGACTAATTTTGCCCTCCTATAGCTTTAGTAAATAAACCCATTGCCTCCCTAGCTGCTTGTCAGACTCTCCTAAGCAGATCTGCCATTGGAGAAGAGGGGGAATACTAGGGAGATCCATCTCCAAATGAGAATCAGCTATCAATTTAGAGTTGGACAAACAAACCAGTTGTTGCAATTGAGACGCTAGGAAATACATTTTTGAATGTGGAACCGCCAGTCCCCCCTATCTATACCATATTGCAGGGTACTTAAGCAAACACAGGCCTGCTTATTCCTGCAGATAAGATCACAAAATTGTGAATCAATAGGTTTAAACCATTCATTAGATATCCACATAGGGGAGTTATGAAAAATATATAAGAGCTGTGGGGCCCAGACCCTCTTTATCAAATTTACTCATCCCACAACTGATCATGCCAGTTTACACCAACTTTGACACTTAATCCTTTGTTTATCCAATAGGGGGGGGTTGAATTGAGTTTTAGCTATTCAGATGGGTTCTGCGATACCACCACTCCCAGGTACCTGAACGAAGAAGCTATCGCAATCTGGGAGGCACTAGCGGGAAGGGGTGGAACCAGTGGATCGAGAGGCATGAGAATAGATTTTGACCAGTTTATGGAAAATCCAGAGAATTCACCAAATCTAGTAATATTTTCCATTATTTTTCTAGAGAACCGCCAGTGTCTCCCAGTTACACTTGCACATCATAAAAGGACACTTTGTCTTCCAACTGACCCCTGCGGAAGCCTTCAATATCAGGGTTCTCACGAATCATTATGGCCAAGGGTTCCACCACTAGGGTGAACAAAAGAGGGGATAATGGACACTCTTGTCGAGTGCCCCTATGTAATGGGAGTGGGGAGGAAAGGGAGCCATTAATACGAAGCCAAGCTCAAGGCACAGAATAGAGGACCTGCACCCATTTTATAAAGTGGAACTCCCAGTCCAAACCAGGACAGGATTTCCAGAGATAAGGCCATTCAACACTGTCAAAGGCCTTGGCAGCGTCTAAAGAAAGAATGGTCCTACCTCCAAGGTTATCATCTGGCACCTGAGGGTTAAGAAACAAACATCTTATGTTATCAGCAGTCAAGCGTGTAGGGATAAACCCAGACTGGTCATGATCAGCCAGTTGACAAATTACCTTTGAAATCCTATTATCTAGAACTCGAGCAGTTTTACGTACGTATTCAGTAACCCAGCTCAGAAAGCAAGGAGGCACAGGCAGTCCTGCTTTTAGCGGTGGGTGTGATTCGTGGAACAGCAGAGAATCTATCCAACTGAGGGTTAATTTCTTAAGAGGGTCCGAGGAGAATGGCGGGAGGATAAATATCCGCTTCAATACATAGAAATCCTTGAAGTTTACACAATAAAAAAACATATCTACCATCTCTGTCGATCCGCTGCTCCAATCAGAGACAGAGGTATGAGTAGATATCAGCATACTCACTCCCTTGAAGAGAGTATATGGAGGGAAACTGAGTAGGAAATTTGCATGAGCGCAGCAGGCGGACAGAGTCTGGTTGCAAATGCATCTCCTGGAGACATATCATATGTGGCTTCAATCTAGAGAAGTATTGAGAAATCGCTCCACATTTAATTTTGTCACGCATACCCCTCTCATTCCAAGAACGGAATACTAATCCTCCACCTGCGTTATTCAACATAGTGTACATATTTCTATGTTTGGCTGGAGTTCAGCTTTAATTAGTTACAATATTTCCCCTGGTCAAATTGTGTGGGAAACAGTGAACTTGGGAAACATTTTAGTCTGTGATCTGGCAATAATACAACATAGCTTAAAGCGGAACTACACTGCATCTGAGCACCACAAATCAAAGCACTATTTCATTCATTTTTAATATTAAAATCAAGCTCCCCCATCCATCCCTCCATGCTTTATTTTTCTGAGAAATCACTTAGAACACCCCCTGAGCATTTCTAGCCATGTCCATCTTGAGTATGGGCAAATGATTCATGTAGCATTTACTTTCTGGAATCCATCTGCCCTTAGCTCAGGAATACAGGCAAGAGGGTGTGCTCAGCTAAGAAAACCCCTCCTGCCCTCCTGAAGACTCCCGGGATGTATGACATTATTTGCCTATGCATGGAAACCAGGAAGTGACTAAAATGCAAAAACAAGTAAATATGACATACTTTCCTATTTATTACTAATGCTAGTAGAAAGGATTCAAAATGGTCAATGTTAATTGAGAGAGTGAAGTTCCGCTTTAACAACCAACAAACACATACTCAGAGCTCCCACACAATAGGCTTTCCCTTGAATGCCCAAAGTAAGCATGAGCTTCTTCGACTTTTCCCTCTGTTTTTGTTAATCTCGCTAAGGAGCTCGGATCAAATAAAGTCTGCAATGTATACTTATGGTTCCTTTTTACACTAGTGGTCCAATCATAATTGCCAGTCAAATTTTCAGGTGGATCCGTACAGAAGCTCCATGTTAGTCTATAAGCAGGTGAATGTAAACAGACATAAGTTTGTTTACATTTGATTACCTCAGAGTCCAGCCAGGTCTGAAAAAAAAAGGGAAACAGACAGATTGAAGGCTGGCAGATATAAATGATGTATGTTCATTTGCTTCCACCTGCCCACAGATCTTACATGGTTCTGGGAGGCCAAAACTAAATAGACATCACAAAAGTGACACCCGTACAGTTCGGCTTCAATTCATCAGGGAATCTGTTCACAGTTCCCCTGCTGATTAGTGTTGGGCGAACTGCAGTGCGTCAGTGTAGAGTGTCAGGGCAGTGATACTGCATTATATTATTGTGCGTCAGTGTACTTTTATTGCAATATAGTTAAATACGTTAGTGAGCGTTTACTGCGGTATATTGCAGTGCGTTAGTGCACGTTTACTACGGTATATTTCAGTGCGCTAGTGCATGTTTGCTGCAGTATATTTCAGTGTGATAGTGCACGTATATGGCAGTATATTGAAGTGCGTAAGTGCATGTTTACTGCAGTATATTGCAGTGCGTTAGTGAACGTTTACCGCAATATATTACAGTGTGTTAGTGCACATTTACCACAGTATATTGCAGTGCATTAGTGCATGTTTACTGCAGTATATTGCAGTGTGGTAGTGCACGTTTATGGAAGTATATTGCAGTGCATTAGTACTTGTTTACTGTAGTATAGGGCGAACAAAAGAGGGGATAATGGACTCCCAGTCCAAACCGGGACAGGATTTCCCAGAGATAGGGCCATTCAACACTGTCAAAGGCCCTGGCAGCGTCTAAAGAAAGAATGGTCCTACCTCCAAGGTAGGCTGGCACCTGCGGGTTAAGGAACAAACATCTTATGTTATCAGCGGTCAAGCGTGTAGGGATAAACCCAGACTGGTCACGATCAGCCAGTTGACAAATTACCTTTGAAAGCCTATTATCTAGAACTCGAGCAGTTTTACGTACGTATTCAATAATGAAATGGGACGGTATGACTCCGGTAAGTGTCTGTTTTTGCCTGGCTTAGGGAACACCACATTAATGACCTCCTTCATAGAATCAGGCAAGTGACCTGTTTTAGCCGAATATGGAAAAAATATCAAAAACTGTGCTAAGACAAATAAAATTAAATAAAAAAATTGAGAGGAGTTGTATCCAAAACTGTGACCCCTCAGAAGCTGCAATTGGAAGAAAATTGGAAAATCAGAATCGCGCTATCCAAAAATTATTGACCAAAAAATCAAACCGATCTAATAAATGCATCTAATAGTGGTGAAAAATTCATAAAAATAAAAAAATAAAAAATTAATTAAGAACTCCCCAAAACTTGAATGTGCATAGACGCATTGATAATAAAACCAAACATTGATAAGTGCATAGGTAATGGATTAGGAAAATAATATACATTAATATAAATTTATAAATCCATAATATATACTCTGATTGTAATTATGAAAAAAGCAATCTAGTGAACAAATAAATGAAAAAAAGGAAAAAAAACACCTGTGCAAAAATAAAAAGTCCCATATAATGCAAGCAAGCCTTCCTCAAAGACACTGGATGAAAAAGCTGTGTTGAATCCACCACCAGATCAGCAGAAATGAACTCTTACCAGAGTTCCATGATCCCCCATAACAGAGGATCAGGGAATGCGTGTAAGGAAACACCCAATGGCTCCAAGGACATCAGGCACAGTCAGAGATGCCAGACGGTCCCCTCCCACCGATCAGATCATCGTGAGGATCCCATGGTGCATAAAAAAATATAAACACTCCATAGTGTAAACCTGGTATTGTTTATTAGATTAAAATGAAGAAAACACACTTATAGGGCGTACACACGGTCGGACTTTGTTCGGACATTCCGACAACAAAATCCTAGGATTTTTTCCGACGGATGTTGGCTCAAACTTGTTTTGTCTACACACGGTCGCACAAAGTTGTCGGAATTTCCGATCGCCAACCACGCGGTCACGTACACCACGTACGACGAGACTAGAAAAGGCCGGTTCAGAACCAAGTGCGGCACCCTTTGGGCTCCTTTTGCTAATCTCGTGTTAGTAAAAGTTTGGTGAGAGACGATTCGCGCTTTTTCAGACTCGTGGCTTTCAGATCGTTTTCTGCCATTCAGTTTGTGCTTGTGGGTTTGTATCTGCTCTTCAGTGCGTGCAGCAAGTTCCGCGTGACTTTAGTCATTGTATTCTTGTTCGTTCGTTACTGTTTTTCAGGTCGCTCTTCACAGGCCTTGCTGTTCTTCAGTGCGTTCTGTTACTTCGTTCTGAGCAGCCGACCGTTTTCTAGCCATGTTGCGTATGCGTACTCCTCGTAGAGTTCGTGCTGTGCGGGGGCTTGGTGTTGGGGTCCTGACCTTGACACAAGTCCAGTCCATGAACAGGGTGGGGAGGAGTTCATGGACCAAGAATTGGTTGCTTCAGCGTGACCAGTTCTCTCATATGCCTTTGCTCCGTGAGATCCGTGAGAATAATCCTGATGATTTCAGGAACTTTCTCAGGATGACGGACCCCGTATTTCACCGTTTGTTGGCTTCGCTGACCCCTTATATTAGCAGGCAGGATACCTGCATGAGGCAAGCCATCACTCAGGAGCAGAGGTTGGTCGCTACCCTGCGATATTTGGCCACAGGGAGAAGCCTGCAGGACTTGAAGTTCTCGACAGGCATCTCCCCCCAGGCTCTGGGGATCATTATCCCAGAGACCTGTTTTGCCATCATCCAGGTCCTGCAGAAGGAGTATATGAAGGTAAGATTTTTATCCTTTTATATCACATTTTATTGTATTGAATGTTTGATAATATATTGTATTTCTCTCCTCATTCCCTAATTACCATGATTGTAATATGCTGTGAATGTCCCCTTTGTTCTCATGCATGCTGGATTTTTATGTAATTATTATTTTAGGTCCTTCATACATATTTGCTCTTCAATAACCTCCCCAGCATGGTGTCTCCTGGCCCTATATTCACCTCATGTAGTCACTTAACAATGTATTTTTTCTGCTCCATAGTAGTGCTTTACCCCAAACACCCCCTAAAATGTTTTGAAATGTTATATTTGCTTTAAATTCTGGCAGAGTGCCAGAGGCTTTTTTTTGGTGGTGTCCCCAAATAATTTTTAGTAACTCTCCCTCCCCCAACTGCTAAGACAGCTGATCCCAATTCATTATCCTCAATCATCTATCTGCTGACTTTGCCAAACCCATACACACTATACCCATCTCTTTTGTGCTCTGATTTATGAATGAATTCCCCAAAGCATGTAGTGCACGTGAGGAAGAATGGCCGGATGTCTGATGGTGGAGTCATCGCCCAGACGGAGTTTTACAGGCGTCTCCAGAATGGCAGCTTGGACTTGCCAGCTCCAGAGGACAATGTTGAAGGACTCCCATTTGTGTTCGTTGCTGATGAAGCGTTTGCCCTGGGGGACCACCTGATGCGGCCATTCCCAATGAGGACCCTCACCCCGGAACAGAGGGTTTTTAATCACCGGCTGGCCAGAGCCCGAAGAGTGGTGGAGAACACATTTGGAATCCTGGCCAGCCGGTTCCGCCTATTTCTGACACCCATCCATATGGCGGAGTATAAACTGAACCATATTATACTTGCGTGCTGTGTTCTCCATAACTTTTTAAGGAAACATTCGGCCAACTATGCTGGCTCAGTTGGGCCTGAGGCCGGAATGATACATCAAACCACACTGACGGCGCTTGAAAGCGGCCGTCCTGGCTTGCCCTCCCTGAGTGCCCGTGATGTACGGTTGCGCTACCTGGAGTTCTTTGCGGGTAGGGGGGCTATCAATATGCCAGCAAATCTGTGAAGCCTTTTTATAATAAAACAAAAAAAGAAATTCTTTGTGGACATTTACTGCTTGTGTTTGTTTTAGCTGACCCTGACAGAAATGTTTTGAGTGCAGAAAATGGCGTGATTGTGTAACCTTATACAAAGCACTGTTGGCTGTTATTTACTAAATGCAAAAACACATTTCACTACAAGTGCACTTGCAACTGCACTGAACCTGCACTTGTAGTGCAAAGAGGATTTGCCCTTAGGAAATAACCCCCATTTTTGCTGAAAACAGCAATTACATCACCCCAAAAGTGTTGTAGTGTTGAGACAATAATCCACACATTCTTGATTAACCAACTTTTTTATACCTGCACAATCACATGTGCATTTACCAAAGGTTTTTAAAACAAACCAACATGTTTGTTGTATAACAAATTTTGGGGTGGCATTATCAAAAATTGAAATGTCCATTTACGATAAAACAGGCCTGTGTAAAACCAACAAGAAAGACAAAAAACTTGAACTTACAAAGTTCACATTAGGTAAAACCTGAAGGCAATATCAGACATCAGTATTTAGGAACTGTGTTTGATATTGCGTTCAGATGGGGGGAAATCACCCCTGGAAAAGCCAAATTTGGAAGATGCACACCAATTTACGAATAGCAACATGTGCTATCTGCCATCATGGGGGATCAAGGGACGTGTTTTGGGGGAGCAAGCCCTTCCTCACCACTACTTTATAATTGAGGAAGGGGTTGCACCCCCAAAACGCGTCCATTGATCTCCCGTGATGGCAGATAGCACATGTTGGCACACTGTGTGCATCCTCCAAATTTGGCTTTTCAAAACATTGCAAAAATATTTAAAAGATTGGACCACAATAAAAAAAGTGATTTTGTGGGGTTTTAAATTCGCCCCAAAACATCAATGATGTTATTATTTTTTTGAATCACATCATTTATTTTTTTCTGGATGTTTTGCAATTCTACAATACACCCCATGATCTCCCCGATCAGGATCTGGGCACTTTCTGATGTGAAAGGATCTGGATCACGATCACCTAAAAAGAAAAAAAACAAAAAAACAAAAAACAAACAAAAACAGGTATCAAAAATCTGCCACCATCCATCTCTTTTACCTGAGTCTGTGGTCGCAGACACTCACCTGTTGTGGTGCCAATTTCCACCACATCTTCTTCTTCCTCCTGCTCAGCTTGTGTTGGTGGTATTTCACCATCTTCCATAGGTGGGGGGTCTGTGGTCTCCTCGGATGAGGGGTGTCTTCTGAGTCTTTTCTCCCCTATGTAAAAAAAAAATGGTATAATTAGCACACAGATATTTGATGGCAGAACTAGAAATAGGAAACATTGATTGGAAGTAGGGTACAATTGTCAATTTTAGCTGAGTTCCAAGATGTAGTTTTTTTTATTGGCCTTTGTCAAGCTGCAATACTTTACCTGTTTAGTACAAGCTTCAGAGATGGAGACCTCCCTATAGTATACACTGGAGCACCTGTGTGGCCCCCCTAATAAAAATGGTGTTCTTGTGTCCCACACTGGTGCTCCAGTGTCCAGATGTGAAAACAGCTGCTCAGTGTCCTCTCCTTACACAGAATCTAGTTTGCATTTCATTCTAGTAACAAACCCATCTACACAAACAAATATTTGGCATCCAAGTAGGCCCTTAAAAATGTGGGAAATTGCATATGGCCTAAACAATGGTGTTTTAGAGGCCGAAAGAAAAATGTTTGATACAAACGAATAATGGGCCCATGAACATTAAAGTTGCCCTTTTTAACTGTACAATTAAGAAAAGCACATGGAGCAGCACGAACTTAATAAAGACAGAAAGAATATGAACACAGCACAACTACTTACTTTTTTGCAGCACTCTCCGGATCTTTCGGTACTGCTCTGGCTCTCTTAATTTGAGGTCCGACCACCACTTCCTGAGCTGATCTTTCGATCTTCGTACCCCGAAATTTTTGTGAAGACTTTTGACCACTTTCGCCATGATCTTTGCCTTTCTGATATTGGGGTTGGGGTAAGGCCCATACTTTCCGTCATAGTCGGCCTTCTTCATGATGTCGACCATCTCCAACATCTCCCCAAAGGACATATTTGTGGCCTTAAAACGTCTCCTTCTGGATCGGGACGTGTCCGGATCCGGGCTTTCATCCTCCTCCTCCTCGTTCCTGTAATTATCACGCACCTGCTGTGACTCCGCCATCTGCTCTTCCCCCACTGCGCCGAACGAAAAGGGACAGGGAATAGAATAGAAAGAACGTCAGGGACGGGTGGAGTTACACCCATGCGGAGTGTATATAAAGCGTAACACACGTGCATATTACGTACGATCTGTGAGCGGAGGAAGGAGCATTGGACGCGCCGATCGTAAGAACGAAGGTAAGAGACAAACTTGTGCCTATACTGCTTCTAGATTGAGGCCTATATTGTAACAAGATTAAGAGGAAGAACCAAGCAAAGAGGAAGGCAGCAGTGGAGCAATTGTGTGAAATTGTGAAGCAGATGATCCCCACGGCAGACATCACCTATTTAAAGATATTAATTGGTGGCCTGAGGAGCACATATCTTTTTTTTTTTTTCTTAAATAATTTTTATTAACATCTCTTAACTTTACATACACCATGTTAAAAACAGCCGCAAATTCAAGTATACATACTCTGTTGAAAAAGAGACCGTGTGACCCTCAACCTTTCCCCTCCATACAGTATTACACCTACATATCCTATCCAGCAGCTAACCTCATGTGGTACCATAGGACGGCAGGTAGTTATTTTCCCCCATACCCTCCCATCTTCCCCTTACTTCCGTCCCTCCCCAAACCAGGGCCTCCCTTTTATTCCTGACATCCTAGGCTTACTAACCAGGGGTTCCACATCTTTTTACATTTTTTAAGGCTCCCTCTTCTGATATATAGGGCTCTCTCCTTCCATATTACATCGTTTATTGTTTTAACCCACTCATCAACTGCCGGGGGGAGGGCTGATTGCCATCTCTGCATAATAAGCTTCCGAGCTTGGTATAAGCATCTTAAAACCGCTACCCTGACCGTTGTCTCCTCCAAACTCCATACCTTATATCCAAGGATGCAGAGTCTGACATCTGCCTCTAAAAGAATCCCCCACTTGTCTCTGATATAGCCCACAACCCCCAACCAGTACCGTACCAGTTTAGGGCACCTCCATACCATATGTATCAGATCACCCTCCTCCCCACACCTGGGGCACTTAGCATCGGGTCTTACACCAAAACGGAATAGTTTTTTTGGGGTGTAGTATGCTCTATATAGCAACAGTAGGTGGGAGAGTCTCTGTGCAGGTGAAACTGAAACCTCCTGCCCTACCTCCAGAACTTCCCTCCATTGTGTATCAGTTAACTTTCCCACATCCTTCTCCCACCCCTCTCTGCAGCCAAGGTGCTCTGGACTAACGATGGCTTCCTTGCATAATTGCGTGTATATTCTGGAGATAAAGCCCTTCATCTGCCCGGGCCTAATCACTCTCTGTAGCAGTACAGCGTCTGTCCAAACTAGGGGACCTACCCTAAATTGTGCCTCCAGGGCCGCTCTCATTTGTAAATATCTAAAAAATGTTTGTTTTGGAATATTGTATTCTTTTTGGAGGTCCTCAAAGGTTTTCAGTACGTTCCCTCGGTACAGTTGGGCCAGCCTATTTATACCCCACCTCACCCATTCCTTAAATTCCCCCATAGCCACAATCTCCTGTAGGTTTCTGTTGTGCCAGAGGGGAGCGAATTCTGTAAACCCAGCATAACCAATTAAGGTCTTAGTTGCTTTCCAAACTCTTGTTATTAACTTGGTTGTGGGACCGCTCCCCGGTAATGAGTCTGCCTCCAGTGCCTCCACTACGGTTTTGTGGGGTGCTTCCAGAGTTAACAAACCTCTATCAGCATAACCCCCCCCTATATGCTGTAACTGTGCCGCCAAAAAGTAACACCTCGGATGTGGGAGAGCTATTCCTCCTCCTTTAACTGGCAACTGTAGGTTCTGCAGGCCGATCCTGGCCTTCCCTCTCCTCCACAACAGTTCCCTAAAGAATGAGTCTATCTTTTTAAACCACTTTTTATTCACCCACACCGGCGAATTGTGTAACAGGTACAACAGTTGGGGCAACCAAACCATCTTGATTAAGTTGCCCCTTCCTGCTACGGATAGGGGCAGCCGACTCCAGATGTCAATTTTACGCTCAAATTTACCCAGTAATGGAACTAGATTATCTACAACGTACTGATTGGGATCTTTTGACATATTTATACCCAGGTAATGAATCCTTGAAACTACTTTTAGGCATGGAGTTCCCAATAGGTCCTGGCCCTTGGGTGTATCTAGTGGCAATAGCGCAGACTTCCTCCAGTTCACCATCAGTCCTGACACTTTGCCAAACTTCTCCATTATATCCATTACCTGCCTGAGAGAGCCTTCCGTATCCCCCAAAAATAATAAGACATCGTCGACATACAGGGCAATCCTTTCCTCTCCTATGCTTCTTACGAACCCCTCGATCTTTGAGCTGGACCTTATATGAATTGCTAGTGGCTCCATGGCAAGGGCAAAGAGCAGGGGGGACAGGGGACACCCCTGTCTTGTTCCCCTTTCTAAGCATATTTTCCCTGAGAGGTCTTTATTGACCCTAACCCTTGCACTTGGGCCCCTATACAGTATTTTTATCCACCTTCTGAAAACCGGACCCAAGCCAAACTCCTCCAGCACCCGCCAGAGATAAGGCCACTCCAAACTATCAAAGGCCTTGGTTATGTCCAGCGATAATACCGCTCTTGATCCCATATTCTCTGTCGGGGTCTGAAGGTTCAAGTAAGCCCTCCTGATGTTCATGCTCATGGTTCTATGAGAAATGAATCCCGTCTGGTCCAGGTGAATAAGTTTATGCATGACTTTGTTAAGCCTGGTGGCCAACACCCTTGCCAATATCTTGGCATCTGTACACAACAGGGATATAGGCCTATATGCCAACGGGTCCAGTGGGTCACCCCCTTCTTTATGAAGCAGGATAATATCTGTTTCAGACATCGAAACAGGCAAACATCCTCCCTGTAAAGCCCAGTTCAGTATTTTCAGCAATTCTGGCAGGAGAATCTTCCCATACTGCTTATAGGTTTCTACCGGGAGACCATCCGGTCCTGGAGATTTTTGATTTGCCATCCCGTTTACAGCCTGTTGCACTTCAGCTAGAGTAATTGGCGCATCTATATCCACTCTATCCTCTTCAGTAACCGTTGGGACCCTTATTTCCTTAAAAAAAATTTCCATGTCCTTCTCCTCGACGATCCCTTGTGACCTATACAGCCTCTCGTAGTATTTTTCGAATACACCTGTGATTTCTGAACTCTGAGAGGATATCTTGCCCTTTGAGGTCCTAATTGCCGGGATCGCCGAGGAGGAGGAGTTGGTTTTTACCAGAAAGGCCAGCATACGTCCCACATTTTCCCCTTCCCCAAAGGTCCGTTGTTTCTGGAAAAGTTGTTTGTTTTCACCCCTCTTCAGGACTGCCGCTCTGTAAGACTCCTGTTTTTCCTCCCACCATTTCTGCTTCTCTGGAGTAGGATCCTCTATAAATTGCTTCTCTGCTACCTCCAGCTCCCTCCTAATTCCTTCCTCCCACTCCCTCGCCCTCTTTTTAATTCCTGCCACCCCCTGGATTAGAATACCCCTGAGAAATGCCTTTAGTGTGTCCCATTGTACACCCACCGTAGTTGAGCCTTCATTAGATTTTAAGAAATTTTCTAACTTTATTATTATCCTCTCTGGTTCCCCCATTAGCTGCAGCCAATATGGGCTTAGTTTCCAAAACTTTCTGGCCTCCCTGACCCCTATGCCCACTGAAGCCACCATCAAGGAATGATCCGAGATCCCTCTTGGATAATATGCTACATCCTTTATTAATGGTACTGCCTCCACGTTCCCCAGAGTCATATCAATCCTGGAGAAGGTGGAGTGGGAGGCAGAGAAGCAGGAGTACTGCCTTACTCCGGGGTTCCGAGCCCTCCAGATATCCAGTAGACCTGCCTCCTCTAAAAATTGGCCCAACCGGCCCCCTGCTAAACTATCTGTTTGAGCTCTCGGCGGGTATCTGTCCAGCTCTCTATTCAGCACCTTGTTAAAGTCCCCTAATACTATCACCGGGGTGTCTGTTTTATCCAACATAAAATCCAACAAGTTGTATAGCACTTCCAATTTAAAAGGTGGGGGGATATAAATATTGGCAATGACATACATTCTGTTTTCAATAGAGCAATACAAAAAAACATAGCGACCTAGACTATCTATCCTGGTCTGCCTGCAGGAGAACACCACATTCCTTGTTACCATTATACTCACCCCCCTAGAGTAAGAGGAGTAAACCGAATGGTATTGGGCCTGAAACCTCCTACTTGGTAGACGAGTCAATGTGTCCTTTGTCAGGTGTGTCTCCTGTAGGCAGACCAGCCCCACCCCTCCCAGCTCCAAATATGAAAAAATGGCAGCCCTCTTATTTGGGTTCCCCATCCCCCGAACGTTCCAGGAGCCTATTTTAAGGACCTTAGACTGCATCAGACAGGCAACAGACGAGAGCTGGCCTCTATGAAACCAGAACTAATGGGCGCCTTCAACTTGGCACGGTGTCTTATACCAGAGAGTAACACCTTCTTACCCGTTATACCTCCCACAGAACCCGTAAAAATAGCTAAAGTGAAAATCCTCTATTAACACCATATTGTGCACTACACGTAGATAGAAGGAGAAGAGAAGAAAAGAGAAAAAAAAAGAAAAAAGAGGGAGAGAAGAGAAAAAAAAAAAAGGAAAAAAAAAACGTGTTCCCATAGTTACCCCCCGTACTTTATAGCCCATAGGGTTTACATACTATTATATTCCATTCCAGTAAGTGCTCTAAATATCCCCTTTCTCATAGTGTTTTGATTTACCACACATGTGCTTAATCCTACCTCCCCCCTCCCCCCTCCCCCCCTAGCTACCCTCCCAGGTGCTATGTGCATTTTGATTACTCTTAAAGATAATTTTACAACCCTTCTCCCACTCCACCCCCCCACCACCTCTCCCCCCCCACCAGCCCCCCCCAACCCTCCCACCCCCCCACCAATCCCACCCACAACCCTCCCACCCCTCCCCCCCTCTCTTCCACCCCCTCCCCCACCTTACCAGGTTTGCCCCTGGGGCTCTATTCGTGACCTCCTCATATATTCCTTCCAACATAACCCCTCCTAACGTTCCCCCCCCACCCTCCACCTCTGGCGACCACATGTACAAAATTTTAAATATAGTATCCTCCATATCCCCCATTCCTACTCTACCATACACCCTCATTTACTCTCTATACCAAGTTCATAACGCTTCCCACAGTCCATATCTTCTTATCTTCCTATCACGCATCCCAAGACTCTGGGCTCCTTTCTTTGGGCTTCAGTCTCTGTTTGTTTTCTTCATACCAGCGGGTTACCCCCACCGGGGAATCAAAAAAGAGAACCTCTCCATTTGCCTCAACCCGTAGTCTGGCTGGCAGCAAGGCATACTTGAGCTCAAATTTTTGTAGGGTGCGTTTGATCTCCACAAAACCTTCCCTGCGTCTCTGCAGCTCCGGTGAAAAGTCCGCAAAAAATGAAACCTTTACTCCGTTGAAAAAAATAAACCCCTTCTCTCTGGCTTTACGCAATAAAGTTATCTTGTCACAGAGGTTCAGGAATTTCATTAATAAGGACCTGGGGCGCCCTCCAGGGAGCGGAGCCCTGAAGGGGACCCGGTGGGCTCTCTCAATTGCAAACTGTGGGGAAAGTGCATCCCTTCCAAATGTTTCTGTAAGCCATCCTTCCAAAAAAGCGATGGGACTCTGCCCTTCACATCTCTCTGGGAGGCCCACTATTCTTATATTGTCCCTTCTCAGGCGGTTTTCCATTTCATCCATTTTTTCATTAATTCTACCCAGTTGTTCCTTCATAGATTTAACATCTTGTTGTAGGGGAAAAACATCGTCCTCCACTTGGCTCACTCTTCCCTCCAAGCCAGCTATTCTATCTACTGCTTTTTGTAACTCCTGCTTTATTATTAGTATTTCATCTTTAACCTCTTTAGTTTGACAGCTTAGCCCCTCCATTGATGCCCTGCAAGAATTGATTGCCTGTAAAACTTCCCTCAGGGTGGGTTCTGCCTCTGCGACGGAGATAGTTGTTGGTGGGGGTAGATGAACTTTTTCCCCTGCCCCTGTTTCTTTATTAATATTAATATTCGGGTTTTTATGCCCTGCTCCCGCTGAGGTTGAGGATGCCTGTCCTTGACTTTTCCTGTCCCCGGTGGCCTTGGGTTGCAATGATTGCCCGTTCTTAGTGGGGGTCTGTTCAGGGGCATGTGCAAACCTCTCCAATTTTGCTGCCGCTGCTGCCGCCCGGTTCCCCTTCTCCTTTGCTGATCGTAGTGACTGGGGCCCTAAACTCTCCATATTGACTGGCTCCTCCCCTCTCCTCCTTGACATTGCCATTATTGCCTCTATGAGCCCGGGAGCCCAACACTACCAGAAGGGAACAGGTAGAGCGCGAGAGAAGCCGGGTATCAGCAGGGAAAAAAAGAAAAAAAATAAATAATAAAAAAATTAACCGGGGTTGCACAAGCAGGTACTGTATCCGGAGCAGCAGATGACATCTCTGTTCCCAGGATGTTGTACTACGACAGGCTGCATTTTCTGGCAGGCCAGACTGAACCCAGGCCATCCCTCTCCAGTCTTCCTTCCACGCTTCCTTCCCCCCCGGCTGAGGCTTCTGACGCCCAACCTGGGCCTTCCAGGCCACATGTGGAGGAGCCCAGATTGAGCCAGGTATAGCATTCCTCTAAATATTTCTGCTTGTCCAATCAATGATGTTAACTAGATGTTAGTTGGGAGTACTAATTTATGATTGTGATTGATGAAGCAAAAACTAAAACCATGTCCCTTTTTCATACACAGGGAAGTCTCAGCCAGGAGGTGGCCGGGCCGAGCCGGCTGCCTGATCTGCAGGTCCCTCCACCCCCCCTGAAAAGAGAAAGTGGCAGTAGGAGGATTGCCCTAGAGGAGGCTGGCAGAGCACTCTTTTGGGGGGCTACAGAGGTCCTGGGAGCACGACAGACCGTGGAGGAGGACATTGCATATAAAATGCAGAGGATGGAGGAGGGCCAACAAGTCATGTGTGAGGCGCTCATATTGGAGGCTCTTAACAAGGTATGAGGGGCCAAATTACAGCTCAGACACACCTTTGCGATGGCCCTCCTCCTCCTCCTGCAGGTCCTCCTCCTCCTCCTCCTGCTCCTGCTCCTTCTCCTCCAGGTCCTCCCAGTCCTCCTCTTCCTCCAGGTCCTACTCCTCCTCCTGCCACATCTCCAACAGCACAGCCACAGCCGGGAAGGAAGCGTGGAAGGAAGACCAGAAAGTGAGGACCCTGGATCAATTCTGGTCGGCCAAAAAATGCAGCCTCTTGTGGTACCACAGCCTGGGGACACACATGTTATCTGCTGCTATCCGGATCTCTGCGAATTCTGGACCAGACTGCCCTCCCTTACATATGGACTCCTCAGGCCACCAATTTTGATGTTGAAGAATTGATGTCTGCCGTGGGGGTTCCAGGCTTCGCTAATTTCTCCTGTTGATCCAGTGTTGCCTTCCTCTTTGTTTGGTTCTGATCCCTTAATAAAGGAATTTTTGTTTGGAATTATACTCTCCTATGTGTGTTTTACTTCAAAAATGACAGTTGGTTTGTGAGGATTCAGGTACATTTCAAATATACAATGTGAAATGAACAAGGGACACCAACACCAAACAATCTCCTGGAGATTAAATAATAAAAGATATCAATGGGGTTGGGGTAACTTGACACACAAAACACACACAAAAATATTCTGTAGTAAAAATAAAAATAACATTGAACAAAGATCAGCCTTGGAAAAAATCCAAACATTAAAGAAAAAAAAAGGCTGAAAAAAAAATATGTCAGATGTGACAACTAATAACAATATATTCAGGGAATCCCACTAAAAAAACACAAATAAAAGTTTGTGAGAAGTGTGTGTGAATATGAGCAGCAAAACTACTTAATTCTTGTCACATTATAAAGAAGAAGAGAGTGCGCTGTATTAAACCATTTTGAACATTGCAGCGTGACGAAAGTGCTGTATCCATTGAGAACGTGTTTACCAGAACGAGCTGTCCCGTCTCAGGATTTCTTCTGAGCATGCGTGGCACTTTGCGCGTCGGAACAGGCCACACACGGTCAGAATTGACGCGATCGGATTTTATCTCCTGCTCTCCAACTTTGTGTGAGTCGGAAAATCCGAGGGAAAATGTCCGATGGAGCCCACACACGGTCGGAATTTCCGACAACACGCTCCGATCGGACATTTTCCTTTGGAAAATCCGACCGTGTGTACGGGGGACATTACAGTGATGCAGATTAAAAAGAGCCAGAAGACTGCTGTGCCGGCCGGAGCACAAGCAGACAACCCGTCCTCTGGGTATACGAATGGAGTAAGAGGTGACGTCAGCGTATCCGACCTGTTTTAGCCGCCTGGTGTAGAGCCCGTAAAAGTGGTGGGAGAAGAACAGACCCATACCTGGAGTACTGGAGACTGTCTGAGTCTGGAGACTTGTGAGCAGGTGCACTCGCCATGGCCTTGGTCAGTAATCGGGAAATTCAAATACTCCCTATCCTCAGTAGATACTCAAGGAAAGGGGCAGGGCTGCAAGAAGCGATCTAGATCAAGAAGTGTAGCATGAGTTTTGGTGGCATACAAATCAGTATAAAAGTGCTGAAATACATCCAAAATGTCAGAGTTAACTGTGCATGTTTCTATGGTCAAAGACTGAATCGCAGTTATGGAGGAATCCTCCTGCTGCGCTCTAGCCACCAGGACCAATAGGTGACCTGTATTCTCTCCCTCCCCAAAGTAACTCCACTGTAGAAAATATTTTTTTTTCTCTGACGCTGATAAAACCACATTATTATACATAGACTGGGCCTCAGCTCAGCTGTTGTGAGCAGTTTACAATGGGTTAGCCACCAATGCCTCCCCCCTCCGCTGCAAGTCAGTACAAATGATATCCATGTTTACTGCAGTATATTGCAGTGCGTTAGTGCACGTTTATGGCAGTATATTGCAGTGCATTAGTACTTGTTTACTGCAGTATAGTGAAGTGCGTTAGTGCACGTTTACCGCAGTATATTGTAGTGTGTTAGTGCACGTTTACGGCAGTACATTGCAGTGCGTTAGTGCACGTTTACGGCAATATATTGCAGTGCATTAGTGTGCGTACCGCAGTATATTACAGTGTGTTAGTGCATGTTTACCACAGTATATTGCAGTGTGTTAGTGCACGTTTACGGCAGTATATTGCAGTGCGTTAGTGCACGTTTACGGCAATATTGTGAAGTGCGTTAGTGCATGTTTCCGGCAGTATAGTAAAGTGCGTTAGTGCACGTTTAAAGTCTATGGGACACGAACATGAAAAAAAAAGTGCTAATTTTAAAGGCTTATATGCAAGTTATTGCCATAAAAAGTGTATGGGGACCCGGGTACTGCCCTGGCGGACATGTATCAATGCAAAAAAAACTTTTTTTATAACAATCATTTTTAAAGGAGCAGTGATTTATTTTATTTTATTCAGTTTTAAAGTGTTTATTGAAGTAAAATAATAAAAATAACAATTCTCTTCCCATGCAGGGGGATCAAAAAGACAACTGATTTTGTTCATGTAGAAAACAATGAACTAGAAATTAACAAGAGATACAATGCCAAGGAAGTATTCATATATATAGCTTCTATGCAACAAGGATAATCGTAGACAAGGTGGGAACCCTGTTTGGTATGCAAATCAAGCTACCATCCGCCTTGAAATCCAGACACCCCATTTTGGGATCATGCTGTGTCCGGGCTTCAACAGCCTCTGGTCCCTGGATGATAAGTATGTCCTAGTTTGTTCGTAAAGTATGAGGCAGTACAAATGGGCTCCTTATGATAACAAAAAAGCTTAGAAGTCGTCCTCTATGAGCCAGTATCTGTTCTGCTAAATTCTGAGCTTAAACTAAGGTGGGTGACCAAGTTAGAATATATTGTATGAGAACCAAACAAATCCTAGGGATAAAAGAGATAAATCTTGTAACCTCCGCTTCACATCCCACCATTCTGATCCGGTGGGAGAGAGGAGTATAGAGGAGGAGGTAAGGAGAAGGAGAGAGAGAGAATTAGGAAGAGAAGAAGAGGGGGTATAGGAAGGGTGGGGGAGGAAGGCCTTTGCTTCGAGGAGAGCTGGAGTGGGGTGTGAGGCATCAGTGTGGGGGGACTTAAAAGACAAAGGTATGGTTGAATTAGGGACTAGAGGGTCACGCCAATATGACGGGCCCATGGTTCCTATATGTGTTTGAATTTTTCAGTCTTATGCTGGAAATTTTTTCCTGGTACATGATCCAGGAGACTTTCTGTTTGGTTAAGTGGAAGGAGACCTTAGGAATTTTCCATGCCCCGGCTATGGAAAGTTTAGCTCCAATGAGAATATAGTGGATTAGAATTTGGTCATATTTAGGAATTTTGGGGACTTTTTGGTTTAAGAGTGCTATTGTTGGGGTTTGTGGGACCGCCTTGCCAGTGTTTTTGCGGATTAGATTGAAGATTTTGTTCCAATAGCCTCTAATTCTTGGGCACTCCCAAAAAGTGTGTAGGAGGGAGCCCAGGTGGCCACATCCCCTGAAACATAGAGGGGAGGATTGTGGGTAAAATTTAGCCAATCTAGTTGAGACTAGGAGCAGTGATTTTAGTGGTGCTTAAAGTGAAACCATAAAAATTAAATATTCCTTTAAATATCATGTCTGGGGGATCCCCTTAGTCTGCCTATAAAGTAGTGCATCTGTGTGATGTATAGAACATGCCGCTGTATTAATGACATATCTAAAGGAAAAGATTGAATCCAAAGTTGTTCCCAGCTGTAATCTATTGCTGGCTCCTGTCAATACGGATTAAAATTTTTTAAAAAATGGCGTGGGGTCTCCCCAG
Source organism: Lithobates clamitans (assembly GCA_037952925.1). Lineage (NCBI taxonomy): Eukaryota > Metazoa > Chordata > Amphibia > Anura > Ranidae > Lithobates > Lithobates clamitans. The sequence continues at coordinate 2,069,483 of JBBGZY010000033.1, read as the reverse complement.
TCCACACCAGACCCTTTGTGTCTGGTATAGATTTTAAAGGGAACCCCACGCTAATTTTTTTTTTAAAAATGGCGTGGGGTCTCCCCCAAAATCCATACCAGACTCTTATCCAAACATGCAGCCTGGCAGGGCAGGATAGGGGGGGACGAGCGAGTGCCCCCCTCCTGATCTATACCGGGCCACATGCCCTCAACATGGGGGATGGGTGCTATTGGGCAGGGGGGTTCTTCCCGATAACCCTGGGCTGTGGTTGTCGGGGTCTGCAGGCGGGGGGTTTATCAAAATCTAGAAGCCCCCTTTAACAAGGGGGCCCCCAGATCCCGACCCCACCTATGTGAATGGGTAGCGGGTACATTGTACCCCTACCCATTCACCAAAAAAGTGTCAAAAAGTAAGAAAAACAGTAAATAGTTTTTGTCCTTTATTAGTAAAGAAAAAAAAAGCGTCCCTCGATGTAATACACCACCAATCATGTCGCTGGGAGGCTTCCCAGCTGTCTGCCTCCTCCCTGCTTTAACAGCTCTTCTATAGGCAAGGTGCGGGGCCACTCGACTACGTCACCTGGTGGCACCGCCCCTTCTAGCGTTGTGTGATTGATGATGGATACATCGAGGGACACTACTTTTTTTTTTTCTAATAAAGGACTTGTCAAAGACTGTTTACTGTGTTTCTTATTTTTGTACACTTTTTTGGTGAATGGTTAGGGGTACAATGTACCTGATACCCATTCACATGGGGGGGGGCTGGGATCTGGGGACCCCCATGTCACTAAGGATTACATTGTCAGGAACTACCTCCTCCCAGCCACATACAACTCCTTGGGTTTCTCTGGACTGAAAACCGTCCCTTGAAGACTGCTGTATGTTATCCTCTACATCCATGCTGACACTATCCTCCTCCTCTTCCTCCTGTGTGTTCGTGGCCCCGCAGGAATGGTATCTGCATAAAGGGGGCCTTGAGAGGAAAGGGAGTTCTACTCTTCCTCCCGCTGGAGGAATGCCCGTACACACGATCGGACATTGATCGGAGATTCTGACAACAAAATCCATGGATTTTTTCCGACGGATGTTGGCTCAAACTTGTTTTGCGTACACACGGTCGCACAAAGTTGTCGAAATTTCCGATCGCCAAGAACGCGGTGATGTACACCACGTACGACGAGACTAGAAAAGGCCAGTTCAGAACCAAGCGCGGCACCCTTTGGGCTCCTTTTGCTAATCTTGTGTTAGTAAAAGTTTGGTGAGAGACGATTCGTACTTTTTCAGACTCGTGGTTTTCAGATCGTTTTCTGCTGTTCAGTGTGTGCTTGGGGGTTTGTATCTGCTCTTCAGTGCGTGCAGCAAGCTACGCGTGACTCTGTCATTGTGTTTTTGCTCGTTCGTTACTGTTTTTCAGGTCGCTCTTCACAGGCCTTGCTGTTCTTTAGTGCGTTCTGTTACTTCGTTCTGAGCAGCCAATCGTTTCTAGCCATGTTACGTATACGTACTCCTCGTAGAGTTGGTGCTGTGTGGCGGCTTGGTGTTGGGGTTCTTACCTTGACACAAGTCCAGTCCATGAACAGGGTGGGGAGGAGTTCATGGACCAAGAATTGGTTGCTCCAGCGTGACCAGTTCTGTCATATGCCTTTGCTCTGTGAGATCCATGAAAATAATCCTGATGATTTCAGGAACTTTCTCCAGGTGATGGACCCCGTATTTCACCGTTTGTTGGCTTTGCTGACCCCCTATATCAGCAGGCAGGATACCTGCATGAGGCAAGCCATCACTCCGGAGCAGAGGCTAGTCGCCACCCTGCGGTACTTGGCGACGAGGAGAAGCCTGAAGTTCTCAACAGGCGTCTCCCCCCAGGCTCTGGGGATCATTATCCCAGAGACCTGTTCTGCCATCATCCAGGTCCTGCAGAAGGAGTATATTGAGGTAAGATTTTTATCCTTTAACATCACATTTAAATGTATAGAATGTTTGATAATATATTGTATTTCTTTCCTCATTCCCTAATTACCATGATTGTAATATGCTGTGAATGTCCCCTTTGTCCTCATGCATGCTGGATTTTTAGGTAATTATTTTTTTTGTCCTTCATACATATTTGCCTTCACTTACCTCCTCAGCATGGTCTCCTGCCCCTATATTCACCTCATGTATTCACTTAACAATGTATTTTATCAGCTCCATAGTAGTACTTTACCCTAAATACCCCCTAAAATGTTTATAAATGTGATTTGTGCTTTAAATTCAGGCAGAGTGCCAGAGGCTTTTTTTGGGTGTCTCCAAATCATTTTTTTGGGTGTCCCCAAACTGTGGAGTCATACAAAAAAAAAACAATTATTCATTTTGCACATAAACAGGGAAAGCAGATTAGACACAAACATTCTTGGCCAACATCAAGATAACATTTATTTGAGGGAGTTTTTAAAGACCAAAGTATAAGGTACACCTATCAGATTCTCCCTCCCCCCCTCTCATGGGCAATTTCTAACATTATGGGGGGGGGGGGAGCTCTTGGACAGGTAACCCTCTCCACTTCATTGAGAGATGAATGCCTAAATAATGGGTATTGCTTTGAACAGCCCCTCCTTACTTACACTATTGGCAGCCCACTGGACAGGTAAGAAGTGTCATAATACAAAGATATAAATACACATTGAACACATTTGAGCACATTTGGCCATTCTGCTATTACCTAGCAAGATAATAATAGGATACAAAAACTTTAAACAGTACCATTTGAAAGTATACAGGCAGGCCATTGCACTACATGCTTTGGGGAATTCATCCATAAATCTGACCACAAAAGAGATGGGTATAGTGTGTATGGGCTTGGCAAAGTCAGCAGATAGATAAATGAGGATAGATAGAGAATTGGTATCAGCTGACTTAGCAGTTGGGGGGAGGGAGGGTTAAAAATGATTTGGGGACACCCAAAAAAAGCCTCTGGCACTCTGCCTGAATTTAAAGCACAAATCACATTTATAAACATTTTAGGGGGTATTTAGGGTAAAGTACTACTATGGAGCTGATAAAATACATTGTTAAGTGAATACATGAGGTGAATATAGGGGCAGGAGACCATGCTGAGGAGGTAAGTGAAGGCAAATATGTATGAAGGACACAAAAAATAATTACCTAAAAATCCAGCATGCATGAGGACACAGCCTGGGGACACAGATGTCATCTGCTGCTTTCATGATCTCTGGGACCTCTGACCAGACTGCACTCCCTTAGATATGGACTCTTCAGTCCACCAATTTTGCAGTAAAAGAATTGATGTGTGCCCCGGGGGTCCAAGGCTTCGCCAATTTATGATGTTTCTCCAGCGTTGCCTCCCTCTTTGTTTGGTTCTGAGCCCTTAATAAAGAATTTTTTGTTTCAATTATACTTGCCTATGTGTGTTTTCCTTAAAAAAGGACAGTTTGTTTGTGAGGATTCAGGTACATTTCAAAAATACAATGTGACATTAACAAGGGACACCAATACCAAGCAATCTCCTTGAGATTAAATAATACAAGATAATAATGGTGTTGTGGTAACTTGACACACAAAACACACACAAAAATATTATGGAGTAAAACTAAAAATAAAATAAAACAAAGATCAGCCTTGAAAAAAATACAAACCCTAAAATAAAAAAAACAGCCTTGAAAAAAAATTTAAAAAAATAAAACAACAAAAAAAAATTTGGTCAGATGTGACAAATCAAAATATATTGAGGGAATCACGATAAATACTAGAATTTCTTCTGAGCATGCGTGGCACTTTGTGCATCGGAATTGTCCACACACATTCGGAATTGACGCGATCGGATTTTGTTGTCGGAAAATTTTATAGCCTGCTCTCAAACTTTGTGTGTCGGAAAATCCGATGGAAAATGTCAGATGGAGCCCACACACGGTCGGAATTTCCGACAACACTCTCCGATCGCACATTTTCCGTCGGAAAATCCGACCGTGTGTACGGGGCAGAAGAGTAGTGGGAGGAAGAGTAGTGCCCTGTCCATGATTCCCCAAATCGTGTGCTCCAGCAGGAAGACTTGAGGGACAATGTCACTGATGCATGCATTGTCACGGCTCACCATCCTTGTGGCCTCCTCAAATGGTGACATGACAATGCATGCATCCTTTATCAGTAGCCACTGGCGTGGCAAAAAGAAGTCAAGCTCCCCTGAGCCTGTCCTTGTGACATACTCACACAGGTACTCATTGATGGTCCTCTGCTGAGTGTGCAGCCACTGCAGCATTGTCAATGTTGAGTTCCACCTGGTGGGCATGTCACAAATGAGGCGGTCGGTGGGCAGGTTGAATTCCCATTGAATGTCAGCCAACCGAGCACTAGCATTGTATGACCATTGGAAATGGCCACAGACTTTTCTGGCCTGCCTCAGAAGATCTTGTAAGCCTGGGTACCTGTTCAAGAAACATTGCACCACCAAATTCAGGACATGTGCCAAGCATAGAACATGTGTCAAGTGTCCCTGTCGGAGGGCGGAGAGAAGGTTGGTGGCATTGTCACATACAACCATTCCTGGCTCCAGCTGCCATGGCGTCAACCACCTCTGAGCCTGCCCCTGCAGAGCTGACAGAATCTCTGCCCTGATGTGGCTCCTGTCCCCTAGACAGACCAACTGAAGCACTGCATGGTATCATTTAGCCTGATTGCTTGCCTAGCCCCTTGAACGCTTAGGGAGCACTACTGGTTCAAAGGACAATTCAGCAGAAGAGGCCATAGAGGAAGAAGAGGAGAAGGGGGTGGAGCAGACAGATGTGGCAGAATCACCACCAGCTTTTTAGAGATATAGTGGTGGAACAAGCTCCAGCACTGAACCCCTTCCTGCTTCCTTCCCAGCTGCCAGCAGTTACCCAGTGCACCATGAAGGAAATGTAATGTCCCTGACCATGCCAGCTGGACCATGAGTCAGCAGTAATGTGAACCTTTCTGTTGACTGCCTTTCCAACAAGGCCAAAACATTACGTGAAAAGAAATTTCTTTTTGGAACCTGCCACGGTGGTACAGCACATTCTGCAAATTTACAAAAGGGGGCAGAGTTTACCAGATGAAAAGGCAGCAGTTGTAGTGCTAGCAATTTGGTCTAGCTAGCATTTAGACGCATGTGGATGGCTGGGACAGTATTGTTTTTTACGGTTCAGCAACTGGGGTAGCGAAATTTGCCTGGAGAAATCATCAGGTGGTGTACTGCTAGCAGATTGGGTGCAAGTACCTGTGGCACCCATTGCTATACCATCATTCCTCTCATTGGAGGTTTTTAAGAAGACTTGAGGTATAGTAAGGGTAGGGATCCCAGATGAGGAGCATCTGAGGTGCATTTTTTGATGCTGTGGGTCTTTCAAGGGCTGTTGCCAACAGACTGAATGGCAGGTCATCGTATGTCTTGTCAAGCATGTGGTGCCCAAGCGGCTGGTGTTCTGGCCACGCTTGATCCGCTTCAGACAGAGATTGCAAACAGCAACGCTGCAATCTGCTGCACATGTGTTGAAAAAAGCTTACCAATGAACTTTTGGAAGTCAGAGGGGAGTCATCAGCGCCCTGCACCTGTGGAGCTCTGTGGTGTGATGCAATAGGGTGGCTTCCCTTAAGCTAGCCCCTGGAGGACATCCTGCCTCATTGGAGTTGTGCCTCCTCCTCCTCCTCACTTTCCTCCTCTGTTCTCGCAGGCACCCAACTACAGTCAGTGACCTCATCATAACCTCTTTCCTCATCACTGGAGCAAATTGGCAATATGCTGCAGCTGGGGGAACATGACTGCTAGTTTATTGACTTTCTGTTGCACCCCCTCTCTCTAGACTCATGTTACTCCCTTCCTCAACCTGGGAACCAACATTGGAGCATTTAAGTTGTTGCGCATCCTCCAGCAGCATGTAATGACACTATGATCAAATAATTCAGGTGACTCCTCCGTGCATGATGGTGGGGCTACGGAAGGAGTAGCTGTGGACAAGGATCCGGTGGAATTGGCCGCTTTGGCAGCTGCTGTGGAAGGCAAACTTGTAGTGGCCTGTGAGCGTCTGCCTCTCCTTGTTGGCCTTTTGGACATAATGGGGATTTTTTAGGGGATTTTCATAACTTTTTATTCTAGAGTGTGGGGTGAACATATGATGCTTGGGTGCAATACTTTTGTGCTTGGTGCACTATAAACCGTTTTATTATTGTTTTTCATTTTTTGGGGGGGATTTTTAAAACTCTTTGTTATAGAGTGTAGGAACGGAATATGGTGCTTGGGTGCAATACTTTTGTGCTAAAGAAAATAAGGGTGCCGCAATTGTGGAGGATTTTTTTTCACTGCTGCTGCAAAGAACTGAAATAAAATAAATGTACAAAAAAATTAAGAAAGGCCAAAAAACAAACAAACAGTGGTAACACAGAAAAGGAAGGCCACCTGCGACTCAAAAGAAGGAACAGCAATTATGGAGACATTTTTTTTTGCTGCCCTTGGAATTTTTTTTTTAAAAAGCCCCCAAAAAAAGGGAACCACTGCTGACGCAGAAAGAGAAACACCTGTGACACTGAAGGGGGAACAGCAACTATGCCCTTAATATTGTTAGTGCTGCTGCGCCGCCAAAGAAAAAAAAAATCAATACAAAAAAAATATATATACCACAGCTGTGCTGACGCAGAGGGAATAACACCTGCGACACAGAAGGGGGAGTACTAATAATGCAGCAACAAAACCTGATACTGCTATTAAAGGAAAAAAATAAAAGATTAATGAAAAAAAAACATTGGATCAGTGGTGACACAGAAGTGTTGTACACACCAACACTTCAGTAGCACCACAACACTGTGTTATTCACAAAAAACACAGTCATTTCCAGTTCTAATAGGTCTTCCAAGGTGAGGAGTAACAGATGTCAGATAAAATGGTGGTGTGAAAGATATATATGGTATCCCAAAACTAGGTGGATGCTGCCTTCCTCAGATGGGGTAATCTGAAAGGAACTACAAGGAAAACAGAAATGGAAGGCGCACACACCTAGTGCATTACCAGAGATAATTTAATAATAAGACATTTTTGTATAAAAGTGGGTACTCACAAAATGCAACTGACAAAAGGCCATAAACACAGCGCATGGACATGCACAGAACACAGGGTACAGCTAACGTGTTTCTGGGGGGACGCACCGTCTTCCTCAGAGCTAGCCTAGCTCTGAGGAAGGGGGTGCGCCCCCAAAACTCGTTAGCTGTACCCCCATGTTCTGTGCATGTCCATGCACTGTGTTTATGGGCTTTTGTCAGTTGCATTTTGTGAGTACCCACTTTTATACAAAAAATTCTTGTTATTAAATTATCTCTGGTAATGCACTAGGTGTGTGCGCCTTCCATTCCTGTTTTTACTGTGTTATTCACACTACACTACACTGTATTATATACAGTGCACTACACTGTGTTATTCACACTCCACTACACTGTATTATATACTCTGCACTGCACTGTATTATATACTCTTCACTGCACTGTATTATATACTCTGCGCTGCACTGTATTATAATCATTGCACTACACTGTGTTATTCACACCGCATTACACTGTATTATATACTCTGCACTGCACTATATACTCTGCGGTGACACTTGAGAAAGCAGTCATGGTCAGAATTTGGGTAACCTCTTTCTCCTGGATCAAGCTGCTAGACACAAATAAGTAAATGACATTGAATAAGGGGGCGTATATAAATTAATGATGGGTACACCTGCTTAGTTATAACAATTTAAGACCAAGGGGTCTATTTATAAAAAATTGCTGAACAAATTTCACAAGCATTCTTCAACGCATTACAGGCTCCACAAATTATAATAAAAGAAAATAATAATAATACATGCACATTTTTTACCTGCAAAAGAAAATGTGCATTTATTATTTTTTAAAATTAACTTATCATTGAAGGTATGTCAGGAAAATACCACATTGTGGCCACAATATCATTTAGAATGGAGTGCTTCAAGATTGTGCATAATTTTAAAGGGTGCCTTGTTTTTCATTCATTATACTTTAATATTTAATCATGCCAAGATGTTTGCACTGAAAACCCCTGTCCTGGTTAACACTTGGGTTATATGTCTAGAGGGGGATGAAGTTGAACAAATTTCACAAGCATTTGCTTAGCCATCACCAATTCTCACCATACTTTTCCTAATACGTTTATTTTCTATGGTTGTCAGCTCCTTCTAATGGTCTTAATTATTTTCCCGATTAAAGGATAAGTTTCACCTTTGGGAACATGTTACATGTTCCACTTGTATTTGGAGTGGAACATGTAACATGTTCCCCCTCCTGAAACTGCTCAGGGATCTGCTGCCTCTGTGTGACAGCAGTACGGGGAGAAGTTCCCGGCACTAGCTGTCACTTTTTGAAATAATCGCAGCGGCCACAGAGCCACATGGCCACGTAATTCATTCACTCAGCTCTGTGTGTGAATGAACTACAAGCCCCGACATCCTTTGTGGCTGTCAGCTTGTAGTTCTCAATGAACTAACGTGGCACTGTGGAGCGCCATGGTAGTTAATTGATTCTTCCTGTCCGTGTATCTGCTTGTCCGTACGGGAGGTACAAGCACACAGATACAATGACAGATCTGCAGGAGACCTGCATGGCACCAGTACAATGATTTACAGTCTCCAAAATAAATAAATGCACATTTTTTTATCTGCATAAACTAAACCTATCCTTTAAAGCGTAACTCCACTTTTGTTGAGAAAAAAACCTTCCCCCTTGGTGATCTATGTACATTGCAAAGATTTTAACAAACTTTGTTGCAAATTTTTAGCTTTTGTTATTCTGAAGAAATCCCTGTGTGTTTGTCTGTATCCATGTGGGAAAGTAAGTCTAAAGGGAGTAGTTTAATAATTATAAATCAGCTGCTGCACCTGCAGGGCACTAATGAGGAAAGCTGCTGGGCCTGCATTACTTTAGATGTGATTTCCTATTGGGAGTATCTCACCAAAAATTAAATTTTTGTTTTAGGGGATGCCTGATATCTGACTTGTATCTTAGTGCAGACTTCTGGAAAAATCAGTAAGCCAATCATACAAGCAGGAAATTATGATTCTGGGAGGCAGAACACCCCCAGGTAGCCACATTGCATTTTCAGAAAATTACAGAGCTGCAGATTAAAAAGGAAAGGTAATTTTTTTTTTTTTTTAAGAGGGAAACTTTATTGAAATAATAGTACAATACACTTGTAAATAAGAGCATAAGTAAAGTATACAGAAGATCAATGAGACAAGATTACAACTCATGTAATAGGAAAAAAAGTAAAGTAAACCGTACGACTGGTTGGTTGTATGCAACCCCGTCTGTGGCGCTGTTCTTCAACAAATATTGGGCAGCAGATATTCCATAAACCAGCAGAGAATAGGGCTAAAATCTTGATAAAATAGGGATATCCTGAAGGAAGAGAAGCGGGGGGGGGGGGGGGTTGGGAAATAGTTGTAAAGGGAAAGGCACAGGAGAACCACAGTCAATAAAGAGCAACGGGAGACATAAGAGGCATCTGTAAGCCCCGGAGAGTGGGAGCCCAAATATTTTAAATTAGCACAGAATCAAAGTACAACCCACGAAGATCCATTAACCATTTATATGGTAATGTGCCTAGCCTCTGCCCATGAAGGGCAAATTTTATTGAATTTTTGTGGACAATTGTGTCTCAGATAAGTAATCTTATATAAAGGTAGTACAGGATTCATTAGGGCCTTCCAAGCCGAAGGCATAGAAGGGTCAGGGAGCTTCCATTTTGATAAAATTACCTTCCTGGCATAGTAAGCAGCATAAAACACAAACAACTTAATATGTTTAGTAGTGGCCAGGTTATCATTGATAGCCAGGAGGAAGACAAGCGGATCCATATCTAAGTGAAGCCCAGCAACCCTGGCTTAAATGGAGGAGAAGATTTGGATGCCGCACACCGGATGTAGTCAAAAAACTTCACTTTATTGAAAAAATGGGATCATCAAAATAACAAGACTGTCATGCAGAAAGTACAGGTAAGCTGATGCGTTTCGCACTCAGGACTGAGTGCTTACTCATAGCTAACAAATATTAAAAAGACAAACTCTTATATAGCTCAATGGGGTATCACATGATTGCCCAATTAGATGGTCATTGAGTCTCAGCTGGAAGCCGATTTAATGAGGTCTCGGCATCTGCTGGCTATTTGGTGTGTTGACTGATTGAGAAATGTTTTCAAAACCGTGACATGTAAATAGATGACAAAGAATGTGAAAAAAGATGTGTATATGTACATGTGCAGGCAAAAAATATATATGTGTGTATATATATATGGTGAATCCTATCAATAAACGTGTATATAATAATAAATATACTTCTATAACGTGTATATGTAAAAGGTGATGAGTATCAAAAAAAGGGGTTACTATTGGGTGAAAGGAAAAAATGTGTAAAAAATATTTCTCATTTAAAAAAAGAGAAAATATATTGATAAAAATATTCAGACAACGTGCAAAGTAAATGTGAAGAGTGAATGTAATAAAACTATATGTGAACAAAATATATGAATATGATGAAGCTCTCTATAATATGCCGGTGAAGTGGATGAAGCTCTCTATAGTAAGTCGGAATAATGCAGGTAAAATATAGAGCAATGTGACCTGAAATAATGCGTGATATGCCCGCGGTTGATAACAAGGTACATATAGGGCCCTATAATAATAGAAATAAACTGTGGGATTCAAAGACATGAAATCACGCTGATAAGGGTTGCCCTGATCTGGTCAAATGGCAGTGATATAAGCAGGGTCCCAGTAGACTGACTTGTAACGTAGTGATTCTAAATGATGAGCCTGGCCGAGAGCAGGGTGTGTGTGGAATTTCAGGAATGAAGCAGCGGTGTTCAAGGTAATAGAACGCCGCTAATCTGTGTCACACTAAATGTCTAGATGGAATTATAGTGATGGTAATAAAGTTGGTAGGGGTCTCGGCCAGTCACCCAAGTTTAAGGGATCACAAAAAGGGACAAATGAAAAACAAGTAAGGTACTATGGGCTGGGATACGAAGACATAAAATCACGCTGATCAGGGTTGCCCTGATCTGGTCAAATGGCAGTGATATATGCAGGGTCCCAGTAGACTGACTTGTAGCATAGTGATTCTAAATGATGAGCCTGGCCGTGAGCAAGGTGTGTGTGGAATTTCAGGAATGAAGCAGCGGTGTTCAAGATAATAGAGCGCCGCTAATCTATGTCACACTAAATGTCTAGATGGAATTATAATTATGGTAATAAAGTTGGGGGTGGTCTCGGCCAGTCACCCGAGTTTAAGGGGTCACAAAAAAGGACAAATGAAAAACAAGTAAGATACTACAGGCTGGACGAGAATGTTACCAGACTGAGATCGTAAAAATTAACCAGACAGACAATTAAGTTAAAAATATGTTAGTTTGTGATCCGTCTCGGGTGGCTCATATAAAAAAGCATGTCTCAGTATATGTGTGTCAGCAAATGCCAAGACCTCCAAACAAAACATATTAGAATAATACATCTTATGAGTCCACTAATACAATGCTCATATATTGACACCGGCAAGTGAAACAGATGAAAACAGGCATATAATGATCGGCGTGAATCCAATCTATAAAGACGATGAGAAGAAATGTTATAATGCTGCATTCTAAAGAGAAACAACTACATATTCATATTGCAACATTACACTCGCAAAATAAGCACTGAACACAAACGATACAATGTATGTCAGCTTATGTACATATAAATAAGCTTAATATATCTGAATATGATCCCAAGGTGTCCAAAAAAATATATATATATATGGACAACAAGGTGTACAAAATGTGAATGAATGGAAATGAATAAAATGAATAAAATAAAATAAAGTAAAAAAGTGTGAAGACATATTGCGTAAAAACCTAATATATATATCAGGTGTTTCCTACACAACTAGAAAGATGTATAGGACAATGAAAATTTCCATATATATCTATGTGATGAAGAATGAGCTAGAATAAAAGTAATAATAATGAAATAAAATTGTGAAACCTCATGATACAAATCATGAGTAATTATCCAAAGAAAACAAGGAAAAAAGTAGATATAATAACACAAAAATGTGTGGAGAACGAAATAGAATAAAACTATTTATCTCAATATTGTCGCGATATGCATCCTCAGGTAAAATTAGCTTGTACTTTAGTCAGGTATATAAAACACCCGAACATGATGGATATCGCGAAACAATAAAAGATATTGTATATTGCTATTGTTAATGTAACCTTTTGCAAACATCTATTATTGGCCATGGTTCCCTGGGAATTCCTGCTCTGCCATAGTTACTATACTGAGTATGCAGAGTAGGGGAACTTGTCGGGCATATATACCAATCAAGGTGGTAAATATTATATATTCATTCAAAACGTGAAAATGTAGAAAATGAACATAAAATGTTCTTTATAAGGACTCATGATAGTGTAGGTGTTATGACCATGTTCAAGCAGTATAGGAAAGTTACTCATAAAAATAGGAAACATCCCATTCAAAGTTGAGGCCCAAAGGAATTCTCGTATTTAAAGAGAATATCCAATAAACTTCGCGTTTGCAAAGCAGTTGGAACCTGTCTCCTCCCCTAGTGGGGGTGACAATTTTCTCTATACCTTGGATATGGAGACTTGTAACGTCTTTCTGATGTACAAAAATCCAATGTTTTGCCACGTTAGTTAATCTGTCCTTTTCAATATCGTATAAATGGTCATATAGACGGTCCCTGAGGCGACGTGTTGTCCGCCCGACATACTGAATCTGGCAAATATCACAAGTAATCACATATATTATAAACTGGGTGTTGCAGTTTATGAATGAGGCGATATTAAAAACTTTGCCATTTGTACAAGATTGAACCTGCTTGCCCTTTTTTATGTGACTACAGTAATTACATCCTTTTTTGCCACATTTGTAGTTACCCTTAAAATTTAACCAGTTGGCCTTCCTTTGTTCAGATACTACTAGGCTGGGTGAAAGTGAATTCCCCAGGGTGGGAGCCCTGCGGGAGACCACTTTAATCCCTTTGGACAGTATATTGTTAAATGCAGCATCGTTGTATAAGATGGGAAGGTATTTGGTGACAATTCTCCTAATTTGGTTAAATTCTGCACTGTATGGTGTAGAAAATACTGGGATGTTAATGGAAGGGGGGCTAATGTGAGGTTTATCTTGTAATAATGTATGTCTAGGGATGGTACTGGCTCTGTCAAGTGCTCTATTAACTAGAGCTGTACCATACCCCCGGTTTCTAAAACGCTGGGCCATACTGTGTGCCTCTCTGTGAAAACTTTCAGGGGTGCTACACAAGCGTTTGAGCCTCAAAAATTGTCCATACGGAACACCTCGTATGGTGTGTTTGGGATGTGCTGAATCTGCTCTAAGAAGGGCATTCCCAGCAGTGGGCTTCCTATATAAGGTGGTATGAATGGAGTTGCCTGTACCAGTGAGCTTAACGTCCAAGAATTCGATGCTGTGAGGTTGTAAGGTGCCTGTGAAGTTCAAGTTAAGATCATTGTTGTTGAAATATGAAAGCCAGGTTCCTAGATCAGCATCTGCATCTGATGTAAAAAACAGGAGGTCATCAATGAAATGGCAATAAAAAACCGTATCTAGTCTGCGGGGGCTATCACTTCCAAAGACGCGAGACCTCTCCCACCAACCCATGAAGATGTTGGCGAGGGAGGGCGAAAATTTGGCGCCCATAGAGGCCCCGCATCTCTGGAGATAATAGCCCCCATCAAACATGAAGAAATTGTGTGTGAGTAAATAATCTAATGCCTGTAAAATAAAATCTTGTAAAATGAGAGAAAATCTGCCTGATTCTTTGAGAGCCCAAGCAACTGCCTGTATACCCAGATTGTGTGGGATGCTAGAATAGAGACTGGTAACATCACAACTGATCCACCTATATCCACTCTCCCATCGTAAATGGTGTAATTTACTAAGCAACTGCTTGGTATCTCTCAGGTAGCCAGGCAGGCTGGTGGCCAAAGGCTGTAACTGGGAGTCCACCCATTCGCCCAGGCGTTCGTTAAGTGAACCGATGCCTGCTACAATGGGCTGGCCTGTTAAGGGCTGAAGACCTTTGTGGACCTTGGGTAAATGGTGGAATATAGGCATGATTGGATGTTCAGGAATAAGCTTCTCTTTATCTGAGTGTGAAAAAATACCCATCGATACCGCTCTGTCTAAAAGGGCAGAAAGTTTGTGTTTGAAGGGGAGTGTGGGATTGGATGAAAGTAATTGGTAGGTCTGTGTGTCAGATAACTGACGTAAAGCTTCTTGTATGTACATGTCAGTGTCCAAGACAACCACTACCCCCCCTTTATCTGCATTCCTGATAACTATGCTAGTGTCTGCTGTTAGTGTTTTTAAAGCTAATCTCTCATTTTGTGTCAAATTATCTTTAATCGGTTTTCTATGGCAACTGTGAGCCAAGCGAGTTAATTCCCCCTCCACCAACCTCTGAAATACATCAAGATCTTTGCCCCTGGATGCCACTGGGTAAAAGTCAGATTTAGATTTGATTATTAGTTTTTTCTGTGAATCAGTGGGATCCATGGGGGGTGGATCCGATTCATCTGCCAGTGTTATTAAATCTTGCAGTGCACACACTTCATTAAAAGAGATGGGTGAAGGGGGAGACTCACCTGATTCGCCAAGGTTCCCTGGAACGTCCTCTTCTCTAGAACCACCAAAGTGTTTCTTAAGTGTTAATAAGCGAGAAAACCTGTTAACATCCAAAATAGTGTGAAATAAATCAAAATGTCTATTCGGGCTAAAGTTAAGGCCTTTTGATAGAAGGTTGATCTCCTCTTCTTTTAAAGGTCTCTTTGAGATATTAAGTACGGTGGAACTCATTTCTTCATTTTGCCTCTCAAGCTGTAATGTGAGTTGTTTGGAGTTCTTGTGTCTCCTGCCGCCCCTTCTTGTTTTTTTATGGACGATTTCTTCCTCTTGGTGTAACCCGACCTGCGAGGGTTTCCAGCGTTGGTGTGGTTGTTGCTTCTGTTTGTTTCCACAGAACCTGTTGACCTGTCCAGAGAAGAGTCTGACATAGTGCGTGCCAGGGAATTGTCGGCTAGGTCGCTCTCTTGGTCAGAGAAGCTGACCTGTTTGCCGCGGTTTCTCCGTGACCGATTGTGGGAAAACACCGGTCTTTTCCAAGTGTAAACTTTATTGTTCTCATAATCATTTTTATCCCGGGCCATTTTGCCTCTCTTGCTGGCGATCACTGATTTTTCCATTTTGTCTAATTTGTTGCTCAAGCGGCTGTCCAGGTCTGTAAAAGCTGCCAGGTTTTGTGAAGAGGCAAGTTCAGACTGGATAAAAGACATGTCAGATTGTAGTACCTCTATTTCTTTGGTTTTAGAGGCAATGAGAATATTTATTAGTTTGAATGAACAGGTGTCCAAGGTGTCAGTCCATTCTTTTTTGAGATCATCATTGAACAGCTCTGAGGTAGGAAATTTTTTTATCCGTAAACCCCGTGGTATGTGTGCTATGGACAAATAGTCCTTCAAAAAATTGATGTCCCAAAATGCTCTAATTTCTCTCCCTATAATATGTTCCAGTTTTCTGAAATGACGTATTAACTGTACTCCATCGTCAGCTGACACACCAGGTGTTGTCGGGAGGACTCCACTGCCGCCTTCTTTTATGTACAAGCGCTTTTTATCATCCAATCATGTAAGTATATTTCCTTTTTAATAAAACATTGTTTCTACGGTATCACACTATGTGGCCTTTTATATATCCTTTATGAGCCATATATGGGGAGATCCTTGTTACGTCTGGAGAAGATACATCTTCATGAACTCCCTGTGATCCCTTCTGGCTGTCAAGGTCTTCCCACCATTGCCAGTGTGCAATAAAAACTGGTTTGACCCTTACAGTATACACTGTCTTGGGTTCAAACCCTCCGGTAAGCCTCCATCTTTACCGTCTGAGTGATTTGCACGTTTGTGAAGACACTGTGGTGTGATGTTTTAGAGCTGATCCATCCATACATTATCCAACCTGGACATGTGTGTTTTTTAAATAACCAGCTGTTCATCATCATTTTCTTAGACTTTATGGCCTTACACCGGTGAAGGTGGTTCACACATCACTCATAAGCGGTGACCCATTCAGTTTCTCACTCACGGACTTCTTTCAAATTGTATTTGTATCCTTATTAATTTTTAATGTGAGACATTCAACTGTGCTTCAGTTTAAACTTTATGTAGGGCACATGTTCTTTACCTTACCATTTTGAAGGTGCCTTATTCTTCCTTTTAGCGCTACACGTTTGGTTTTATATTTTGATTCGTTAGGCATTACACATTTTTTCCTTTCACCCAATAGTAACCCCTTTTTTTGATACTTATCACCTTTTACATATACACGTTATAGAAGTACATTTATTATTATATACACGTTTATTGATAGGATTCACCATATATATATACACACATATATATTTTTTGCCTGCACATGTACATATACACATCTTTTTTCACATTCTTTGTCATCTATTTACATGTCACGGTTTTGAAAACATTTCTCAATCAGTCAACACACCAAATAGCCAGCAGATGCCGAGACCTCATTAAATCGGCTTCCAGCTGAGACTCAATGACCATCTAATTGGGCAATCATGTGATACCCCATTGAGCTATATAAGAGTTTGTCTTTTTAATATTTGTTAGCTATGAGTAAGCACTCAGTCCTGAGTGCGAAACGCGTCAGCTTACCTGTACTTTCTGCATGACAGTCTTGTTATTTTGATGATCCCATTTTTTCAATAAAGTGAAGTTTTTTGACTACATCCGGTGTGCGGCATCCAAATCTTCTCCTCCATTTAAGCCTGCTTTGTCTAGCATTCAGCCAGCACCTGGAGCTCTTCTGCTCTGAAACTTCCACTTACACCTGGGTCAGTGTCAGCCTGAGCGGTGGAAACACTTTCTTTGCTAAGCCCAGCAACCCTGTTAACATCAGCGACCACTGCTCGCCAATAGGTCTATAGGAGAGAGCACGACCACACCATGTGAATAAAGGTCCCCACTGACTGCCTGCATTTTGGGCATGCCATGTGTCCCCTGTTCCACGTAAATAATGAACAGCCTGTGGGGAATATACTACACCCTATGTAAGAACTTCAATTCCACAAAGCGATCTCCGGCAGATATCATAAGTGGAATGCAGTGTTGCAGACCCTCAGTCCAATCCTCCTCCGTCAAGGCAGGGACGTCCCGCTGCCACAATTAAACAATCTAAGCATTTTAGAGGTGTCTCTGCATGTGAATCTGAGATAAATGGAGGAAAAAGTCTGATCAATATTATTAGCTGTGAGGAGGGATTCAACCGAGTGGGTAGCAAGAACCACCCCATCAAGGAACTGTCCGGGCAGCATGTCTGTGCTGCAAGTACCTAAGGAACATCCAGGGAGGAAATTTAAATTGACGTTTCATCCCTACAAACGAAAGAAGATGTCCCTCAGGTAAAATATGGCGCAACGTCCGAAACTCATATCTAGCCCAGACCTGTGGGTTGCCCCACAGCGGGGTATGCGGAGAGACAGTTCCCGGGTCCTGTAGATGGAGGGTAACCTGCTTCCAGGCTGCAATCGTCGCTTTCATGGGGGTAGTGACCTGGGAGCTATATCTCGGGCCTCTGTATACCAGATTACTAAGTTCTGAATAGGAGCCTAGGAGCGCCGCCTCCAAATTAACCGCCGGATTAAATATGTCTTGGGCAAATCACCACCTCACATTAACCAGCACCGCCACCCAGTAATATTTCTTAAAGTTAGGCAGAGACAGCCCACCCTCCGTCAATGAAAGCTGCAGTGTAGTCTTAGCCACTCTATGGGTCGAGCCCTCCCAGACAAAGGAGGTGATGACCTGATCTAATTTAACAAAAAAGGCATTGGGGATAGGGACCGGGGTGTGACAGAAGACATAGAGGAACTTCGGGAAGGAAGGATATGTTAATTAAATTTACTCTCCCTACCAGGGTCAGTGGCAAAGCTTTCCACACCGAACAGCACCAAAGGAATTGTTGGAAGATAGGATATAAATTATCCTCTAGGTAGCATTGTGGGTCATTTTGAATGTAAATTCCCAGGTATTTAAATCGCGACAACCATTTAAGAGGGACCTGTAAATCAGCCGGTGGAATCCCATCAGACAGGGAGAACAGAAACGATTTGTCCCAGTTCACCCTGTTCCCTGAGAAGGAGCCAAAGGGTCAATGATAGCAAGAGCCACCTTCAACAACTGTTGGGCATCTCTGAGATATAGAAGCGTGTCATCAGCGTATAGGGATACCTTTTCGACTAATGGGGGGAATAAAATGCCCTGCACCTCCCCTGAAATTCTTAGACGCACCACCAATGGTTCAATAGCCAGCAAAATAGGGTCAGGGAGAGGGGACAGCCCTGCCTGGTGCCTTGATGGAAGTGAAAGGGGGCTGACAACATACTATTTGTACGGACTCTGGTCGATGGGGCTGAATAGAGTAAACGTAGCCACGAGATGAAGTTGGGCCCCAAACCAAATTTGTGTAGAATAAGCCATAAGTATTCCCACTCCACTGAGTCAAATGCCCCGCCTGGCAGTCGAACCTGCAATCACTGTATGGAGCCGCCTCAGGTTAATATCCACGAGAGACCAAAGATTGCCCTATGGCAGGATTTTGAAGGCACTACCATAAACGTCAATGAGGTATAGATAAAAAATATATACTTTTATTACATAACCAAAGAGAAAATATAAACAACAACATATATACAAATCAAAATGCAAACAATGTGTACAAAAAGATACATTAGGAGCATAGTACATATGGTTATAGATACAGATTGCATCAAAATGGAAAGAGGACCATTTGTCAAGGTTTGATAAGTCTCACTGAACCAGTTTTCATTTTGATTTGTATATATTTTGTTGTTTATATTTTCTCTTTGGGTATGTAATAAAAGTATATATTTTTATCTATACCCATTGACGTTTATGGTAGTGCCTTCAAAATCCCGCCATAGGGGAATCCTTGGTCTCTCTCAGATTCATGGGATGTGGCACACCTTTCTAAACTACTCTCTGTCAGATTCTCATTTTTCAGGTTAATATCCATGCCCATACCCGGCATAAACCTGATTTGGTCACCGTGGATCAGGGACAGGATGACTTTATTGAGGCGGGTCACCAAAACCTTCGCAAGGATCTTTGCATCCACATTGAGGAGTGAAATGGGTCTATACAAAGAACAGAGTTCTGGATCCTTGCCAGGCTTAGGCACCACCACAATAATAGCCCTAGACAAAGAGGGGGCAGGGAGGAAGACTCAAAGGAGCCAGAGAGAACCTCTAACAGTCTACTGGCCAGGGTATTATAAAATTCCACAGGGAAGCTATCATCCCCCAGGGTCTTCCCTGACTGCAGGGAACTAATAGAACACTGAAGCTCCTTCAGGGTGAGCGGAGCGTCAAGCCCCCGGTGTGCCTCCTCAGAAAGCAATGGAAGGTGAATAACATCTACAAAATCATAAAATTCATCCACAGAATACCCCACTCTGGAGGAATAGAGAGCCATGTAGAAGGAGGCAAACCGGCCGTTAATATTCCTGGGATCAGACAGCAGATTTCCCGCGGCGTCTTTAATATTGGCAATACTTGTTGTTGTCCCCTGTTCTCTGGACAACCACACCAGAAGGCACCCGGTCCGCTCACCCTGCTCAAAAATGCTCTGTGACTCATGTAGCAACAATTTCTTAGCAGCCGCAACACGAAGCAGCATCACCTCCCGCAGGGCACAGCGCAAATCCCCACGTGTGATCTCATCTGTCTGCAGAATACTCTGTTTTCAAGGTGGTGGCCCTCTGCTCAGCCTGGGTCAGAGCTGAACCGGCCTGTCGCAGGGTACGGCTTATGTCTGAATTGGTAATGGCCCTGAGCATGGACCTTAAAGGCCTTCCAACTAGAGGCCGGATACGTGGCAGGCGGGTTAGCCTCCCAATACTCTCGCAGGGACGACTCTGCATCTGGGACGACACGATCGTCTGAGACCCAGAACCGGGACAGGTGCCATAGGCAGTCAGTGGGGGTTGATGTCACAGATCAGCTGCAGAGCTGATCTGTGTCTCACCTTTACTGCTGTAGGCTGGCTGGCACCTGTTGCTCCACTAACTTGTGTTCAGCTCTACTGCACTCTGCAGCTATGGGAGTCACCGGCCTCACCTGTTGCTTAAAAAATGATTCCTTTCTGCTACTTCCTGGATATCGGGAGATATTATGAATATCTTGCGTCTACGGGACAATTGTCTATATGCAAAATTGGAGAAATGTCTATTTGAACAAACACAAGTTCCATTTCTGGGCTACATAATCTCATCACAGGGCCTCCTCATGGACCCAGCCAAACTTCGGGCCATCTCTGAGTGGCCCCAGCCCTCTGGTCTTAAAGCCACCCAACGCTTTTTGGGCTTCACCAATTACTATCACTAATTCCTTCATAACTACTCCACCTTGGTGGCCCCTATTACATCTCTCACTTGCAATGGTGTCAATGCCCGGCTCTGGTCCCCTAAAGCCATTGATGCTTTCCTCAAACTCAAGGCAGCCTTCTTCTCCGCCCCAATTCTCCTACGTCCGGACATTACAAAACCCTTTTCTTTGGAGGTTGATGCCTCTTCAGTAGGAGTCGGTGCCGTCCTACTCCAAGCTCAGAAGGGCAAGTCTCAGCCTTGCGGATTCTTTTCCAAGAAGTTTTCTTATGCGGAGAAGAACTATACCATTGGGGACCGTGAGCTACTCGCTATTAAACTAGCTCTTTAAGAATGGCGACATCTTCTAGAGCAGCGGTTCTCAACCTGGGGGTCGCGACCCCCTGGGGGGTCGATTGCCGATTCTCCAGGGGGTCGCGGATGCTGGCCGAGATGCTGCCTGAGGTGCTGGCCGAGACGGACCCGAAGTTACTGCCGGAGTCCGTCCGTCTCGGCCAGCGAGATGTCACTTCCTGCAGAGGAGAGACTGCATGGAAGTGACGTTCGGTCGCCGCCATCTTGGTACTCTCGTCCACAGTAATGCTTAGACTTAGAAGTCGGCAAGCGGACATCTTGTTACACCCACCGAAGTCCGCTTGCTGTGGATGAGTGTACCAAGAGGGAGGCAACGACACACCTGAAGAAGAACACCTGTGTCACTGTGACATCTGGTAAGTCAGACACACAGGAGAAGCTGACAAGATAACATTTTTTTCATTGTTACTTAACATTTATATATATATAAACGTATATATATATAAATGTCCCAGTTGGTTCCTCAAAAGTGTTTATTCCGTGCCAGTGCTAGATACATGTTTGGGTGCTATACACTTTGTGTATCTAGCACTGGCACGGAATAACCACTTTTGAGGAACCAACCGGGACGTTTATATATAAATAAGTGGTGGGGGCGCAAACAAACTGAAAAAATCTGAAAATAAAAACCCCCATTAAAACGCTGCAACTGTGCCTTTAAATGCAGCCACTGTGCCCATCAATTGTTGCCACTGTGCCATCAAACGCAGCCACTGTGCCCTTTAATTGTTGCCACTGTGCCAAACACAGCCACTGTGCCCATCAATTGTCGCCACTGTGCCAGCAAACGTCGCCACTGTGCAGCCACTGTGCCCATTAATTGTCGCCACTGTGCCATCAAACGCAGCCACTGTGCCCATCAATTGTCGCCACTGTGCCAGCAAACATCGGCACTGTGCAGCCACTGTGCCCATCAATTGTCGCCACTGTGCCCATCAATTGTCACCACTGTGCCAGCAAACGCCACCACTGTGCCATCAAATGCAGCCACTGTGCTCATCAATTGTCGCCACTGTGCCAGCAAACGCTGTCACCACTGTGCCCATCAATTGTCGCCACTGTGCCAGCCACTGTGCCCATCAATTGTCGCCACTGTGCTCATCAATTGTCGCCACTGTGCCAGCAAACGCCGCCACTGTGCCATCAAATGCAGCCACTGTGCCCATCAATTGTCGCCACTGTGCCAGCAAACGTCGCCACTGTGCAGCCACTGTGCCCATCAATTGTCGCCACTGGGCCCATCAATTGTCACCACTCTGCCAGCAAACGCCGCCACTGTGCCATCAAATGCAGCCACTGTGCTCATCAATTGTCGCCACGGTGCCATTAAACGCAGGAACTGTGCCCTTTAATTGTTGCCACTGTGCCAAACGCAGCCACTGTGCCCATCAATTGTCGCCACTGTGCCAGAAAACATTGCCACTGTGCAGCCACTGTGCCCATCAATTGTCGCCATTATGCCATCAAACACAGCCACTGTGCCCATCAATTGTCACCACTGCCAGCAACACCGCCACTGTGCCATCAAATGCAGCCATTGTGCCCATCAATTGTCACCACTGCCAGCAACACCGCCACTGTGCCATCAAATGCAGCCATTGTGCCCATCAATTGTCACCACTGTGCCAGCAAACGCCGCCACTGTGCCATCAAATGCAGCCACTGTGCTCGTCAATTGTCGCCACTGTACCATTAAACGCAGCCACTGTGCCATCAAACGCAGCCACTGTGCCATCAAATGCAGCCACTGTGCCCTTTAATTGTTGCCACTGTGCCAAACGCAACCACTGTGCCCATAAATTGTCACCACTGTGCCAGCAAACGTCGCCACCTGTGCCATCAAACGCAGCCACTGTGCCCTTTAATTGTTGCCACTGTGCCAAACGCAGCCACTGTGCCCATCAATTGTCGCCACTGTGCCAGCAAACGTCCCACTGTGCAGCCACTGTGCCCATCAATTGTCAGCACTGTGCCCACTGTGCCAGCAAACGCCGCCACTGTGCCAGCAAACGCGACCAACGAAAATAATTTTACTGTTAGGGGTCCCCACAACTTGGGAAATTTTATCAAGGAGTCACGGCACTAGAAAGGTTGAGAACCACTGTTCTAGAGGGTTCTCCCCATTGTGATAACATCTATACTGATCATAAAAATCTGCAGTATTTACAATCCGCAAAACGCTGGAAACCACGTCAAGCTCGCTGGTCTCTCTTTTTCGCCCGCTTCAACTTTAACATTACTTTTCATCCAACCTTCGAGCCGATGCCTTGTCCAAGTTGCTTGATGTCAACGATTCTGAGAATCACCTAGATACTGGTCCCATCATCCCGCCGCATTGTATTCTAGCCACTACTCATTTCCCGCACTTCATCCCAAACTCCTTGTTTGGGCACATGACTTCAAGTTCTGTGGACATCCTGGCATACCTCGTACTTATGACCTTCTTCAGCGTCATTACTGGTGGCCTTCTTTTTGTAATAATGTTAAGGAATATGATCAAGCTTGTACGGTTTGTGTACTTTCCAAATCTTCCACGTCCACCCCTGTTGGGTTGCTTTTGCTCTTACCAGTTCCCGCTATACCTTGGCGTTGTATTTATATGGATTTTATCTCTGATCTGCCCCCCTCAACAGGTTCTACTGTCATCTGGGTAGTAGTGGACCGGTTCTCCAAAATGTGTCACTTGATTCCTCTCCCAGGCCTAACTTCTGCTCCCAGTCTTGCAACAACTTTCATTAAAGAGATCTTTCATCTTCATGGGATGCCTTCACATATCGTCTCTGACAGAGGAGTTCAATTTACTGCTCGGTTTTTGAGAGCCTTGGCCAGCTCCTTTGGGATTAAACTGGATTTTTCATCTGCCTTTCATTCCCAGCCCAATGGGCAAACGGAACGTGTCAATCAAAATGTAGAACGTTTTCTCTGTGCTTTCATCTCAGCCCACCAAGATGACTGGGTGGACCTTTTGCCCTGGGCAGTGTTTGCCTTAAACCATCACTCCAATGCAAGTTCTGGAAAATCTCCCTTCTTCACTGTTTAGGGGCAGCATCCATCTGTTCCCTTTCCTGTTCCCATTTCTCCACTTGTACCAGCAGCAGCTGAAACTCAAAGGTCCTTCAACTCAATCTGGAAAGAAGTCTCTGAGAATCTTCATTTAGGTGCTTCCAGGCATAAAACGGCAGCAGATCGGCATCGCCGTCCCGCTCCTAAGTTCCTGCCTGGCGATAGAGTTTGGCTCTCTACCAAGCACATCCGACTCCGGGTGCCCTCAATGAAATTTTCCCCTCTCTTCATTGGTCCATTTCCTATTCTCCGTCAGATCAATCCAGTTGCTTTCAAGCTCCGTCTGCCCTCTCATCTCAGGATACCCAACGCATTCCATGTCTCCCTGCTCAGGCCACTGGTCCCCAATTGCTTCTCTTGCCCTTCTTCTCACCCCGCTCCTGTGGCTGATACCACGGATCAGTATGAGATTAAAGAAATATTGGACCCCAAGTATTCCCGAGGGAGGCTACTCTATCTGATTGATTGGAAGGGCTATGGTCTGGAGGAGAGATCTTGGGTTCCTGCCACCGATGTCTCAGCCCCATGTTTGGTGACAGATTCCATCTGAAATTTCCCTCCAAGCCAGCCCCTAGACGTGTAGGGGACCTCTTAGGGGGGGTACTATCACAGATCAGCTGCGGAGCTGATCTGTGTCTTACCTTTACTGCTGTAGGCCGGCTGGCACCTGTTGTTCCACTTGCTTGTATTCAGCTCGGCTGCACTCTGCAGTTATGGGCGTCGCCGGCCTCACCTATTGCTTAATATATGATTCCTTCCTGCTACTTCCTGTTCAGCCCCTCATGTCCTTCTCTATTTAAATCCCTCTCAGGCTAGTTCTGGTTGCTTGAACAACATTTGTTTCTGAGCTCCCTTCGTGTAACCTGCCTTAACCTAACCTCTCGTGAACTGATCTCCTGTGTACCGACTCAGCTTGTTCTGATTACGTTGTCTGCAGCCCACCCTGACCTTGGCTGGCTATCCAGATCTCCTTTGCTTCATCCATCCATCCTTGTCTGACAGTGTCTTCTGGTATCTTCCTAGCAAGTGGGGTGAACCCGGGGGTCGTGACCTGGGGTCAGCACACAGCTAAGCCCAAACCCTCGTGAGAGGGTCCCTGACAGAATACCGACTGGCCCTTAGACTCCACGCCCTGGGGGATCCTGTGTCTCCTGCTCGCCTGTGGGCTCACTGTAAGTAGTACCGTGACAGTAGAACATTGAGGCACAACAATATGGGCATGTGGTCAGATATGCCTCTAGGCAGTATGGAAACCTCTTGTACCTTAGCTAAGACAGGGCCGCTGACATAAACAAGTTCTATATGGGACATGCCCGCATACATGGCAGATTTACAAGTATAGCTCCGTAGAAGGGGATTTTTCCATTGCCAGACATTTGTGAATGTAGGAACCCATCTGGAGAGCGGGGATTCCACAACCATGTCCAGAGTCAGCATATACAAGTTAGGACAGGGGGGCATGTTAAAATCCCCTGCCAAAACCACATTATCAGTAGAAAAGTTTGCTATGAGTTGAGTAATCCTGTGCAACACCGCCAGAGATGCTGGCGGAGGGATATATAGTCCCACCACCACCAAAGGCACACTCCCAATGACAGCATGAAGAATCACAAACCATCCCACGGGGTCCAGATGCAAATCCACCAGTGTAAAAGAAAGGGATTTATGGAAAGTACACTTACTCCCCTGGCATAGGAAGAGTAAGTGATATGGTAATAATGTCCTACCTAGGGACGGCTACCAGTGATGTGAGTTTCTTGTAATAAGCAAATATCTGGGCGGTATGTTTTAAGGAAACTAAACACCAAGGAGCACTTAATTCCGGAGTTTAAAGCCTGGACATTACAGGAAACAAGGGTTAAGGGAGCCATGTCCAAGGGAGAAAAAACAGTATGGCTGGCAGGCAGTGGCGGCTGGTGCTCAAAATTTTTGGGGGGGCGCAAAAAAATGGAAAAATTCTTAAAAATACTGAAAAAACACCATCAATTGCAGCTTCACTGTGCCATCAATTGCAGCCACTGTGCCCATAAAATGCAGCCACTGTGCCATCAAATGCAGCCACTGTGCCATCAAATGCAGCCACTGTGCCCATAAAATGCAGCCACTGTGCCCCATAAAATGCAGCCACTGTGCCCCATAAAATGCATCCACTGTGCTCATCATATGCAGACTCTGTGGCCATCATATGCAGCCTGTGGCCATCATATGTAGCCTCTGTGCCCATCATATGCAGCCTCTGTGCCCATCATATGTAGCCTCTGTGACCATCAATTGTAGCCTCTGTGCCCATCGTATGCAACTTGTGCCCATCATGTGCAGCCTCTGTGGCCATCATATGCAGCCTGTGCCCATCATATGCAGCCTCTGTGCCCATCATATTTAGCCTCTGTGCCCATCCTATGCAGCCTCTGTGCCCATCATAATGCAGCCTGTGCCATCATATTCAGCCTGTGTCCATCATACAGCCTCTGTGCCCATTATATGCAGCTTGTGCCCATCATATGTAGCCTGTGTGCCCATCATATGTAGCCTGTGTGCCCATCGTATGTAGCCTGGGTGTTCATCATATGCAGCCTGTGTGCCCATCATATGTAGCCTGTGTGCCCATCATATGCAGCCTCTGTGACCCATCATATGTAGTCTGTGTGCCCATCATATACAGCCTCTGTGACCCATCTTATGCAGCCTGCATGTCCATCATATGCAGCCTCTGTGACCCATCATATGTAGCCTGTGTGCCACTCATATGTATCCTGTGTGCCCATCATATGCAGCCTGTGGCCATCATATGCAGCCTCTGTGCCCATCATATGCAGCCTCTGTGCCCATCATATGCAGCCTGTGCCCAACCCCAGACATTCCAGGAAATGAGGGTTAAGGGAGCCATGTCCAAGGGAGAAAAAATAGTATGGCTGGCAGACTGTGGCAGCTGGTGCTCAAAATTTTTTGGGGGCGCAAACAAACTGAAAAATTCTTAAAAATACTGAAAAAACACCATCAATTGCAGCTTCACTGTGCCATCAATTGCAGTCACTGTGCCCATAAAATACAGCCACTGTGCCATCAAATGCAGCCACTGTGCCATCAATTGCAGCCACTGTACCCATCAAATGTAGCCACTGTGCCCATCAAATGCAGCCACTGTGCCCATAAAATGCAGCCACTGTGCCCCATTATATGCAGTGCCTGTGCCCATCATATGCAGTGCCTGTGCCCATCAAATGCAGCCTGTGGCCATCATATGTAGCCTCTGTGCCCATCATATGCAGCCTCTGTGCCCATCATATGCAGCCTCTGTGCCCATCAATTGTAGCCTCTGTGCCCATCATGTGCAGCCTCTGTGGCCATCATATGCAGCCTGTGCCCATCATATGTAGCCTCTGTGCCCATCATATGCAGCCTCTGTGCCCATCATATGTAGCCTCTTTGCCTATCCTATGCAGCCTCTGTGCCCATCATATTAAGCCTGTGCCCGTCATATTCAGCCTGTGTCCATCATACAGCCTCTGTGCCCATTATATGCAGCCTGTGCCCATCATGTGCAGCCTCTGTGCCCATCATATGTAACCTGTGTGTCCATCATATGCAGCCTGTGTGCCCATCATCTGTAGCCTGTGTGTCCATCATATGTAGCCTCTGTGCCCATCATATACAGCCTCTGTGACCCATCATATGTAGCCTTTGTGTCCATCATATACAGCCTCTGTGACCCATCTTATGCAGCCTGTGTGTCCATCATATGCAGCCTCTGTGACCCATCATATGTAGCCTGTGTGCCAATCATATGTAGCCTGTGTGCCCATCATAAGTATTCCGTGTGCTCATCATATGCAGCCTGTGTGCCCATCATATGCAGCCTCGGTGACCGATCATATGTAGCCTGTGTGCCCATCATATACAGCCTCTGTGACCCATCTTATGCAGCCTGCGTGTCCATCATATGCAGCCTCTGTGACCCATCATATGTAGCCTGTGTGCCAATCATATGTAGCCTGTGTGCCCATCATAAGTATTCTGTGTGCTCATCATATGCAGTCTGTGTGCCCATCATATGCAGCCTCTGTGACCCATCATATGTAGCCTGTGTGCCCATCATATACAGCCTCTGAGACCCATCTTATGCAGCCTGCGTGTCCATCATATGCAGCCTCTGTGACCCATCATATGTAGCCTGTATGCCAATCATATGTAGCCTGTGTGCCCATCATAAGTATTCCTTGTGCTCATCATATGCAGCCTGTGTGCCCATCATATGCAGCCTCTGTGACCCATCATATGTAGCCTGTGTGCCCATCATAAGTAGCCTGTGTGCCCATCATATGTAGCCTTTGTGCCCATCATATGTAGCAGCCTCTGTGACCCCCCCACTCGCCGTCTGACTGGCACACATTTACCCCATCCTGGTGGTGGGTGACGGCGGCAAGCTGTGGGACATGCAGCAGGTGATGGCAGCGAGCTCCTGTGTCCTCCATGGCTCTCTGTCCTCCCGTTCTTCCTTCCTGTTAGGCATCCAATCAGGGTGCCTGTGCCTTCAGCCAATCAGGTGACAGGTATAAGATCCATGCCTCCTAATTGGCTGAAAGGCAGTTCAGTGTTAGCAAAGCAAATATTAATTTGCTTTTCTAACCCACCTGGGTGAACTGCGAGCGCAATGCTCTGCGCTCGCAGTTCACCTTTTCTGAAGCCTATTAGAGCTTATGGGCCAGATGCCTGAATAGGGGGTTGCTACAGCGCTCCCATGGATAGATTCGTGCAATGCATGAATCTATCCATTTTACACAGAGGGGGTGGCTTGAGAGAGGGGGCGGCGCCCGTGCACCCTTAACGGACGCACCGCCACTGAGGGAACGGACATTTGGACCCTGAGGAAAGACCATTGACAGCTCCCCCCATGCTTCAAAGGCAGAAAGCATAGTAAAAAGTAAGCAAGAATTGACATTAAATATAAGGTATAGAGCACATTCCTTTAACCAACAACATAAATAACATAACCCATTCCAGCACAACCCGAAACCAGGGTATGCCCGTATTCCAAAACAAAACATGGTCAGCGACCAACTGGGGTCATGAACAGAGGACAGTCAGTAGAATCTGTCCACCTAAGGCACAGACAAAACAAGTCTGAAGGAGATGCCCCCAACTGTGCAATAGTATACGCTATATTATTTTTTCTTTATTTGCTATTTTTTCCCCACGAAAGTGGAGTTACCTTTTAAGGTATGTCAGGAAAGTACTACATTATGATCACAATACCAGCTTGCAAAGGTAGAGGAATAAATCACCTCTAATGCTGGTCGGCCCGTGCTTCAATATTTTGCATGATTTAAAAAGGGTGCCTGGTTTTGTATTCATTATACTTTAATATTTAATCATTGCCAAGATGTTTGCACTGAAAACCCATGTCCTGGTTAACACATGGGTTATATGTCTACAGGGGGATGAAGTTATCATTCTGGGTAGGGATGGGCTATCTGTTCGAGTCGAACATGAGTTCGACTCGAACATTGGCTGTTCGCCCGTTCGCCGAACAGCGAACGATTTGGGGTGTTCGCGGCAAATTCGAAAAGCCGCGGAGCACCCTTTAAAAGTCTATTTGAGAAATCTAAAGTGCTAATTTTAAAGGTTAATATGCATGTTATTGTCATAAAAAGTGTTTGGGAACCCGGGTCCTGCCCCAGGGGACATGTATCAATGCAAAAAAAGTTTTAAAAACGGACGTTTTTTCAGGAGCAGTGATTTTAATAATGCTTAAAGTGAAACAATAAAAGTGAAATGTTCCTTTAAATTTCGTACCTGGGTAGTTTCTATAGTATGCCTGTAAAGCAGTGCATGTTTCCTGTGTTTATAACAGTCCGAGAGCAAAATGACATTTCTAAAGGAAAAAAAGTAATTTAAAACTACTAGCGGCCCCGACAATATACATAAAAGTCATTGAAATTTTTTTTTTTTAAATGCGCGGGGGTCCCCCAAAATTTAATTACCAGGCCCTTCAGGTCTGGTATGGATATTAAGGGGAACTCCGCGCCAAAATTAAAAAAAAAATGGTGTAGGGTTCCCCCCAAAAATCCATACCAGACCCTTCAGGGCATTGATTACTGTAAAAATGTAATTGGCAGGGAAGGGGTTAACACTAGGGGCGATCAAGGGATTAATTGTGTTCCCTGGTAGGTGATTCTAACTGAAGGGGGAGGGGACTGTGTAGGGGAGATTACAGATCGCTGTTCATACTCTGTATGAACAGACGATCTGTCTCTTCTCCCCTCAGAAAACCGGAAACTGTGTGTTTACACACACAGATCCCGGTTCTCCGCGTGTCAGCCGTGATCGCGGGAGCCCGGTGGTGATTGTGACCACCGGGCACTCGCATCGACTCAGGGGATGAGCAGCGGGCGTGCTCGCGCCTCCAGCAACGCTTGCGCGCCCCTAGTGGCTTTGCGGCAACTGCGACAACTGTGGCGGCTGGTCGGCAAATGGTTATTGGATGTTTATATTTTGGTTAATAAAATGACTGATATGGCCAATTTAACTCCAATTCTGCGTGGTGTGGTCATTAGATGGAAGGGTGGGGTTATTGGTATAACAGGCAACAAGCCATATTTAATACCATAGTCAAGTGCTATCAATAAGATATTGTGTCAAAACTGTGTTGGCTGTAAGAGGATTCATTCAGCCACTTGGGCAATTACTGTGTACAGCTTTAAAAATAATAAGCAGTTTCACCATTTATCTAAACATATATTGTGTGGGAATTCATAATGACTTGACTTTGGGTGTTGGGTCAGTTTAGCATCCACCCCACCCACGTCACCGCCCAAGAAGAGAGAAATCTTGTTTTGTAGCCCTCGGGCCACACCCAATTCTTTCCTTGACTAATTCTGCTCGGGAATAACCTACAGGACCAGTTTATATCTGGGAACCAACTAATTGGTTCTTATGTATCTGTGTAACTGGCATTTAGCAACCTTCTTGTAGATGATAAACAAAGTTGAAATTTTTTTTTTGCCTGCTACAAAACCATGAATAGGAGTTCCCCTTTTAAAGATAGAGAGCAATGAGTGTTGCCATTTCCATGCAGAAGCTTCTTGACCAGCTTCACCCCATATATCACATGTTGCAATTAATTCCTGTTTCAAGCTAATTAGTTGGACGAGATAATGGGTGACGGTTACCAGCGGGCATTCCTTACAATAATGTCCTGCACAAGCATAGCAGACAAATAGCCCATAGGCAGTACAGGGTTGACCCAGAATTAGGGATAGGCTGAACACCCCCCTGTTCGGTTCACATCCAGAACATGCGAACAGGCAAAAAATTCATTCGAACATGCAAACACTGTTAAAGTCTATGGGACAGGAACATGAAAAATCAAAAGTGATAATTTTAAAGGTTAATATTCAAGTTATTGTCATAAAAATTAGATGGTTCCCAGATATAAACTGGTCCTGTAGGTTATTCCCAAGCAGAATTAGTTAAGGAAAGAATTGGGTGTGGCCCGATGGCTACAAAACAAGATTGCTCTCTTTTTGGGCGGTGACCTGGGTAGGGTGGATGCTAAACTGACCCAACAACACCCAAAGTCAAGTCATTATGAATGCCCACACAACATATCTTTTGATAAATGGTGCAACTGCTTATTATTTTTAAAGCTGTACACAGTAATTGCCCAAGTGGCTGAATGAATCCTCTCACAGCCAACACAGTTTTGACACAGAGAATCTTATTGATACTTGATTATGGTATTAAATATGGCTTGTTGCCTGTTATACAAATAACCCCACTCTTCCATCAAATGATCATACTACACAGAATTGGAGTTAAATTGGCCATATCAGTCATTTTATTAACCAAAATATAAATATCCAATAACCATTTGCCGACCAGCCGCCGCAGTTGTACTGCGGCAGAATGGCACGATTGGGCGAAGCGACGTTATGTAACTGTGGCCACTAGGGGTGCAACATGCTGCCGGAGGTGCGAGTGCGCCCGCTGCTCGCCCCCAGAGCGGATGCGAGTGCCTGCCGGTCATGATCACCACCGGGCTCCCGTGATCGTGGCTAACACACGGAGAACCGTGATCTGTGTGTGTAAACACACAGTTTCCGGTTCTCTGCGGGGAGAAGAGACAGATCGTCTGTTCATACAGAGTATGAACAGCGATCTGTCATCTCCCCTACACAGTCCCCTCCCCCTTCAGTTAGAATCACCTACCAGAGAACACAATTAACCCCTTGATTGCCCCCTAGTGTTAACCCCTTCCCTGCCAGTGACATTTCAAGAAAAGAATTGGGTGTGGCCCGAGGGCTACAAAACAAGATTGCTCTCTTCTTGGGCGGTGACGTGGGTGAGGTGGATGCTAAACTGACCCAACACCCAAAGTCAAGTCATTATGAATTCCCACACAATATATGTTTAGATAAATGGTGAAACTGCTTATTTTTAAAACTGTACACAGTAATTGCCCAAGTGGCTGAATGAATCCTCTTACAGCCAACACAGTTTTGACACAGAGCTTCTTATTGATAGCACTTGACTAGGGATGAGCTTCGTGTTCGAGTCGAACCCATGTTCGACTCGAACATCGGCTGTTCGACCGTCCGTCGAATTGCGAACGATATGGGCCGTTCGCGCCAAATTCGTGTGGCGCGTCACGGCCCATAATTCACTGCGGCATCGCAGTGCATTGCTGGCTGATGATTGGCCAAGCATACACTATGACCCGCATGCTTGGCCAATCACAGCGCCGTCAGTAGAGAGAGCTGTAATTGGCCAAAGCCAGGGTGGCTTTGGCCAATTATGGCTCAGGGGATTTAGTACACACCCCACACTATATAAGGCCGCCTGCACGGCGGCCCTGTGTAGTGTGTGTTCCGGTGTGCTGAGAGATAGAGAGAGAGAGAGACAGTGTCATTTGATTTGAGTTAGATAGATTAGGCAGAACAGTCAGTCAGTTAGCTGCACTTACAGTGTATTGTGTATATATGCATCCCAGGTGTTGCATATATATATATACACTGTATTCAGTTTAGCTAGATCCGTTCCTGTTATCTTCTATCTAGAATATTTACATTTAGTGCAGTGCGTCCTGCTCACAGTGTTCAGCTAGATCCGTTCCTGTTATTTACATTTAGTGCAGTGCGTCCTGCTCACAGTGTTCAGCTAGA
Organism: Lithobates clamitans; assembly: GCA_037952925.1. NCBI lineage: Eukaryota > Metazoa > Chordata > Amphibia > Anura > Ranidae > Lithobates > Lithobates clamitans. The sequence continues at coordinate 2,036,408 of JBBGZY010000033.1, read as the reverse complement.
TCCGTTCCTGCTATTTACATTTAGTGCAGTGCGTCCAGCTCACAGTGTTCAGCTAGATCCGTTCCTGCTATTTACATTTAGTGCAGTGCGTCCTGCTCACAGTGTTCAGCTAGATCCGTTCCTGTTATCTTCTAGACTATTTACATTTAGTGCAGTGCGTCCTGCTCACAGTGTTCAGCTAGATCCGTTCCTGCGATTTACATTTAGTGCAGTGCGTCCTGCTCACAGTGTTCAGCTAGATCCGTTCCTGCTATTTACATTTAGTGCAGTGCGTCCTGCTCACAGTGTTCAGCTAGATCCGTTCCTGCTATTTACATTTAGTGCAGTGCGTCCAGCTCACAGTGTTCAGCTAGATCCGTTCCTGCTATTTACATTTAGTGCAGTGCGTCCTGCTCACAGTGTTCAGCTAGATCCGTTCCTGTTATCTTCTAGACTATTTACATTTAGTGCAGTGCGTCCTGCTCACAGTGTTCAGCTAGATCCGTTCCTGCTATTTACATTTAGTGCAGTGCGTCCTGCTCACAGTGTTCAGCTAGATCCGTTCCTGCTATTTACATTTAGTGCAGTGCGTCCAGCTCACAGTGTTCAGCTAGATCCGTTCCTGCTATTTACATTTAGTGCAGTGCGTCCTGCTCACAGTGTTCAGCTAGATCCGTTCCTGTTATCTTCTAGACTATTTACATTTAGTGCAGTGCGTCCTGCTCACAGTGTTCAGCTAGATCCGTTCCTGCTATTTACATTTAGTGCAGTGCCTCCTGCTCACACTGTTCAGCTAGATCCGTTCCTGCTATTTACATTTAGTGCAGTGCGTCCTGCTCACAGTGTTCAGCTAGATCCGTTCCTGTTATCTTCTAGACTATTTACATTTAGTGCAGTGCGTCCTGCTCACAGTGTTCAGCTAGATCCGTTCCTGTTATCTTCTAGACTATTTACATTTAGTGCAGTGCGTCCTGCTCACAGTGTTCAGCTAGATCCGTTCCTGTTATCTTCTAGACTATTTACATTTAGTGCAGTGCGTCCTGCTCACAGTGTTCAGCTAGATCCGTTCCTGTTATCTTCTAGACTATTTACATTTAGTGCAGTGCGTCCTGCTCACAGTGTTCAGCTAGATCCGTTCCTGTTATCTTCCTACTGACAGGCAGGCTTGTCTGGTTACAGTATATAAAGCTACCTGAAGAAAATTACAGGTGTTCTATTTGATCCTATTAGTACCACGGTCAGGCAGCTAGACTATTTACATTTAGTGCAGTGCGTCCTGCTCACAGTGTTCAGCTAGATCCGTTCCTGTTATCTTCCTACTGACAGGCAGGCTTGTCTGGTTACAGTATATAAAGCTACCTGAAAAAAATTACAGGTGTTCTATTTGATCCTATTAGTACCACGGTCAGGCAGCTAGACTATTTACATTTAGTGCAGTGCGTCCTGCTCACAGTGTTCAGCTAGATCCATTCCTGTTATCTTCCTACTGACAGGCAGGCTTGTCTGGTTACAGTATATAAAGCTACCTGAAGAAAATTACAGGTGTTCTATTTGATCCTATTAGTACCACGGTCAGGCAGCTAGACTATTTACATTTAGTACAGTGCGTCCTGCTCACAGTGTTCAGCTAGATCCGTTCCTGTTATCTTCCTACTGACAGGCAGGCTTGTCTGGTTACAGTATATAAAGCTACCTGAAGAAAATTACAGGTGTTCTATTTGATCCTATTAGTACCACGGTCAGGCAGCTAGACTATTTACATTTAGTACAGTGCGTCCTGCTCACAGTGTTCAGCTAGATCCGTTCCTGTTATCTTCCTACTGACAGGCAGGCTTGTCTGGTTACAGTATATAAAGCTACCTGAAGAAAATTACAGGTGTTCTATCCCAGCTTAGTGCAGCTACAGGCCATTAGTATGTCTGGAAGGCCAAGAAGGAGAGGCAGACAGTCACAAGCCAATAAGAGAGGGCAAGCAGGCTCTGTGTCTAGTGCTGGTCGTGGAGACGGTGCATCCTCATCAGCACGTGGCCATGGGACACGCTTGGCCTTTTTTTCGGCAGCTGGCCGTGTTGAGCCGCAACATGCGGAAGACTTGGTCGAGTGGATGACCAAGCCGTCCTCATCCTCCTCATCCTCTCTCACCCATGCCCAGGGTGCTTTGTCTGGCAAAGCAGCGGCCTCTTCCCTCAGCTCAATGTCATCAGTGACTCCTTCCCTAGCTCCACCATGTCCTCATGAGGATTCCCTCGAACTGTTTGACCACAGTGTTGGGTACATGCTCCAGGAGGATGCCCAGCGTTTGGAAGGCTCTGATGATGATACTGAGCTCGATGAAGGCAGTAACATGAGCACGGACAGAGGGGGTGCCCAAGAAGGACAGCAATCTGGCAGTCATGCTCCCCCTGCTGCAGCATACTGCCAGGTTTGCTCCAGTGATGAGGAGGGAGGGGATGATGAGGTCACTGACTCAACGTGGGTGCCTGATAGGAGAGAGGAGGAGGAGGAGGAGGAGGAGGAGGCGGCACATCACCAACGAGGCAGGATGCCCTCCAGGGGCCAGCCTAAGGGCAGCACATTGACTGCATCACACCCCAAAGCTCCACATGTGCAGGGCGCTGCAGTCTCTGCGCGTTATTCAAAAAGTTCTTTGGTGTGGGCCTTTTTTGAGATGAGTGCATCAGATCGCACCGCTGCTATTTGCAACATATGTCTCAAGAGTATCTCACGTGGCCAAAACATCTCCCACTTGGGTACCACATGCTTGACCAGACATATGTTGACCTGCCATGCAGTTCGTTGGCAAGCGTATCTAAAAGACCCACACCAAAGAACAAAGAGGATCTCTCCTTGCTCCTCATCAGCTGAGATTTCCAACCCCACTAGACCTTCAGTCCTCTCTGAGACCTGCAGTGAGAGGAATGAAGGTGTAGAATTAGGTGTGTCACAGCCAAGTACTTGTGGGCAATCTGCTTTTGGTACACCGATGTCAGATTGTACCAGGCAAATTTCCCTGCCCCAGCTGCTGCACCGCCGAAAGAAGTTTGCTCCCAGCCATCCACATGCCCAGCGGTTGAATGCTAGCTTGGAAAAATTGCTAGCACTTCAACTGCTGCCTTTTCAGTTGGTAGACTCTGCCCCCTTCCGTGAGTTTGTGGAATGTGCGGTTCCTCAGTGGCAGGTACCCAAACGCCACTTTTTCTCACGGAAGGCGATTCCGGCTCTCTACCGGCATGTGGAAGGCAATGTCCATGCCTCGCTGGACAGGGCGGTCAGCGGTAAGGTGCATATTACCGCTGACTCATGGTCCAGCAGGCATGGACAGGGACGTTACCTAAGTTTCACGGCGCATTGGGTGACTCTGCTGGCAGCTGGGAAGGATGCAGGACAAGGTGCAGTAGTGTTGGAGGTTGTTCCGCCACCACGCCTCCAAAATGCTGATTGTGACACACCTCTCTCCTCCACCCCCTCCTCTTCTTCTTCCTCCATGGCCTCTTCCTCGGAACCAGCGGTGCTCCGTAGGCGTTCAAGGGGCTACGCAAGTACGCAGGCCAAAAGATGCCATGCGGTGCTTGAGCTGGTGTGCTTGGGGGACAGGAGCCACACTGGGGCAGAGGTTCTGTCAGCTCTGCAGGGGCAGGTTCAGAGGTGGTTGACGCCACGCCAACTTAAGGCAGGAATGGTGGTTTGCGACAATGGCACCAACCTCCTCTCTGCCCTCCGACAGGGACAAATGACCCATGTGCCCTGTTTGGCTCACGTCCTTAACTTGGTGGTGCAGCGGTTCTTGGGCAGGTACCCGGGCTTACAGGATGTCCTGAGGCAGGCCAGGAAAGTCTGTGTGCATTTCCGCCGGTCATATAATGCCAGTGCTCGGCTGACGGGCCTCCAAAAGGAGTTTAACCTGCCCAAGAACCGCCTAATCTGTGACATGCCCACCAGGTGGAACTCAACGTTGGCCATGCTGCAGCGGCTGCACACGCAGCAGAGGGCCATCAATGAGTACCTGTGCGACTATGGCACCAGGACAGGGTCAGGGGAGCTTGGTTTTTTTTCCCCACGCCAGTGGGCCATGATCAGGGATGCATGCACTGTCCTGTCACCATTCGAGGAGGCCACGAGGATGGTGAGCACTGACAGTGCATGCATCAGTGACACTGTCCCCCTTGTCCACCTGTTGGAGCACACGCTGCGTGGAATAATGGACAGGGCACTTGAGGCAGAACAGAGGCAGGAAGAGGAGGACTTCCTTAGCTCTCAAGGCCCCCTTTATCCAGACAGTGTTCCTGCGTGCCCGCCGATCACACAGGAAGAGGACGAGGAGGAGGAGGAGGAGGAGGAAGATTGTGTCAGTATGGAGGTGGAGCCTGGCACTCAGCATCAGCAGCAGTCTTTAAGGGATCAGTCCCAAGGAACACATGGACTTGTACGTGGCTGGGAGGAGGTGGCTGCGGACATTGTTGTCCTTAGTGACCCAGAGGACTCCGGACCGAATGCCTCAGCAAACCTACGCTGCATGGCCTCCCTGATCCTGCAAAGCCTGCGTAAGGATCCTCGTATTCGTGGTATCAAGGAGAAGGACCAATACTGGCTGGCAACCCTCCTTGATCCACGTTACAAGGGTAAGGTTGCGGACCTTATCTTGCCATCGCAGAGGGAGCAGAGGATGAAACATCTTCGGGAGGCCTTGCAGAAAGGTCTGTGCAATGCATCCCAGAGACTGGGAGGTTACAAACTCCTGTTTCTGGACAACGTGTTGCTGAGGCTTCGGTCAATCAAAGAAGGAGCGGTGGAGAAGGTGGCCGTCTGACCGATGCGTTCAGACAATTTTTTGGTCCGCAGCCCCAAGGTATGATCGGTTCCAGCAACCATCGCCAGCGTCTGTTTTACATGGTGCAGGAATACCTAGGGGCAAGATCAGACTTGGACACCTTTCCCACCGAAAATCCTCTGGGTTACTGGGTCTTGAGGATGGATCACTGGCCAGAGCTTGCACAGTATGCAATTGAGCTACTGGCCTGTCCTGCATCCAGCGTTCTTTCGGAACGCACATTCAGTGCTGCTGGAGGCGTGGTAACCGATCACAGGGTGCGTCTGTCCACCGACTCGGTCGATCGGCTGACCTTCATAAAAATGAATCAGTCTTGGATCACCACCAGCTACCAAGCACCTGATGCTGATGTAACCGAATAATTTTTTTTGAAATCTCAGATCCCTTCAAAGACTGCCTATGCTGATGCTGAGTGACTATCCCTGAGTAATTATCCTCTTCCTCCTCAATCATCACGCTGATAGCTTGTAAGAACATTTTTGGTTCTGGGCGCCACCACCAGTGCCTAAGGCACAATTTTTCAGCCCCTGTTTAACAGGGGCGTGTAATTACAATTTTTGATGTAATACTTTGCAGCAGGGCTCGTTCCTGCATTCCAACTAGAGTGTCTGTGAGGGGTTGCAGTGTTGTGGCACCAGCACCAGTGCCTAAGGCCCAATTTTTCTGCCCCTGTCTAACAGGGGCGTGTAATTACAATTTTTGATGCAATACTTTGCAGCAGGGCTCGTTCCTGCGTTCCAACTAGAGTGTCTGTGAGGGGTTGCAGTGTTGTGGCACCAGCACCAGTGCCTAAGGCCTAATTTTTCAGCTCCTGTTCAACAGGGGCATGTAATTACAATTCTTGATCTAATATTTCACAGCAGGGCCCTGTGAGGGCTTACAGTGTTGTGGCCACAGCAACACCTAAGGCCCAAATTTCTGCTGAGTATATAGGGCAGGACCCTACTTTCAAACATCTAACTTACAAACGACTCCTACTTGCAAATGGAAGGAGACAACAGGAAGTGAGATGAAATCTACCCCTAGGAAGGGAAATTCTCTCCTGTAAGAGTTAATATGGGAAAACAATTTCTCCTTTCCACTGATGCTTTCCAATCCTTGTTCCACAAAAAAACCCAAATTTTCAAAAAACATTTTTCATTGGGACAAAAAAGTGAGGTGAAATCTTCTGAAGAGGAGGAAAGACAGCAAAACAAATGTCACAGGGGTGATAACCCTTCCCTATGTTTTCCAAAAAGCTTAGAAAAGATTTTTTGGCTGGAGCTAAACACGTTAAAAATGTTCAAAATTACAAACAGATTCTACTTAACAACAAACCTACAGTCCCTGTCTTGTTTGCACCGCCTGTATACTGCTGTTCAGAGTATATAGGGCCTGCTGGAGGCGCTAGCACGCCCGCTGCTTATCCCCTAAATTGATGCGAGTGCCCGGTGGTCACGATCACCACCGGGCTCCCGCGATCACGGCTGACATGCGGAGAACCGTGATCTGTGTGTGTAAACACACAGTTTCCGGTTCTCTGCGGGGAGAAGAGACAGATCGTCTGTTCCTACACAGTATGAACAGCGATCTGTCATCTCCCCTACACAGTCCCCTCCCCCTTCAGTTAGAATCACCTACCAGGGAACACAATTAACCCCTTGATCGCCCCCTAGTGTTAACACCTTCCCTGCCAGTGACATTTTTACAGTAATCAATGCCTTTTTATAGCACTGATCGCTGTATAAATGCCAATGGTCCCAAAAATGTGTCAAAATTGTCTGACGTGTCCGCCATAATGTCGCAGTCCCAATAAAAATCGCAGATCACCGCCATTACTAGTAAAAAAAAATATATATATATTATAAAAATGACATAAATCTACCCCCAATTTTGTAGACACTATGACCAATCAATATAAGCTTATTACGATTTTTTTTTTACCAAAAATATGTACAAGAATACATATCGGCCTAAACTGAGGAAAAAAATAGTTTTTTTATATATTTTTGGGGGATATTTCTTATAGCAAAAAGTAAAAAATATTGCGTTTTTTTTCAAAATTGTAGCCCTTTTTTGTTTATAGCGCAAAAAATAAAAACCACAGAGGTGATCAAATACCTCCAAAAGAAAGCTCTATTTATGGTAAAAAAAAAGGACGTCAATTTTGTTTGGGTGCAACGTGGCACGACCGCGCAATTGTTAGTTAAAGCGACACAGTGCCGAATCGCAAAAAGTGCTCTGGTCAGGAAGGGGGGAAAATTTTTTGGGGCTGAAGCAGATAATTAACATATCAATAACATACCAAAACACAACATACGGTTTATTAACCACTTCAGCCCTGGAAGATTTGGCTGCTCAATGACCCGAGCATTTTTTGCAATACGGCACTGCGTCGCTTTACCTGACAATAACGCGATCGTGCGATGCTGTACTCAAACAAAATTGACATCCTTTTTCTCCCACAAATAGAGCTTTCTTTTGGTGGTATTTGATCATCTCTGCGGTTTTTATTTTTTGCGCTATAAACAAAAAAGAGCGACAATTTTGAAAAAAACACAATATTTTGTACTTTTTGCTATAATAAATATCCCTAAAAAAGCTATATTTTTTTCTCAGTTTAGGCCGATATGTATTCTTCTACATTTATGGCATTTTTATTATTATTTTTTTTTACTAGTAATGACTGCGATCTGTGATTTTTATCGTGACTGCGACATTATGGCGGACACATCAGACACATTTTTGGGACGAATGACAATTATACAGCGATCAGTGCTATAAAAATGCACTGATTACTGTATAAATGTCACTGGCAGGAAAGAGGTTAACACTAGGGGGCGATCAAGGGGTAACTGTGTTACCTGACTGTGTGTTCTAATTGTATGGGGAGGGGACCGACTAGAGGGGATGACAGATCATGGTTCCTAGCTATTAGGAACTCACGATCTGTCTCTCCTCACAGAACAGAACAGGGAAGAGTGTTCTGGCTCTCCTGCCCGCGTTCGTCGGCCATAAGCATCGGCACCCCCCCCAGTGCGGCGGTGCACGCGCGCCTGCTATCCCGTTTAAAGGAGCCGACGTATAGCTATGATAGCTCGTGGGTACGTGCCGACCTGCCACAGTATAATGACAGCGGCAGGTCGGCAAGCGGTTAAAGAACGGAGCCCAATGTCCCAATAGGCATAAAACTGTACCTGCTAGTCACTTCTAAGGCCTCCAGCCACAAAACCACCGAATCAGAGACAATTTGCAGGTACATATACACCAACTGGGAGCCATACCTCAGACGGGTCCCTACACCATACCTTTTTTATGCCCATATGACCTAAAAGGACCTTGCACCCTGCCACCACCTTGCAAACCTAACACCTTAGGGTTGAGCGGACCTCCACACCCTCAGGGCCCTCTGGATACCCTCCTCCAAACCAAGACACCACATGCAGTGTTAATTTTGGCAGCAAATTTTGATTTAGTTTTAGTCCTAGTCTTAGGACTAAAATGGCTTTTTAGTTTTAGTCCCATTTTAGTCTTCTGCAATTGTTTTAGTCGTATTTAGTCGACTAAATCTCCAGTACATTTTAGTCGACTAAAATGTCCTACGTTTTAGTCGACTAAAATGTCCAGTACATTTTAGTCGACTAAGACTCATTTTAGTAATCTAAAATCTAATGGGTGTAAATAAATTGTAATGCATTAGTTAACATTTCTCTACAGTTTCCAAACTCATTATATACTGCTGGAATGAAAAATCTCATATATTATTTAAGGTATTGAGGTATGAACATGCACTACAGACCAGTGTTAAATTTGAAGTCAAATTTCAATTTAGTTTTAGTCTTATAGGGCGTACACACGGTTGGACTTTGTTCGGACATTCCGACAACAAAATCCTAGGATTTTTTCCGACGGATGTTGGCTCAAACTTGTTTTGCCTATACACGGTCGCACAAAGTTGTCGGAATTTCCGATCGGCAACCACGCGGTCATGTACACCACGTACGACGAGACTAGAAAAGGCCGGTTCAGAACCAAGCGCGGCACCCTGTGGGCTCCTTTTGCTAATCTCGTGTTAGTAAAAGTTTGGTGAGAGACTATTCGCGCTTTTTCAGACTCGTGGCTTTCAGATCGTTTTCTGCCGTTCAGTTTGTGCTTGTGGGTTTGTATCTGCTCTTCAGTGCGTGCAGTCAGTTCGTATCAGAGTTTTCTGTGTGATCTTGCCTGCTCGTTGCTGTTTTTCAGGTTGCTCTTCACAGGCCTTGCTGTTCTTCAGTGCGTTCTGTTACTTCGTTCTGAGCAGCCGACCGTTTTCTAGCCATGTTTCGTATGCGTACTCCTCGTAGAGTTCGTGCTGTGCGGGGGCTTGGTGTTGGGGTCCTGACCTTGACACAAGTCCAGTCCATGAACAGGGTGGAGAGGAGTTCATGGACCAAGAATTGGTTGCTTCAGCGTGACCAGTTCTCTCATATGCCTTTGCTCCGTGAGATCCGTGAGAATAATCCTGATGATTTCAGGAACTTTCTCAGGATGACGGACCCCATGTTTCACCGTTTGTTGGCTTCGCTGACCCCCTATATCAGCAGGCAGGATACCTGCATGAGGCAAGCCATCACTCCGGAGCAGAGGTTGGTCGCTACCTTGCGGTATTTGGCCACAGGGAGAAGTCTGCAGGACTTAAAGTTCTCGACAGGCATCTCCCCCCAGGCTCTGGGTATCATCATCCCAGAGACCTGTTCTGCCATCATACAGGTCCTGCAGAAGGAGTATATGAAGGTAAGATTTTTATCCTTTTATATCACATTTTATTGTATTGAATGTTTGATAATATATTTTATTTCTCTCCTCATTCCCTAATTACCATGATTGTAATATGCTGTGAATGTCCCCTTTGTCCTCATGCATGCTGGATTTTTATGTAATTATTATTTTCGGTCCTTCATACATATTTGCCCTTCACTAACCTCCCCAGCATGGTGTCTCCTGCCTCTATATTCACCTCATGTAGTCACTTAACAATGTATTTTATCAGCTCCATAGTAGTGCTTTACCCCAAACACCCCCTAAAATGTTTGGCAATGTTATTTTTGATTTAAATTCAGGCAGAGTGGCAGAAGCTTTTTTTTGTGGTGTCCCCAAATAATTTTTAGTAACCCTCCCTCCTCCAACTGCTAAGTCAGCTGATCCCACATCTCTATCCTCAATCATCTATCTGCTGACTTTGCCAAACCCATACACACTATACCCACCTCTTTAGTGCTCAGATTTATGAATGAATTCCCCAAAGCATGTAGTGCAAGGGCCTGCCTGTATACTTTAAAATGGTACTGATTTAAGTTTTTGTAATAGCAGAATGTCCAAATGTCCTCAAATGTGTACAGTGTGCATTTATATCTTTGTATTATGACACTTCTTACCTGTCCAGTGGGCTGCCAATAGTGTAACTAAGGAGGGGCTGTTCCAAGTAATACCCTGTATTTAGGCATTCATCTCTCAATGAAGTGAAGAGGGTTACCTGTCCAAGAGTTCCCCCCCCTATAATGTTAGAAATGGCCCATGAGAGGGGGGGAGGGGGAATATGATAGGTGTACCTTATACTTTGGTGTTGTTAAATTCCCCTTAATAAATGCTATCTGGAGGTTGCCCCATAATGTTTGTGTATAATCTGCTTGCCATGTTTCTGTGAAAAAATAGTAATGTTTATTGTTTTTTCCTCAACAGTTTCCTTCTACGCCACAGGAATGGCAGACTGTGGCCTCCCACTTTGCCCAGCGGTGGGACTTTCCTAACTGCGGAGGGGCAATTGATGGGAAACACGTCCACATCGTCCCACCACCCAACTCGGGGTCGTACTATTATAATTACAAGGGGTTTAATAGTATAGTGATGTTGGCGGTGGTGTCGGCTAATTACGACTTCTTGTATGTGGATGTGGGGAAGAATGGCCGGATGTCCGATGGTGGAGTGATCGCCCAGACGGAGTTCTACAGGTGTCTCCAGAATGGCAGCTTGGACTTGCCAACTCCAGAGGACAATGTGGAAGGGCTCCCATTTGTGTTCGTTGCTGATGAAGCGTTTGCGCTGGGGGACCACCTGATGCGGCCATTCCCGATAAGGACCCTCACCCCGGAACAGAGGGTTTTTAATTACCGGCTGGCCAGATCCCGAAGAGTGGTGGAGAACACATTTGGAATCCTGGCCAGCCGGTTCCGACTATTTCTGACACCCATCCATATGGCGGAGTATAAACTGAACCATATAATACTGGCGTGCTGTGTTCTCCATAATTTTTTAAGAAAACATTCTGCCAACTATGCTGGCTCAGTTGGGCCTGAGGCTGGAATCCTACATCCAACAACACTGACGGCGCTTGAAAGTGGCCGTCCTGGCTTGCCCTCCCTGAGTGCCTGTGATGTCCGGTTACGATACCTGGAGTTCTTTGCGGGTAAGGGGGCTATCAATATGCCAGACAATATGTGAAGCCTTTTTCAAATAAAAAAATAAATAAATTCTTTGTGGACATTTACTGCTTGTGTTTGTTTTAGCTGATCCTGACAGAAATGTGTGGAGTCCAGAAAATGTCGTGATTGTGTAACCTTATTATACAAAGTACTGTTGGCTGGTATTTCCTAAATGCAAAAACACATTTCACTCCAAGTGCACTTGCAACTGCACTGAACCTGCACTTGTAGTGCAAAGTGGATTTGCCCTTAGGAAATAACCCCCATTTTTGCATAAAACAGCTATTACATCACCCCAAAAGTGTTGTAGTGTTGAGACAATAATCCACACATTCTTGAGTAAGCCACTTTTTTATACCTGCACAATCACATGTGCATTTACCAAAGGTTTTTAAAACAAACCAACATGTTTGTTGTATAACAATTTTTGCAGTAGCATTATCAAAAATCGAAAAAATATCCATTTCAGATAAAACAGGCCTGTGTAAAACCAACAAGAAAGCCAAAAAACTTGAACTTACAAAGTTCACATTAGGTAAAACCTGAAGGCTATATCAGACATCAGTATTTAGGAACTGTGTTTGATATAGCGTTCAGATGGGGGGAAATCACCCCTGGAAAAGCCAAATTTGGAAGATGCACACCAATTTAAGAATGTCAACATGTGCTATCTGCCATCAGGGGGGATCAAGGGACGTGTTTTGGGGGAGCAAGCCCATCCTCACCGCTAATTTATAATTGAGGAAGGGGTTGCACCCCCAAAACGCGTCCATTGATCTCCCGTGATGGCAGATAGCACATGTTGGCACACTGTGTGCATTTGGCTTTTCAAAACATTGCAAAAAATTTTAAAAGATTGGACCACAATAAAACAAGTGATTTTGTGGGGTTTAAATTCGCCCCAAAACATCAATGATGTTATTATTTTTTTTAATCACATCATTGATTTTTTGCTGGATGTTTTGCAGTTCGGCATTACACCCCATGATCTCCCCAATCAGGATCTGGGCACTTTCAGAAGTAAAGCGTTCTCTCTTCCTCACATCACGATCACCTAAAAAGAGATAAAGAAAAAAAAAAAAGGTCTCAAAAATCTGCCACCATCCATCTCTTTTACCTGAGCCTGTGGTCGCAGACACTCACCTGTTGTGGTGCCAATCTCCACCACATCTTCTTCTTCCTCCTGCTCTTCTTCTTGGGTTGGGGGTATTTCACCTTCTTCCATAGGTGGGGGGTCTGTGTTCTCCTGGGATGAGGGGTGTCCTCCGAGTCTTTTCTCCCCTATGTAAAACAAAAATGGTATAATTAGCACACAGATATTTGATGGCAGAACTAGAAATAGGAAACATTGCTTGGAAGTGGGGTACAATTGTCTATTTTAGCCGAGTTCCAAGATGTCTTTTTTTTATTGCCCTTTGTCAAGCTGCAATACTTTACCTGTTTGGTACAAGCTTCACAGATGGAGACCCCCCTATAGTATACACTGGAGCACCTGTGTGGCCCCCTAATAAAAATGGTGTTCTGGGGTCCCACACTAGTGCTCCAGTGTCCAGATGTGAAAACAGCTGCTCAGTGTCCTCTCCTTACACACAATCTAGTTGACAATTCATTCTAGTAACAAACCCATCTACACAAACAAATATTTGGCATCCAAGTAGGCCCCAAAAAATGTGTGAAAATGCATATGGCCTAAACAATGGTGTTCTAGAGGTCGAAAGAAAAATGTTTGATACGAACGAATAATGGGCCCATTAAAGTTGCCCTTTTAAACGTTACAATTAATAAAAGCATATGTAGCAGAACGAACGGAATAAAGACAGAAAGAATAGGAGCACAGCACAACTACTTACTTTTTTGCAGCACTCTCCGGATCTTTCGGTACTGCTCTGGCTCTCTCAACTTCAGGTCCGACCACCGCTTCCTGAGCTGATCTTTAGATCTTCGTACCCCGAAATTCCTGTGAAGGCTTTTGTTCACTTTAGCAATGATTTTGGCCTTTCGGATGTTGGGGTGGGGGTAAGGCCCATATTTTCCGTCATAGTCGGACTTCCTCATGATGTCGACCATCTCCAACATCTCCCCAAAGGACATATTTGTGGCCTTAAAACGTCTCCTTCTGGATCGGGACGTGCCTGGATCCGGGCTTTCCTCCTCCTCCTCCTCGTTGCTATAATTAGCACACACCTGCTCTAAATCCGCCATCATGCTGTTCACCCACTGTGCCGAACGAAAAGGGGCGAGGAATAGACTAGAAAGAACGTCAGGGGCGGGCGGAGTTACACGCATGCGCAGTGTGTATAAAGCGTAACACGCGTGCGTATTACGTACGATCTGTGAATGGAGGAAGGAGCATTGGACGTGCTGATCGTAAGAACGAAGGTAAGAGACAAACTTGTGCCTATACTGCTTCTAGATTGAGGCCTATATTGTAACAAGATTAGGAGAGTTTTGTCTGACATTAGGCTTTGTCTTGTGTTGTGTCTTGCAGTGAACATGGATATGGTACTCAAAGATAATGACTTTATGTCAGTATTCATAGATATGCTAAGGGAGCTGCCCTGTCTGTGGGAGATTACCCACCCCCATTTCAAGAACCAAGTAAAGAGGAAGGCAGCACTGGAGCAATTGTGTGAAATTGTGAAGCAGGTGATCCCCACGGCAGACATCACCTATTTAAAGATATTAATTGGTTGCCTGAGGAGCACATATCTAAGGGAGTGCAAGAAGGTCCTGGATTCACAGAGATCCGGAGCAGCAGATGACATCTATGTCCCCAGGATGTTGTACTATGACAGGCTGCATTTTCTGGCAGGCCAGACTTAACCCAGGCCATCCCTCTCCAGTCTTCCTTCCACGCTTCCTTCCCCCCCGGCTGAGGCCTCTGACGCCCAACCTGGGCCTTCCAGGCCACATGTGGAGGAGCCCAAATTGAGCCAGGTATAGCATTCCTCTAAATATTTCTGCTTGTCCAATCAATGATGTTAACTAGATGTTAGTTGGGAGCACTAATTTAGGATTGGGATTGATGATGCAAAACATTACAACCATGTCCCTTTTTCATACACAGGGAAGTCTCAGCCAGGAGGTGGCCGGGCCGAGCCGGCTGGCTGATCTGCAGGTCTCTCCACCCCCCTGAAAACAGAAAGTGGCAGTAGGAGGAGTGCCCTAGAGGAGGCTGCTATAGGATTCTTTTGGAGGGCTACAGTGGTCCTGGGAGCACCCCACACCATGGAGGAGAACATTGCTGCCTTCATTGCATATAAAATGCAGAGGATGGAGAAGGGCCAAAAAGTAATGTGTGAGGCCCTCATATCGGAGGCTCTGAGGTGTGAGGGGCCAAATTACACCTCAGACACACCTTTGGGATGGTCCTCCTGCCACATCTCCAACTGCACAGCCACAGCCCGGAAGGAAGCGTGGAAGGAAGACCAGACAGTGATTGCCCTGGGTTCAGTCTGGTCGGCCAAAAAATGCAGCCTCTTGTGGTACCACAGCCTGGGGACACACATGTCATCTGCTGCTATCCGGATCTCTGCGAATTCTGGACCAGACTGCCCTCCCTTACATATGGACTCCTCAGGCCACCAATTTTGATGTTGAAGAATTGATGTCTGCCGTGGGGGTCCCAGGCTTCGCTAATTTCTCCTGTTGATCCAGTGTTGCCTTCCTCTTTGTTTGGTTCTGATCCCTTAATAAAGGAATTTTTGTTTGGAATTATACTCTCCTATGTGTGTTTTACTTCAAAAATGACAGTTGGTTTGTGAGGATTCAGGTACATTTCAAATATACAATGTGAAATGAACAAGGGACACCAACACCAAACAATCTCCTGGAGATTAAATAATAAAAGATATCAATGGTGTTGGGGTAACTTGACACACAAAACACACACAAAAATATTCTGGAGTAAAAATAAAAATAACATTGAACAAAGATCAGCCTTGGAAAAAATCCAAACATTAAAGAAAAAAAAAGGCTGAAAAAAAAAATGTCAGATGTGACAACTAATAACAATATATTCAGGGAATCCCACTAAAAAAACACAAATAAAAGTTTGTGAGAAGTGTGTGTGAATATGAGCAGCAAAACTACTTAATTCTTGTCACATTATAAAGAAGAAGAGAGTGCGCTGTATTAAACCATTTTGAACATTGCAGCGTGACGAAAGTGCTGTATCCATTGCGAACGTGTTCCCTGTGGGTTTTAAGTAGGAAGGCAGTGGTTTGTGCCGTGGGTAGCATGAGGTAATTGTAGATCTGGGAGATAAGTTTTTTGGAGTCTGTCCCGGAAATTATGTCCACCAGTAGCATGATTTCAAGGATTGGGATGGAGTCCCTAAATTGAGTATTAAGAGCGTGGCGAAGTTGAAGATATCTAAAAAACATGTGGTTAGGTAGAGCAAAGTTCTCTTTCAGGGCTTGAAAGGATTTGACCGTCCCGTTGGCTATTACTTGCGATAAATATATAATTCCCTTGTCAATCCACAGACCATGGTCAGGGATGGATGCCAGCTCTGGAATTTGTGGGTTGTTCCATAAGGGTGTGTGTGAGTGAGGGTCGGGTGCCCCGCTGAGACACATGGCAAGTTGCCATATTTTGCAGTGGTGGAACAGCATGTGATGCCTGTCAATGGTGTTGAGCAGTCCACGAGGGCCGCAGAGCAAAGTCTGAAAAGGATGGGCTATTGAGCCGGGGATCTGGGAGCATATTAGGGTGGAGTATCTCTCCTTATCTATATGATTTATGTAAAAGAAATGGGAAAGTTGGGATGCTATATAATATGTGAAGAGGTCTGGTACTGCCGCGCCACCAAAGTCAACCTGGCATTTGAGAACCCGCCACGGCAGTTTGTGCCGGAAGGAGCCCCAAATGATTTAGGATCGATTCCATGGATTTAAATATTCATTGAGGGATGTAAAGCGGGGCTTGCCAAAAGATGTAGAGTAATTTAGGGAGTATGATCATCTTGACTAGGTTTATTCGACCCATAACCCCCAGTGGGAGACGGGACCATGTTTGTGTTTTGGTTTTAAGGGTTGAGTATAAGGGTTCAATGTTAAGGGCGATATAGTCTTGTAGGGAACGGGAGACCTGGACACCCAGGTATTTAATGTTACTTGTTCTAACTAGTGGGAGCGAAGCTTGGTCAGCGGTGTGGACATCAAAGTCTAAGGGGAGAATTTGAGATTTATCCCAGTCGATTTGCAGGCCGGAAAATGCTCCAAAATCTGTAATGAGCTGTAAAGCTGTCTGAAGGGATGGGCCAGCATCTGCAAGGTATAGAAGCATGTCATCTGCGTATAGGCTAACTATCTCTGTCAGGCGTCCGCGTCTGAAACCCATAATGTTGGGGTGCTTTCTGAGAGCAATGGCTAGAGGTTCTACAGCCAAGGCATATAGTAGTGGTGAGATGGAGCAGCCCTGACGTGTACCGCGGGAGAGTGGAAAGGAAGGGGAGATTTTACCGTTTACAAGAATACGTGCAGTAGGGGCCTGATATAGAAGCTGGAGCCATTTAATAAATTTTGGGCCAAATCCAAATTTGCGAAGGCACTCCCATAGGTACCTCCACTCCACAGAATCAAACGCCTTAGTGGCGTCAAGGCTAACCACTACTCTGGAGCCTGCGTTTTCATGATGGGATTGTAGATTCATGTGGAGTCTCCTGAGATTGAAGGCCGTGTTTTTGTTGGGCATGAACCCAGTTTGGTCGGGGTGGATGAGATTGAGAATAACTTTGTTGAGGCATAGGGCTAGGATTTTAGCGAGTATTTTGACGTCCAGCTGGAGGAGAGAGATCGGCCGATACGATTCCGGGGGATGGGGGTCCTTACCGGGTTTGGGTATCAGGACGATGAGTGCCTCACCCATAGAAGCTGGGAGTGTGTCTGTGTCGAATATATGGGAGTACAACTTACATAATTTAGGGACAAGGATTTCTCCGAATTGGTTATAGAATTCTAGGGGGAGTCCGTCAGAGCCGGGCGCCTTGGACGCGGAAGTTGAGCCAGGGCCTCCGCTATACAGTCCGTAGTGATAGGGGCATCCAATTGAGCAATTTGTGACGGGGTGAGTATGGGGAAGTCAATGCCCTGCAGAAAAGCCAATAGCTCCTCTTGGGAGTACCTAGCCCTGGAGGAGTACAGGTTTGAGTAAAAAGACCTGAACTCCTCAGCCACCAGATCCGGGTCTGTTATCCTGGGCCCAGAGGCTGATTGGAGGGAGACTATTACTGGGGGCTTATGTTCTAGGTGTGCCATGTATGCGAGAAGCTTGCCCGCTCACTCACCATGCTCAAAAATACGTTGCTTATTGAAAAAAATTCCTTGTTTGGCTTTCTCAAAGTGTAGCTGCTCAGTCAGTCTGGATTGCTCGCGCACAAGGGTAGCATTGGCGGCTGTTGGGTCATTTTGAAAGGTTTGCTCAAGCGTGTTTAGATGGTCCTCTGACTGGCGGAGCAGTACTTTGGAGGTGGCCTTATGTCTATTAATGTGTGTGGAGAGTATCATGCGAGCATGTAGTTTAAATGTGTCCCAGACGTTCCCGACCGAAGCGGAGCCTTCGTTGGTGTGGAAAAAGTACTCCCATTCGGATTGGATAATATGGGTTAGCCAGAATGGGTTAAGCCTCCATATATGTTCTGATGGGGGGGTGGGGAAGCGTAGGGTGATCCAGTATGGAGAATGGTGGGAGAACACTCTGGTGTCAAAGCCCGCATCAAGGAGATGTGGCAGGAGGGGGGGTAAGGAGAATAAGGTCAATTCAAGACATGGCGAGGCGGGAGGGGGTGAAGCAGGAATAACGTGGAATCAACGGGTATTTGTGTCGCCATGTGTCGGTGAGGGCAAATTCCGTGAGGAACCTCCCAAATCTGGTGATGCCAGGGGGAAGAGTAGTGAGTGCAACGGGGGACAGTCTGTCTAGGCTCGGATCTATAACCATGTTAAAATCTCCTGCCCATATGGCAGGCACAGAAGGGTGTTGGGCCATGAAGGCTATCCCACGCTGCAGCAGGGTAAATTGAAATGGGGGAGGTATGTAGAAGGCTAGGAGAAGTATCTCCATACCATATACAGTTGCGTGTAAAAATAAGGTGCGGCCCTGAGGATCCGACTGCAATGAATGGAGCTGGAACTGGGTCGATTTGGCTATGAGGATCGCAACCCCTCGGGAGTTGGTAGTATAAGGGGCTTGATACAACCAGCCCACCCATGGTTTTTTAAGGCTCATTTGTTTTTGACCCGTTAGGTGGGTTTCTACCAGGATTGAGATATCTGCCTTGTGAGACTTAAGGTGCGATAGGATTGCCACCCGCTTGGCTTTGTCGCCAAGTCCCCGGACATTCCAGGTTACAATCCTAAGGGAGGCCATGAGGTGAGAGGGGAAATGGAGGTGAGCAGTTGGATCCCCAGGGAGCATCCCGTAACATAAAACATCAGCACGTAAGTAAAGCATTGCATGAGGAAAAAAGCATAAGTAAACAGTGGTACAAATTGGAAAAAGAAAAGAGCAGGAGTCCATGAAGTACGTCAAGGTAATGTCAAAATGAAAAAAGAAAAATTGCAAAAAACAACAAAAAGTAAACGTTCTGCAAACACTCTGGACCAGCAGGGCAGAATAAACACACACCTGCCTGCTACCGTGGTAGGGGCAGGGGCTGGCCAGGGAAACAGCATGGAAGTTTTGGTGTTCAGGGGTGGCATATACGCCAAGTTCCTGGGGTGACCAGTGGGGTCCGTGGGACGAACAAACTGGAAAGCGCACAACGGTGCAAATATATGTCCAGTACAGGGGGGTGAGTGTGCAGGTGAGCCGCTCAAGACTTACAGTTAAAGCAAGGTAGCGGGGGGTTTGCTGTATGCTCCATAGGCTAGGAGAGGATGGGAGCATGAGCGTAGGTCCAAGGAGATGAGGGGAAGGAGAGACATGGAGAGGACATTACAAATGAGAAGCTGTCAACTCACGGTTACAGAGTGGTGTGTGGCGAGAGTATACCCGAAGGCCTTCCAGAGACACGCGGGGTGGCAGCGCGTCCTAGATGGGAGCCTATGAGCAGGCCGGGCCGGCCACGCCACGCTGCTCCAGCCAGGAGATAACAGTCTGCGGGTCCTCGAAGAACTGTGCTTTGCCATCGCTCACCACCCGAAGCCTTGCAGGGAAGAGCATTGCATAGGGTAAGTGTTGAATCCGTAGCTGTTGTTTGGCCTCGGTGAATCTCGCTCTCTTCTTTTGAACTTCGGCTGAGAAGTCTGGGTAGACTGCCACTGTTACGTTGCCGGGGGGGAAGTTGCCACGCTCCTGAGTGAGTCGGAGGATGGTATCCCGGTCTCGGTAGTTCAAGAACTTGGCAATGAAAGTGCGCGGTGGGGCGCCATTAGGAGGGGGCTTCGCTGACAGGCGGTGAGCGCACTCCACCATGAATGTTGAGGAGAATGCCTCTCTGCCAAACGTTTTGATGAGCAGGTTCTCAAGGTATGTTGGGGGGTCTGTACCCTCGGATCTTTCAGGGAGCCCCACGAAACACAAGTTACATCTGCGGAGGCGGTTCTCCATGTCATCCTGCTTGGAGAGAACCGCATTGAGTTGGTACTGGAGTTGTTCTGTGGTGACTTGGAGTGGAAGGATGCCGTCCTTCATGTGGCTGACGCGGCGCTTGGACTCAGATACACGCTCCCGGAGCTTGTGAATGTCCTGTCTGATCAGGGAGATGTCCACCTTCACCTCCTCGATCCTGGAGGTGAGCGTGGATTGGCACACGGCGATGGCTTCTAACACCCTAGCTGTGTCTCCGGAGGCCTGCTCCTCCTCCCCCTGGAGCGGGGGGTGCCATCTTCGTCTCCAGGCTCCCGTTCTTCGTTGCGGTATTTGCCGAGTTTAGCAATGGCACTCACTTTTTTCGGTGGGGACATGTTGCTGCTGGGTCAGGCAGGCAGTCTGTGGTGTTCTAGCGGCTGTAAACGGGGAAAATAGCCTCCAGGATCAGGTATTAGGATATCACTCGAGCGGAGCTCTCACTCTGCACGTCCTATTCCATTCGGCTCCAGACCACGCCCCCAATGCCATTTTCGTTTTAGTTGTATTTTAGTCATCTCAATTGTTTTAATTTTAGTCGTATTTTAGTTGACTAAAATAGTATTCATTTAGTCGACTAAAATAGTATTCATTTAGTCGACTAAATTAACACTGACCACATGTCAATACCAACAGCATTCAAATGAACGCTGTCCCCACGTAAATATTGCCAAGGTTCCAATTCCAACTCGTGATGGCGTAGCGCCAAACCCTCATTGTGCATCAGAAATCATGCCACCTCCCGATTTACTTTTACTCTTGCCGTAACTGACCTAACCCCCCTCCATTGTATACGGGTCACCATATCGGACCATACTATCAACAAGTCCGGGTAAGCTAGTCGAAGCCGAAGAAATCATATTTAACATCCCGGATGAGCTCCCTCAAGGACCGTAGACCTAAATTGTTTCCCCCACCATGCACCACGAATAGATCGGGGGCTCTATCAAGCATAACGCTCAACCTCAGGAACCACTCTACTTCACAATAGACCGGACATCCCAATCCAACAAAACACGCCTCATCCCTAGGAATGCCCAATTGACATCCGTCAGACCATAATTAGCTCTTCTTGCTCCCCAGTGGATGTATGAGTGGCCCAATATCCAAATTAAGCAGGAGCCCTTCCCTGTAAAGAAAGAACAACAAAACACCACACACATAGAAGCGAGAAAACAAAGCCAGTCTCCTCCTGAAAAACAAGAGGAGACAAACAGGACAGCATACAGACACCAAACCCCACATAGATTAACATAAATCATAACAAATGAGGACATACATGCGATAACCCTGGGATTCCCAGCTACAAATAGCCCATAGGCAGTACAGGGTTGACCCAAAATTAGGGATGGGCCGAACACCCCCCTGTTTGGTTCACATCCAGAACATGCGAACAGGCAAAAAATTCATTCGAACACGCGAACACTGTTAAAGTCTATGGGACACGAACATGAAAAATCAAAAGTGCTAATTTTAAAGGTTAATATGCAAGTTATTGTCAAAAAAAGTGTTTGGGGACCCGGGTCCTGCCCAAGGGGACATGTACCAATGCAAAAAAAAGTTTTAAAAACGTCTGGTTTTTTGGGAGCAGTGATTTTAATAATGCTAAAGTGAAACAATAAAAGTGAAATATTTTAGAAATGTCATTTTGCTCTCGGACTGTTATAAACACAGGAAACATGCGCTACTTTACAGGCATACTATAGACACCCCCCAGGTACGAAATTTAAATATTTCACTTTTATTGTTTCACTTTAGCATTATTAAAATCACTGCTCCCAAAAAACCAGACGTTTTTAAAACTTTTTTTTGCATTGGTACATGTCCCCTGGGGCAGGACCCAGGTCCCCAAACACTTTTTTATGACAATAACTTGCATATTAACCTTTAAAATTAGCACTTTTTATTTTTCATGTTCATGTCACATAGACTTTAACGATGTTTGCGCGTTTGAACAAATTTTTTGTCCGTTCGCATGTTCTGGATGCGAACCGAAGAGGGGGGTGTTCGGCTCATCCCTAATTCTGGGTCAACCCTGTACTGCCTATGGGCTATTTGTCTGCTATGCTTGTGCAGGACACTATTGTAAGGAATGCCTGCTAGTAACCGTCACCCATTATCTCGTCCAACTAATTAGCTTGAAACAGGAATTAATTGCAACATGTGATATAAGGGGGTGAAGCCGGTCAAGAAGCTTCTGCATGAAAATGTCAGCACTCATTGCTCTCTATCTTTAAAAGGGGCACTTCTGATCATGGTTTTGTAGCAGGCAAAAAAAAAAAATTGTCAACTTTGTTTATCATCTACAAGAAGGTTGCTAAATGCCAGTTACACAGATACATAAGAACCAATTAGTTGGTTAAACTGGTCCTGTAGGTTATTCCTGAGCAGAATTAGTCAAGGAAAGAATTGGGTGTGGCCCGAGGGCTACAAAACAAGATTGCTTTCTTTTTGGGCGGTGACCTGGGTAGGGTGGATGCTAAACTGACCCAACAACACCCAAAGTCAAGTCATTATGAATGCCCACACAACATATCTTTTGATAAATGGTGAAACTGCTTATTATCTTTAAAGCTGTACACAGTAATTGCCCAAGTGGCTGAATGAATCCTCTCACAGCCAACACAGTTTTGACACAGAGAATATTATTGATAGCACTTGACTATGGTATTAAATATGGCTTGTTCCCACTCTTCCATCTAATGACCACACCACGCAGAATTGGAGTTAAATTGGCCATATCAGTCATTTTATTAACCAAAATATAAATATCCAATAGCCATTTGCCGACCAGCCGCCGCAATTGTACTGCAGCAGAATGGCACGGTTGGGCGAAGCGACGTTATGTAACTGTGGCCCCTAGGGGCGCGACGTGCTGCCGGAGGCGCGAGCGCGCCCGCTGCTCGCCCCCGGAGTCGATGCGAGTGCCTGCCGGTCACGATCACCACCGGGCTCCTGTGGTCGCGGCTGACAAGCGGAGAATCGTGATCTGTGTGTGTAAACACACAGTTTCCGGTTCTCTGCGGGGAGAAGAGACAGATCGTCTGTTCATACACAGTATGAACAGCGATCTGTCATCTCCCCTACACAGTCCCCTCCCCCTTCAGTTAGAATCACCTACCAGGGAACACAATTAACCCTTTGATCGCCCCCTAGTATTAACCCCTTCCCTGCCAGTGACATTTTTACAGTAATCAATGCCTTTTTATAGCACTGATCGCTGTATAAATGCCAATGGTCCCAAAAATGTGTCAAAATTGTCTGACGTGTCCGCCATAATGTCGCAGTCCCAATAAAAATCGCAGATCACCGCCATTACTAGTAAAAAAAAAATAATAATAATAAAAATGCCATAAAACTACCCCCAATTTTGTAGACGCTATAACTTTTGAGCAAACCAATCAATATAAGCTTATTGCAATTTTTTTTTACCAAAAATATGTAGAAGAATACATATCGGCCTAAACTGAGGAAAAAATGTGTTTTTTTTATATATTTTTGGGGGATATTTCTTATAGCAAAAAAGTAAAAAATATTGCGTTTTTTTCAAAATTGTCGCTCTTTTTTTGTTTATAGCGCAAAAAATAAAAACCACAGAGGTGATCAAATACCTCCAAAAGAAAGCTCTATTTATGGTAAAAAAAGGACGTCAATTTTGTTTGGGTGCAACATGGAACGACCGCGCAATTGTCAGTTAAATCGACACAGTGCCGAATCGCAAAAACTGCTCTGGTCAGGAAGGGGGTAAAATTTTCTGGGGCTGAAGCGGATAATTAACATATCAATAACATACCAAAACACAACATACAGTTTATTAACCACTTCAGCCCTGGAAGATTTGGCTGCTCAATGACCCGAGCATTTTTTGCAATATGACACTGCGTCGCTTTAACTGACAATAACGCGATCGTGCGACGCTGTACCCAAACAAAATTTACATCCTTTTTTTCCCCCAAATAGAGCTTTCTTTTGGTGGTATTTGATCATCTCTGCGGTTTTTATTTTTTGCGCTATAAACAAAAAAGAGCGACAATTTTGAAAAAAACACAATATTTTGTACTTTTTGCTATAATAAATATCCCTAAAAAAGCTTTTTTTTTTTTGTCAGTTTAGGCCGATAGGTATTCTTCTACATTTATGAAATTTTTATTATTATTTTTTTTTTTTACTAGTAATGGCTGCGATCTGCGATTTTTATCGTGACTGCGACATTATGGCGGACACATCAGACTCGTTTTTGGGACGATTGATAATTATACAGCGATCAGTGCTATAAAAATGCACTGATTACTGTATAAATGTCACTGGCAGGAAAGAGGTTAACCCTAGGGGGCGATCAAGGGGTAACTGTGTTCCCTGACTGTGTGTTCTAACTGTATGGGGAGGGGACTGACTAGAGGGGATGACAGATCGTGGTTCCTAGCTATTAGGAACTCACAATCTGTCTCTCCTCACAGAATAGAACAGGGAAGAGTGTGTTTACACACACACTCTTCCCTATTCTGCTTCTCGTGCCCGCGATCGTTGGCCATGAGCATCGGCACCCCCCCATGCAGCGGTGCATGCGCGCCTGCTATCCCGTTTAAAGGAGCCGACGTATAGCTATGATGGCTTGTGGGAACGTGCCGACCTGCCACAGTATAATGACGGCGGCAGGTCGGCAAGCGGTTAAAGAACGAAGCCCAATGTCCCAATAGGCATAAAACCGTACCCGCTAGTCACTTTTAAGGCCTCCAGCCACAAAACCACCGAATCAGAAACAATTTGCAGGTACATATACACCAACTGGGAGCCATTCCTCAGACAGGTCCCTACACCGTACCTTTTTTGTGCCCATATGACCTAAAAGGACCTTGCACCCTGCCACCACCTCGCAAACCTGACACCAGGGGCGGACTGACCATTCGGTCACTCGGTCGCCGACCGAGGGCCCGGCGTCAGGAGGGGCCCCATGAGCGGCTCAGTCAGCAGCAGAAAAAAGCCGCCCGCCGCACCGCACGAAAACCCCGTCCTCCCGGATTATTTCCGCTCCCAGCACCGCGGCCAGCCCCCTGCCGAGCAGACCTCGGCTTAGGCTGAGAGAGGCTCTGTCAGCAGGGAGGGGCGGGGCAGGGAGCTCCACTGACGCTCTGACCCTGCCCTGCCCCGCCCCTCCTCACGTAGTCTGAGTCTGTTCCTAAATAGAGCGTCTCTCTTGCACTTCTGAGAGCTCCGCTCTGGACCACAAAGATCACCGCCCCTACCGACGGAAGCCCCGCCCCCTACCGGCGGAAGCCCCGCCCCCTACCGGCGAAAGCTCCGCCCCTGGACCTCTGAGGGCGGGAGGTGAGCCCGACTGGTCAGGTAGGTCCTTCTGCTTACATTATATACACGGCCTGTAGAGCCCTTTTTTCCCTAAACCATCCCTGGAAATGTTGTTTACCCCCCTGTATAGCTGTGCATTGCTGAAAGTTTAAATTTTAAAACTGGCTACCTGGTCATGTCCCGTAGTCGCATCCCCAGTCTCTGGTTATCTCCTGCAGTCGCATCCCCAGTCTCTGGTTATCTCCTGTAGTCACATTCGCAGTCTGGTCGTTTCCTGTAGTCACATTCGCAGTCTGGTCATGTCCTGTAGTCGCATCCCCAGTCTCTGGTTATCTCCTGCAGTCGCATCCCCAGTCTCTGGTTATCTCCTGTAGTCACATTCGCAGTCTGGTCATGTCCCGTAGTCGCATTCGCAGTCTCTGGTTATCTCCTGTAGTCGCATTCGCAGTCTGGTCATTTCCTGTAGTCGCATTTGCAGTCTGGTCATTTCCTGTAGTCGCATTCGCAGTCTGGTCATTTCCCGTAGTCGCATTCGCAGTCTGGTCATTTCCCGTAGTCGCATTCGCAGTCTGGTCATTTCCCGTAGTCGCATTCGCAGTCTAGTCATTTCCCGTAGTCGCATTTGCAGTCTGGTCATTTCCTGTAGTCGCATTCGCAGTCTGGTTGTTTCCTGTAGTCGCATCCCCAGTCTCTGGTTATTTCCCGTAGTCGCATTCGCAATCTGGTCATTTCCCGTAGTCGCATTTGCAGTCTGGTCATTTCCTGTAGTCGCATTCGCAGTCTGGTTATTTCCTGTAGTCGCATCCCCAGCCTCTGGTTATTTCCCGTAGTCGCATTCGCAGTCTGGTCATTTCCCGTAGTCGCATTCGCAGTCTCTGGTTATCTCCTGTAGTCGCATTCACAGTCTGGTAATTTCCCGTAGTCGCATTCGCAGTCTCTGGTCATTTCCTGCAGTCGCATCCCCAGTCTCTGGTTATTTCCTGTAGTCGCATTCGCAGTCTGGTCATTTCCTGTAGTCGCATTTGCAGTCTCTGGGTATCTCCTGTAGTCGCATTCGCAGTCTGGTCATTTCCTGTAGTCGCATTCGCAGTCTGGTCATTTCCTGTAGTCGCATTTGCAGTCTCTGGTTATCTCTTGTAGTCGCATTCGCAGTCTCTGGTTATCTCCTGTAGTCGCATTTGCAGTCTGGTCATTTCCTGTAGTCGCATTCGCAGTCTGGTCATTTCCCGTAGTCGCATTCGCAGTCTGGTCATTTCCCGTAGTCGCATTCGCAGTCTGGTCATTTCCTGTAGTCGCATTCGCAGTCTCTGGGTATCTCCTGTAGTCGCATTCGCAGTCTGGTCATTTCCTGTAGTCGCATTCGCAGTCTGGTCATTTCCTGTAGTCGCATTTGCAGTCTCTGGTTATCTCTTGTAGTCGCATTCGCAGTCTCTGGTTATCTCCTGTAGTCGCATTCGCAGTCTGGTCATTTCCTGTAGTCGCATTCGCAGTCTGGTCATTTCCTGTAGTCGCATTCGCAGTCTGGTCATTTCCTGTAGTCGCATTCGCAGTCTCTGGGTATCTCCTGTAGTCGCATTCGCAGTCTGGTCATTTCCTGTAGTCGCATTCGCAGTCTCTGGGTATCTCCTGTAGTCGCATTCGCAGTCTGGTCATTTCCTGTAGTCGCATTCGCAGTCTCTGGGTATCTCCTGTAGTCGCATTCGCAGTCTGGTCATCTCCTGTAGTCGCATCCCCAGTCTCTGGTTATCTCCTGTAGTCGCATCCCCAGTCTCTGGTTATCTCCTGTAGTCACATTCGCAGTCTGGTAATTTCCCGTAGTCGCATTCGCAGTCTCTGGTTATCTCCTGTAGTCGCATTCGCAGTCTGGTCATTTCCTGTAGTCGCATTCGCAGTCTGGTCATTTCCTGTAGTCGCATTTGCAGTCTGGTCATTTCCTGTAGTCGCATTCGCAGTCTGGTCATTTCCCGTAGTCGCATTCGCAGTCTGGTCATTTCCCGTAGTTGCATTCGCAGTCTGGTCATTTCCTGTAGTCGCATTCGCAGTCTGGTCATTTCCCGTAGTCGCATTCGCAGTCTCTGGTTATCTCCTGTAGTCGCATTTGCAGTCTGGTCATTTCCTGTAGTCGCATTCGCAGTCTGGTCATTTCCTGTAGTCGCATTTGCAGTCTGGTCATTTCCTGTAGTCGCATTCGCAGTCTGGTTATTTCCTGTAGTCGCATCCCCAGTCTCTGGTTATTTCCTGTAGTCGCATTCGCAGTCTGGTCATTTCCTGTAGTCGCATTCGCAGTCTGGTTATTTCCTGTAGTCGCATCCCCAGCCTCTGGTTATTTCCCGTAGTCGCATTCGCAGTCTGGTCATTTCCCGTAGTCGCATTCGCAGTCTCTGGTTATCTCCTGTAGTCGCATTCACAGTCTGGTCATTTCCCGTAGTCGCATTCGCAGTCTCTGGTTATCTCCTGTAGTCGCATTCGCAGTCTGGTCATTTCCTGTAGTCGCATCCCCAGTCTGGTCATTTCCTGCAGTCGCATCCCCAGTCTCTGGTTATTTCCTGTAGTCGCATTCGCAGTCTGGTCATTTCCTGTAGTCGCATTCGCAGTCTCTGGGTATCTCCTGTAGTCGCATTCGCAGTCTGGTCATTTCCTGTAGTCGCATTTGCAGTCTCTGGTTATCTCTTGTAGTCGCATTCGCAGTCTCTGGTTATCTCCTGTAGTCGCATTTGCAGTCTGGTCATTTCCTGTAGTCGCATTTGCAGTCTGGTCATTTCCCGTAGTCGCATTCGCAGTCTGGTCATTTCCCGTAGTCGCATTCGCAGTCTGGTCATTTCCCGTAGTCGCATTCGCAGTCTCTGGTTATCTCCTGTAGTCGCATTCGCAGTCTGGTCATTTCCTGTAGTCGCATTCGCAGTCTGGTCATTTCCTGTAGTCGCATTCGCAGTCTGGTCATTTCCTGTAGTCGCATTCGCAGTCTGGTCATTTCCTGTAGTCGCATTCGCAGTCTCTGGGTATCTCCTGTAGTCGCATTCGCAGTCTGGTCATTTCCTGTAGTCGCATTCGCAGTCTGGTCATTTCCTGTAGTCGCATTTGCAGTCTCTGGTTATCTCTTGTAGTCGCATCCCCAGTCTCTGGTTATCTCCTGTAGTCGCATCCCCAGTCTCTGGTCATCTCCTGTAGTCCCATTTGCAGTCTCTGGTCATCTCCTGTTGTCGCATCCCCAGTCTCTGGTTATTTCCTGTAGTCGCATTCGCAGTCTGGTTATCCCCTGTAGTCGCATCCCCAGTCTCTGGTCATCTCCTGTAGTCGCATTTACAGTCTCTGGTTATTTCCTGTAGTCGCATTTGCAGTCTCTGGTTATCTCCTGTAGTCGCATCCCCAGTCTCTGGTTATTTCCTTTAGTCACATTCGCAGTCTGGTTATTTCCTGTAGTCGCATTCGCAGTCTCTGGTTATTTCCTGTAGTCGCATCCCCAGTCTCTGGTCATCTCCTGCAGTCGCATTCGCAGTCTCTGGTTATCTCCTGTAGTCGCATTCGCAGTCTCTGGTTATCTCCTGTAGTCGCATCCCCAGTCTCTGGTTATTTCCTGTAGTCGCATTCGCAGTCTGGTTATTTCCTGTAGTCGTATTCGCAGTCTGGTTATTTCCTGTAGTCGCATTCGCAGTCTCTGGTTATCTCCTGTAGTCGCATCCCCAGTCTCTGGTTATTTCCTGTAGTCGCATTCGCAGTCTCTGGTTATTTCCTGTAGTCGCATCCCCAGTCTCTGGTCATCTCCTGTAGTCCCATTTGCAGTCTCTGGTCATCTCCTGTTGTCGCATCCCCAGTCTCTGGTTATTTCCTGTAGTTGCATTCGCAGTCTGGTTATCCCCTGTAGTCGCATCTCCAGTCTCTGGTCATCTCCTGTAGTCGCATTTGCAGTCTCTGGTTATTTGCTGTAGTCGCATTTGCAGTCTCTGGTTATTTGCTGTAGTCGCATTCGCAGTCTGGTTATTTCCTGTAGTCGCATTTGCAGTCTCTGGTTATCTCCTGTAGTCGCATCCCCAGTCTCTGGTTATTTCCTTTAGTCACATTCGCAGTCTGGTTATTTCCTGTAGTCGCATTCGCAGTCTTTGGTCATCTCCTGTAGTTGCATCCGTAGTCTCTGGTTATCTCCTGTAGTCATTTATGATATCTATGGCTATGAATATTTCTTGAATCCATATTGAGCACTATATTTGATTGGCTGTTTGCTTCTGCTTAGGCCTGGCAAACATGCACAATCGCACATGATGATGACTTCATCATCATGTGCGTGATTGTGATTGTGCGTGTGTGCCAAGCAGAAGCAGCCAATCAAATATAGTGCTCAATATGGATTAAATAAATAGTGGTGGTCAGTGGTATAATGTTCCTTACATTGGTGATCAGTGGGAAGAATGTTCCTTACATTGGTGATCAGTGAGAAGAATGTTCCTTACATTGGTGATCAGTGGGAAGAATGTTCCTTACATTGGTGATCAGTGAGAAGAATGTTCCTTACATTGGTGATCAGTGAGCAGAATGTTCCTTACATTGGTGATCAGTGAGCAGAATGTTCCTTACATTGGTGATCAGTGAGCAGAATGTTCCTTACATTGGTGGTCAGTGAGAAGAATGTTCCTTACATTGGTGATCAGTGAGCAGAATGTTCCTTACATTGGTGATCAGTGAGCAGAATGTTCCTTACATTGGTGATCAGTGGGAAGAATGTTCCTTACATTGGTGATCAGTGGGAAGAATGTCCCTTACATTGGTGATCAGTGGGAAGACTGTTCCTTACATTGGTGATCAGTGAGAAGAATGTTCCTTACATTGGTGATCAGTGGGAAGAATGTTCCTTACATTGTTGATTAGTGGGAAGAATGTTCCTTACATTGGTGATCAGTGGGAAGAATGTTCCTTACATTGGTGGTCAGTGAGAAGAATGTCCCTTACATTGGTGGTCAGTGAGAAGAATGTCCCTTACATTGGTGGTCAGTGGGAAGAATGTTCCTTACATTGGTGATCAGTGGAAAGAATGTTCCTTACATTGGTGATCAGTGGGAAGAATGTTCCTTACATTGGTGATCAGTGGGAAGAATGTTCCTTACATTGGTGATCAGTGGGAAGAATGTTCCTTACATTGGTGATCAGTGGGAAGAATGTTCCTTACATTGGTGGTCAGTGAGAAGAATGTTCCTTACATTGGTGATCAGTGAGAAGAATGTTCCTTACATTGGTGATCAGTGGAAAGAATGTTCCTTACATTGGTGATTAGTGGGAAGAATGTTCCTTACATTGGTGATTAGTGGGAAGAATGTTCCTTACATTGGTGATCAGTGGGAAGAATGTTCCTTACATTGGTGGTCAGTGAGAAGAATGTTCCTTACATTGGTGATCAGTGAGAAGAATGTTCCTTACATTGGTGGTCAGTGAGAAGAATGTTCCTTACATTGGTGATCAGTGAGAAGAATGTTCCTTACATTGGTGATCAGTGAAAATTATATAAAGTTAAGAAAAATAATTTAAAAAAAAATGTAAAGCACCCCCATGATCCCCGGACATGCTCTATATGAAAAGCTTTATGTAGGATGAGCACATGTATGTAAACATGTGTCTATAGACGCAAATGCTGGACACGGGAGCCCACCGGCAAGGTAACCCCCCCCCCCCGGGAGAGCGCTTCTCCTAGGGAGTTATCTGATGTGGGGAGGAGCCGCGAGAGCCACCCCCAGATGTTCGAGGTTCGGGGCCACTCTGTGCGAAACGAGCTGCACAGTGAAGGTAAGTATGATATGTTTGTTATTTTAAAAAAAACAAAAAACGAGCCTTTACAATCACTTTAATTTTAGAAAGGTACCGTTGTTGCACTTTCTTTAATGTAATTCTGTGACGAACGCATGTAGTGTGGGCAGTGCAAAATGTAGGTGGGGATTTGTGTGGGTGTGGCTTGAGTGTGGGTGGGAACACATGAGCGGGGACAGGGGGCCCCAGGATCTCCTATTGCCCGGGGGCCCCATGAGTTGTCAGTCCGCCCCTGCCTGACACCTTAGGTTTGAGCGGACCTCCACACCCTCAGGGTCCTCTGGATACCCTCCTCCAAACCAAGACACCACATGCAGTGTTAATTTTGGCAGCAGATTTTGATTTAGTTTTAGTCTTAGTCTTAGGACTAAAATGGCTTTTTAGTTTTAGTCCCATTTTAGTCTTCTGCAATTGTTTTAGTCGTATTTAGTCGACTAAATCTCCAGTACATTTTAGTCGACTAAAATGTCCTACATTTTAGTCGACTAAAACTCATTTTAGTAATCTAAAATCTAATAGGTGTAAATAAATTGTAATGCATTAGTTAACATTTCTCTACAGTTTCCAAACTCATTATATACTGCTGGAGTGAAAAATCTCATATATTATTTAAGGTATTGAGGTATGAACATACACTACGGACCAGTGTTAATTTAGAAGTCAAATTTCAATTTAGTTTTAGTCTTATGCCGCGTATACATGGTCAGACTTTTCAGCTACAAAAGTCCGACAGCCCGTCCGACAGACTTTCGACGGACTTTTGGCGGACTTTTGGCGGACTTGCGGCAGACTTTCTAACGAACGGACTTGCCTACATACGATCACACAAAAGTCCGACGGATTTGTACGTGATGATGTACACCGGACTAAAATAAGGAAGTTGATAGCCAGTAGCCAATAGCTGCCCTGGCGTGGGTTTTTGTCCGTCGGACTAGCATACAGACGAGCGGATTTCTGGGTCCGGCGTAGTTACGACATAAAGATTTGAAGCATGTTTCAAATCTAAAGTCCGTCAGAATTGCAGCTGGAAAAGTCCGCTGAAAGTCCGGGGAAGCCCACACACGATCGGATTGTCAGCCGGCTTTAGTCCGTCGGCGTCCGTCGGACTTTTGTAGACGAAAAGTCCGACCGTGTGTACGCGGCATTAGTCTTTTGACTAAAATGCCATTTTAGTTTTAGTCCCATTTTAGTCTTTCGACTAAAATGCCATTTTAGTTTTAGTCCCATTTTAGTCTTTTGACTAAAATGCCATTTTAGTTTTAGTTGTATTTTAGTCATCTCAATTGTTTTAATTTTAGTCGTATTTTAGTCGACTGAAATAGTATTCATTTAGTTGACTAAAATGTTTTAGTCGTTTTAGTCGACAAAATTAACACTGACCACATGTCAATACCAACAGCATTCAAATGAACGCTGTCCCCATGTAAATATTGCCAAGGTTCCAATTCCAACTCGTGATGGCTAGGGATGAGCTTCGGCTGTTCGCAAGTTCGCCGAACAGAGAACAATTTGGGGTGTTCGTGGCAAATTAGAATGCTGCGGAACACCTTTTAAAAGTCTATGGGAGAAATCAAAAGTGATAATTTTAAAAGCTTATATGCATGGTATTGTCATAAAAAGTGTTTGGGGACCTGGGTCCTGCCCCAGGGGACATGGATCAATGCAAAAAAAAAGTTTTGAAAACGGACGTTTTTTCGGGAGCAGTGATTTTAATAATGCTTAAAGTGAAACAATAAAAGTGTAATATCCCTTTAAATTTCGTAGCTGGGGGGTGTCTATAGTATGCCTGTAAAGGGGCGCATGTTTCCCGTGTTTAGAACAGTCTGACGGCAAAAGGACATTTCAAAGGAAAAAAAGTCATTTAAAACTACTCGCGGCTATTAATGCATTGTTGGTCCGACAATACACATAGAAGTTCATTGATAAAAACGGCATGGGAATTCCCCACAGGGAAACCCCGAACCAAGATTTGAAAAAAAAATGACGTGGGGGGGGTCCCCCTAAATTCCATACCAGGCCCTTCAGGTCTGGTATGGATATTAAGGGGAACCCCGGCCAAAATAAAAAAAAATGACGTGGGGTCCTCCTAAATTCCACACCAGGCCCTTCAGGTCTGGTATGGATATTAAGGGGAACCCCCGGCCAAAATTTAAAAAAAAATGACGTGGGGGGTCCCCCTAAATTCCATACCAGACCCTTCAGGTCTGGTATGGATATTAAGGGGAACCCGGTGCCAAAATGTAAAAAAAAAAACGGCGTGGGGTCCCCCCAAAAATCCATACCAGACCCTTATCCGAGCATGCAACCTGGCAGGCCGCAGGAAAAGAGGGGGGATGAGAGAGCACCCCCCCTCTGAACCGTACCAGGCCACATGCCCTCAACATTGGGAGGGTGCTTTGGGGTAGCCCCCCAAAACACCTTGTCCCCATGTTGATGAGGACAAGGGCCTCATCCCCACAACCCTGGCCGGTGGTTGTGGGGGTCTGCGGGCGGGGGGCTTATCGGAATCTGGAAGCCCCCTTTAACAAGGGGACCCTCAGATCCCGGCCCTCCCCTCTGTATGAAATGGTAAGGGGGTACAAAAGTACCCCTACCATTTCACTAAAAAAGTGTCAAAAATATTAAAAATGGCAAGAGACAGTTTCTGCAAATTCCTTTTGGGGGGACCCCACGCCGTTTTTTTTTTTAAATTTTGGCGCGGGGTTCCCTTTAATATCCATACCAGACCTGAAGGGTCTGGTATGGAATTTAGGGGGACCCCGACGTCATTTATTTATTTTTTTAATTTTGGCCGGGATTCCCCTTAATATCCATACCAGACCTGAAGGGCCTGGTATGGAATTTAGGGGGACCCCCAAGTCATTTTTTTTTTAAATTCTGGTTCGGGGTTCCCCTGTGGGGAATTCCCATGCCGTTTTTATCAATGAACTTCTATGTGTATTGTCGGACCGGCAATGCATTATTAGCCGCGAGTAGTTTTAAATGACTTTTTACAGGCATACTATAGACACCCCCAGGTATGAAATTTAAAGGGATATTACACTTTTATTGTTTGACTTTAAGCATTATTAAAATCACTGCTCCCGAAAAAACAGCCGTTTTTAAAACTTTTTTTTGCATTGATCCATGTCCCCTGGGGCAGGACCCAGGTCCCAAAAACACTTTTTATGACAATAACTTGCATATAAGCCTTTAAAATTAGCACTTTTGATTATTCATGTTCGTGTCCCATAGACTTTAACGGTGTTCGCGTGTTCGAACAAACTTTTTTCCTGTTTGCATGTTCTGGTGCGAACCAAACAGGGGGGTGTTCGGCTCATCCCTAGTGATGGCGTAGCGCCAAACCCTCATTGTGCATCAGAAATCATGCCACCTCCTGATTTACTTTTACCCCTGCCTTGCCGTAACTGACCTAACCCACCTCCATTGTATACGGGTCACCATATCGGGCCATGCTATCAACAAGTCCGGGTAAGCTAGTCGAAGCTGAAGAAATCATATTTAACATCCCGGATGAGCTCCCTCAAGGACCGTAGCCCTAAATCGTTTCCCCCAGCATGCACCACTAATAGATCGGGGGCTCTATCAAGCCAAGCATTACGCTCAACCTCAGGAACCACTCTTCTCCACAATAGACCGGACATCCCAATCCAACAAAACACGCCTCATCCCTAGGAATGCCCAATTGACATCCGTCAGACCATACATTAGCTCTTCTCGCTCCCAAGTGGATGTATGAGTGGCCCAATATCCAAATTAAGCAGGAGCCCTTCCCTGTAAAGAAAAAACAGCAAAACACCACACACATAGAAGTGAGAAAACAAAGCCAGCCTCCTCCCGAAAAACAAGAGGAGACAAACAGGACAACATACAGACACCAAACCCCACATAGACTAACATAAATCATAACAAATGAGGACATACATGCGATAACCCTGGGATTCCCACCTAAATACGGCGCAAGGCCCCCTCACCTAACCCCAAATGCGCCGCCTCTGTTGCGCCCCTGATATGAAAGGAATGAGATGCAAAGTCGGACGGACAAAAACCCAAGAAAACCAAACACCTCCTGAACACTGCCGTGAACTGATACTGAGACAAAGCTGAACCATCCGCATGCAATAAAAAGGGGCCAACGCGACCCGGGTATGACTCCAAAAGACGTGAAACAATCTGCACCAAACAAGCCGGTGACCCCGTAACACCGAACAACTCCACCCGCACCCCTCAACTGGCTTCATCAGTCTGGGATCTCCGTATCCAAAAAAACACAGAATTTTCACTACATTGCACGTCAGCCATCTGCAAACCGTTAGACCCCCATCTAGAAGAACAGACCAATTCCCCAATGCGCAGCGCCCCAAAAAATGCCAAAGAAAAAGCCTTCAGAAACAAAAGGGCCTCATAGGCTGACAAATTGGAAAGTACCCCCAAAACTAACCCAACAGCTCAAAAGCAACCATCCACCAGCCAAAACCTCCTACGGTAGCCCTTTACCGCTTGCTGAACCAAAAAATCCTTCGTACAATCCTTACGACCCAACAGATTGAACAAAAATGCCAACCCCGCCAACTTACTATTCAACACCGACACTCCCTCCTCCACATTCTGACCTATGAGATACTACACCAAGAACCCGTCATCACCCTCAACTACAGTACCACCCAAACCACGGACCAGACCAAACCACTCCTCCCAAACCCTCAATTACACCGACCAGGTAGCCAGGTGATCTGACAAGCAAAGTTGAGCTTCCCAAGAGGTGTGTGAAGTTGACGCAGGGTCAACTTGTCAACCCCCCGCACTGAAACCACCGTCGCCCACAAGTCCGTCCGCTTGTCTTCCGGCATGGCCACAGTGCCAATCAAAATATCAAGAAAACTCAATACCGTAGCTGGACCCTCCATTTTGTTTGTTGGCAGTGGAATGCCAAAGCGTTCTGCCATGTGCTGAACCGTAGCTAACAAAACCCTACAACAATTAGAAGCGACCGGCCCAACACACAAAAAATCATCCAAATAGTGAATGACAGATGGAAGCCCAGACACCTCCCAGACCACCCACTCAAATAATTAACTAAAAGTTTTGAACAATGAATAAGAAATGGAGCACCCCATAGGCAAACATTGATCAATGAAATAGCACCCCTGCCACTTACAACCCAACAAGTGAAAAGCGGATGTCAGGATGTACAGGCAACAAACGAAAAGCGGATTCAATATCCATTTTTGCCAATGAAGCCCCCCGACCATAGAAACTAACCCAACGCACCACCACGTCAAAAGAGGTGTAAAAAACGGAACACAAACTGGGATTGATTAATTCATTCACTGAACCCCCTCTGGGATACGACAAATGATGAATCAGCCTAAACTTGTTGGGTTCCTTCTTAGGGACTACCCCCAAAGGAGAAACCACCAAATTATCCAGCGGCGAAGAGACAAACGGACCAGCCATGCGGTCCAGCTCAACCTCTTTCGCTAATTTCGCAGACACCGCCTCCGGGCGAGCCTACACAGACCTCAAATTGTCAGCAGTTTGAGGGGGTGGGGAAGACTACGTGGAATATGAAAACCCTTGGCGAATCCCGAAGCCAGCAGGTCCGCTGCCTCATGGTTTGGATACCTACCTAGAAATGGACACATCCTTGATATGCTCACCGGAGTCCTCCCTTTTTCCCACAAGCTCCCCAGTTCTGCCTTTGCCGTTTTGTGTATGTCTATTAAAAGAATGGGAGCCCTCGCAGCCGGAGCACTCATGTTTAAATTTGCACGTCGTTCCAAACTTGCAAGTCCCTTAATTAAATGACCAGCAACACCCTTTCTCTTGTTGGCCGACTGTCCAGAGGAAGAAGATTCGCCAGCCAGTGACTGAAAAAACAAAGTCCCAGCCCTCGCAGAGGTCCTTGTGGTCCCAGCTCAAGGACGGATGTAACGCCTTGCGCTGAAGGAAGTGCTTGTCATACCTGAGCCACGCCAGTCCCCCGTAGACTCGATAAGCTTCCCCTATCGCATCCAAATAACAAAATAGAGTGGAGAAGTTTCCCCTATAACACTGGCTAAAATTGCAAAAGCCTGAAGCCAATTGGTGAACGACCGGGGAATGAGCCTATATCGCCTCTTTTTTTCTTCCTCCTTCTTGCTGTCATCCAACTTACCTCTATCCAGATTTAATTTTTCTAGTGGAAGAAGGGAAACATTTCGACGTACTCACCCCTCCAAATTTTTTCTCGCACTTCCGGCTTGTAGCGGCCCCTCAAAATAAATGTACACCTCACATTTGGCAGAATCCGCCAAACGAACCCGGTCCACCTCCCTATCCAGCACCTTACCTTGTCCGCTGTCCACCGCACCATCGTCCCCCGCCGCAGGCATTTGTCCCGCTACTTGTACAGAGGAAGACAACACCCGGAGCTGCCAGCGGCAGACTAGACAATGTCCCAGTCCCTGCTGCCAATATGCCACCACCAGAGGCCCCAGTACACATGTCCCTGAACCAGCAGGAGGAACCCAGGCCGAAGTGGGCAACCTTGCACCTGATAAAGGGTCCAGCCACTCCAAAACATCCCTCAACCCTGCCAATAGCTGTGCCAGATCCTGCACCCCTGAAACTGCCCTACCAGAATCCACCGCAACCCCAGCCCCCGACAACACAGACCCCACATCATGCAAAGCCCCCCCAGAACCTGGTCCCCCAGCAACAGGCACACATAGTAGACACAGAGGGTAGGCCTAAAGGCTGCTTACCAGGCTGCTGTGGAAGTGGACCTCCACCAGCCGTCACCGTGCTCTCCACCACTGCAGGCTCTGCCACTGGCTCATCGTCACTCTCCTCTTCCAGCTCCCCCTCCAACAGGGGAGCATCCTCATGATCCGCTGTGCTGCCCTGGCCCGTTGCTCCTTGTGCCCGCCAAGCGCCATCCCGGCCACCAGTGATGTCATCAGCCGCCATCTTCCATGAGGGCCCAGGCCTTTGCCCGTCACTGACAAGCCGGGCACTCCCCCCAGCCGAGCGCTCTCCCTGCTCCTCTCACCGTTTGACCATGCTTCCCGCCAGCCACCACGCTGTCATTGGATCTCTGTCCCTCCACCGGCACTGTAAGAACAGGGACACTGGCCACTCCAGGTAACAGGCCGGTTCCCGAGGAATTCACACCCCCCCCCGAGCCGCCTGGGTGGCCATGGAACCACTCCCAAGCACCGCAACAGGCCCCTGATTAGCACCCAGATTAGCACCGGCCACCGCAGCCCCATCCCACGAGTCCAGCCCAGCTCCCACAAGTAGACCATCAACCTGGGAATGCAGCCAGTCCATGTCATGCACAGCAGCCGCAGCACGTAGCTGGGAAATCAGGGTCTCCAAATCCCCCATAGTTGAAAGGGAAAGCAACCACAAGTGCAGAACTGAGCCCTAATGTGTGGGAAGTTGTTCCACACTCTTCTTCCTTCCGATTGGGGACCACCCCCATTTCCGTCCCCTAATCACTTCCCCAAAGCTCCAACCAGCCGCAATAACCTACTTTGAATAGCTTTTAAAATGCACCTGAAACGCCCAATTGCTATTAACTCCCTTTGTATCCTTTTTTGCTGTATGGATTGTTATTAATAAAGAGAATTTTGTTGGAGTGCGGCCATCCGGATTACTTTTTTTGCCATATGCTATTAACTCCCTGTAGCCCAAGCCCCTTTAACCCCTGTCATGCCAGCCCTTCATTAATTGCCTTGGGGTTCTTCTTCGGGCCTCTCTTTATTGAAGTACATAGGGCCTATATATATATATACAGGTAAAAGCCAGTAAATTAGAATATTTTGAAAAACTTGATTGAAGTGGCAACAAATGAAAATCCAAAATTCCGTGTGTCACAAAATTAGAATATTGTGTAAGGGTTAAATTTTGAAGACACCTGGTGCCACAAACTAATCAGCTGATTAACTCAAAACACCTGCAAAGGGCTTTAAATGGTCTCTCAGTCCAGTTCTGAAGCCTACACAAACATGGGGAAGACTTCAGATTTGACAGCTGTCCAAAAGGCGACCATCGACACATTGCACAAGGAGGGAAAGACACAAAAGGTTATTGCTGAAGAGGCTGGCTGTTCTCAGAGCTCTGTGTCCAAACACATTAATAGAGAGGCAAAGGGAAGGAAAAACTGTGGTCAGAAAAAGTGTACAAGCGATAGGGATCACCGCGCCCTAGTCAAGATTGTGAAAAAAAACCCATTCAAAAATGTGTGGGGGATATTCACAAGGAGTGGACAGCTGCTGGAGTCAGTGCTTCAAGATCCACCACCAAGAGACGCTTGAAAGACATGGGTTTCAACTGCCGCATACCTCGTGTCAAGCCACTGTTGACCAAGAAACAGCGCGAAAACCGTCTCACCTGGGCTAAGGAAAAAAAGAGCTGGACTGCTGCTGAGTGGTCCAAAGTCATGTTTTCTGACGAAAGCAAATTTTGCATTTCCTTTGGAAATCGAGGTCCCAGAGTCTGGAGGAAGACAGGAGAGGCACAGGATCCACGTTGCCTGAAGTCTAGTGTAAAGTTTCCACCATCAGTGATGGTTTGGGGTGCCATGTCATCTGCTGGTGTCGGTCCACTCTGTTTCCTGAGATCCAGGGTCAACGCAGCCGTCTACCAGCAAGTTTTAGAGCACTTCATGCTTCCTGCTGCTGACCTGCTCTATGGAGATGGAGATTTCAGGTTCCAACAGGACTTGGCGCCTGCACACAGCGCAAAATCTACCCGTGCCTGGTTTACGGACCATGGTATTTCTGTTCTAAATTGGCCAGCCAACTCCCCTGACCTTAGCCCCATAGAAAATCTGTGGGGTATTGTGAAAAGGAAGATGCAGAATGCCAGACCCAACAACGCAGAAGAGTTGAAGGCCACTATCAGAGCAACCTGGGCTCTCATAACACCTGAGCAGTGCCAGAAACTCATCGACTCCATGCCACGCCGCATTAATGCAGTAATTGAGGCAAAAGGAGCTCCAACCAAGTATTGAGTATTGTACATGCTCATATTTTTCATTTTCATACTTTTCAGTTGGCCAACATTTCTAAAAAATCCCTTTTTTGTATTAGCCTTAAGTAATATTCTAATTTTGTGACACACGGAATTTTGGATTTTCATTTGTTGCCACTTCAAATTATCAAAATTAAATGAAATAAACATTTGAATGCATCAGTCTGTGTGCAATGAATAAATATAATGTACAAGTTACACCTTTTGAATGCAATTACTGAAATAAATCAAGTTTTTCAAAATATTCTAATTTACCGGCTTTTACCTGTATATATGTGTAGCAGGGAGCTGGATATAGATATATTCCTGCAATCGGAAGACACTCTGTAACATTGCTACAGTGAAACTGTTTCCCTCTAGTGGCAGCAAAGACGGTGTCCATACTTGCCAACAGTCCCGATATTCCCGGGACAATCCTGATTTTGGGACCCTCATCCCGATCAGAGGCCGTCCGGATTAAAATCCCAGGATTTTGCTTTTGTCCTGGGAAATCGGAGCTGCTTTTGGCTCCAAAAATATGGCCGCCGCTGCCACAAGATCTCTTTCCTGTTTCCCCTGACTCTCCGCTAAGATCAGAACTCCGCCCCTCCAGCCCTCTGCACTGCAGCTCCTTCCACTCTCCCTCGCAATGTTATTCGGCCATCTACCGCCCCCGTGCACGCCCCCGGTTTTCATTATGTTGTACCGAGACAGGTTTCCCCATGAAAACCGGGGGTATGCAAAGGGGCTGTAGACAGCTGAATAACATTGCAAGGAGGAGTGGGAGGAGCTGGAGTTCAGTAGGCTGGAGGGGCAGAGTTCTGATTTCAGCTGAGAGCCAGGGGAAACAGGTTTTCTGGGGGAAAACGATTTTGACACAACACCAGTCTGTGAGAGGCAGAGCCAAGGAACTCTAATGCACTGGGGATACCTGATCTAAGGAGCCACTCCACTGGAGACACCTGATCTAAGGATCTAAGGAGGCACTCCACTGGGGACACCTGATCTAAAGAGGCACTGCACTGGGGACACCTGATCTAAAGAGGCACTCCTCTGGGGACAATTGA
This sequence comes from Lithobates clamitans, assembly GCA_037952925.1. Taxonomy (NCBI): domain Eukaryota; kingdom Metazoa; phylum Chordata; class Amphibia; order Anura; family Ranidae; genus Lithobates; species Lithobates clamitans. The sequence goes on along the minus strand of JBBGZY010000033.1, from coordinate 1,995,432 downwards.
TCTAAGGAGGCACTCCACTGGTGACACCCGATCTAAAGAGGGACTCTGCTGGGGACACCTGATCTAAGGAAGAACTCCACTCGGGACGCCTGATCTAAAGAGGCACTCCGCTGGGGACACCTGATCAAAGGAGGCACTCCTCTGGGGACACCTGATCTAGGGAGGCACTCTACTGTGGACACCTGATCTAGGGAGGCACTCTACTGTGGACACCTGATCTAAGGAGGCACTCAGCTGAGGACACCTGATCTAAAGGGGCTGAGGACGCAAGATGCAAGGAGGCACTCCACTGGGGAGGCCTGATGTAAGGAAGGACTCCACTGGGGACACCTGATCTAAGGAGGCACTCCGCTGGGGACACCTGATCTAAGGAGGCACTCTGCTGGGGATGCATGATCTAAGGAGGCACTCCGCTGGGGACACCTGATCCAAGCGGGCACACCGCTGGGGACACCTGATCTAAGGAGGCACTCCACTGGGAATGCCTGATCTAAGGAGGAACTTCGCTGGGAACGCCTGATGTAAGGAAGCATCTTGCTGGGGACGCCTAAGGTAAGTAGGAATTTTCACTGGGGATGCCTGATCCAAGGAGGCACTCCACTGGGGACACCTGATCTAAGGAGGCACTCCGCTGGTGACACCTGAGGTAAGGAGGCACTCCGCTGGTGAAACCTGAGGTAAGGAGGCACTCCGCTGGGGACACCTGATCTAAGGAGGCACTTCGCTGGGGACACCTGATCCAAGGAGGCACTCTGCTGGGGACCCCTGATGTAAGGAAGCACTCTGCTGTGGATGCCTTATGTAAGAAGGCACTCCGCTGGGGACACCTGCTATAAGGTAGCACTCACTGGGGACGTCTGATGTAAGGAGGCACTGCTCTGGGGACGCCTGATGTAAGGAGTGACTCCATTGGGGATGCCTGATGTAGGGAGGGACTCCTCTGTTGACGCCTGTTGTAAAGAGGGATTTAGCTGGGGACAACTGATGTAAGAAGGGAATGCGCTGGGGACGACTGATGTAAGGAGGGACTCTGCTGGGGACACCTGATGGCATCTGGTGGCAGGCAATGTGGCAAATAACATGCTCAGGGCATAATGGTGAGTTGAACTATTTCATTTTATATTACAAAGTATTAATAGAAATAATGTGCTTCAATCACCCTGACACCATAACAACCGATGATTGAAGCGCTAACCAGTTGTTTGGAGTAACTTTATTTGCCGATTATTAAACTTTATAGAATACACATATTTCTATTGTAGTGTAGGATCTGGGCCTACTGTTCCTTTATCCTTTTTTCTTTCCTTCCTTCTCTCTCCTTCCCTCCCTACTTCTTTCTTTCTCCCTCCATCCCTCGTTCATCTCATACTCGGACCACACCCCATTCGAGACACGTTTTTCGCCTTTTAATCTATGCCACACCTTAAAATTAATGCCCCGCCCCCAATTATAATAAGAGTCCGCCTACAGACAAAAAACTGTCCCTATAAATTTTCATACAATGTTGGCATTTATGTGGCCTGGCAGGACGCCATTTCCCAGAGCCAGGATACAGAGAAAGTTCCTGATAGAGTCTGCTTCATCATCGTTTGCCTTGTTGTGGGCCTGTGAGTTGATGTACAGGGAGGAGAGGTTTGACACAGCTTAAAAGGGTCAGTCCTCTGCCTCTCTACTACCTGTTCACATAGGTATCAATAGTGTGAGCTGAGGTTCTGTTGTGTTTATGCTATGTATATATATATATATATATATACAGTATCTCACAAAAGTGAGTAGTGGAAGAGGACTCCAGTGGCAACCTGTGAAGCTCTGGTGAACTCCATGCCCAAGAGTGTTAAGGCAGTGCTGGAACATAATGGTGGCCACACAAAATATTGACACTTTGGGCCCAATTTGAACATTTTCTCTTAGGGGTGTACTCACTTTTGTTGCCAGCGGTTTAGACATTAAAGGCTGTGTGTTGAGTTATTTTGAGGGGACAGCTATGTTATACAAGCTGTACACTCCTCACTACTTTGCATTGTAATTTCTTCAGTGTTGTCACATGAAAAGATATAATAAAATATTTACAAAAATTTTGTTTCAGTAAACATACCTTCTGGTTTACCACAGTTGTGTCCCCTCTCCTGCTGTGTTTCGCACTAATATTTCTGAGTAGGTGTGCCAGAGGGGTTGGGACTGTTCTTGGGGTTGAGAGGCAGAGTACAGAACCAAAAATACATTAAGTGGCTCCTTCGGGATAAGCGCTACACACAAACACATAGTTTATAGTATCCCTTCATCCCCATTAAAAAAAAAATCCTGGTTGGATTTATGCTAAAAATCTGAAAATTTTGCTTTAAATTAGTATACCTGTGCAGGCTTATGGTAAATATGAACTATTATATTTGCCCCTTATTTAGCTTTATTTATTTTTGCATGTACCCAACTCTTTAGCTTGTCTTAGAGGTCAGAGTATGTAGTGTGAGAGGTGACACTTGAGAAAGCAGCCATGGTCAGAATTTGGGTGACCTCTGTCCTCCTGAATCAAGCTGCTAGACACAAACAAGTAAGTGACATTTAATAAGGGGGCATATACAGTATCATACAAAAGTAAGTCATTTTTTCACATGAGAAGATACAATAAAATATTTACAAAAATGTGAGGGGTCTACTCACTTTTGTGAGATATTGTATAAATGAATGATGGGTACACCTGCTTAGGTATAACAATTTAAGACCAAGGGGTCTATTTCTAAAAAAATTCACAAGCATTCTTCAACGCTTTACAGGCTCCAAAAATAATAATAATAAATGCACATTTTTTTTACCTGCAAAAAAAATGTGCATTTATTTTTTATTTTTTAAAGTGAACTTATCCTTGAAGGTATGTGAGGAAAATACCACATTGTGAGCACAATACCAGCTTGTAAAGGTGGAGGAATAAATCACCTCTAATGCTGGGTGGCCCATGTGTTGATGCTGCTGCGATACAGAATGTAAAACTATTAATTTCATTTTTTACACTTTTTACATATTAGAATGGGGTGCATGATTTTAAATGGTGCCTTGTTTTGCATTCATTATACTTTAATATTTAATAATGTCAACATGTTTGCACTGAAAACCCCTGTCCTGGTTAACTTAGGGTTATATGCCTAGAGGGAGATGAAGTTGAACAAATTTCACAAGCATTTACCTAGCCATCACCAATTCTCACCATATTTTTCCTAATAGGTTTATTTTCTATGGTTGTCAGCTCCTTCTAGTGGTCTTAATTATTTTCCTGATTAAAGGATAAGTTTACCTTTGGGAACATGTTACATGTTCCATCTGTTTTAAGAATGGAACATGCAACATGTTCCCCCTCCTGCAGCCACTCAGGGATCCACTGCCTGTGTGTGACAGCAGTAGAAGGAGAAGTTCCGGGTACTAGCTGTCACTTTTTAAAATAAGCGCAGCCGTGCGGGGCTCCACCCACACGGCCGTGTCATTCATTCACTCAGCTCTGTGTGTGAATGAACTACAAGCCCCGACATCCTTTGTGGCTGTCGGCTTGTAGTTCTCAATGAACTAACATGGCACTGTGGAGCGCCATGGTAGTTAATTGATTCTTCCTGTCAGTGTATCTGCTTGTCCGTACGGGAGGTACAAGCACACAGATACACTGACAGATCTGCAGGAGACCTACATGGCACCAGCTCAATGCTTTATAGTCTCCAAAAAAACTAAAAAAATAAATGCACATTTTTTTTATCTGCAAAAAGTAAACTTATTCTTTAAAGCGTAACTCCACTTTTGTTGAGAAAAAAACCTTCTCCTGGGTGATCTACAGTGGGGACGGAAAGTATTCAGACCCCCTTAAATTTTTCACTCTTTCTTATATTGCAGCCATTTGCTAAAATCATTTAAGTTCATTCTTTTCCTCATTAATGCACACACAGCACCCTATATTGACAGAAAAACTCAGAATTGTTGACATTTTTGCAGATTTATTAAAAAAGAAAAACTGAAATATCACATGATCCTAGGTATTTAGACCCTTTGCTGTGACACTCATATATTTAACTCAGGTGTTTGATTATACTGACTGGACTTGATTAGGAAAGCCACACACCTGTCTATATAAGACCTTACAGCTCACAGTGCATGTCAGAGCAAATGAGAATCATGAGGTCAAAGGAACTGCCTGAAGAGCTCAGAGACAGAATTGTGGCAAGGCACAGATCTGGCCAAGGTTACAAAACATTTCTGCTGCACTTAAGGTTCCTAAGAGCACAGTGGCCTCCATAATCCTTAAATGGAAGACGTTTGGGATGACCAGAACCCTTCCTAGAACTGGCCGTCGGCCAAACTAAGCTATCGGGGGAGAAGAGCCTTGGTGAGAGAGGTAAAGAAGAACCCAAAGATCACTGTCACTGAGCTCCAGAGATGCAGTCGGGAGATGGGAGAAAGTTGTAGAAAGTCAACCATCACTGCAGCCCTCCACCAGTCGGGGCTTTATGGCAGAGTGGCCCGACGGAAGCCTCTCCTCAGTGCAAGACACATGAAAGCCTGCATGGAGTTTGCTAAAAAAACACCCGAAGGACTCCAAGATGGTGAGAAATAAGATTCTTTGGTCTGATGAGACCAAGATAGAACATTTTGGCCTTAATTCTAAGCAGTATGTGTAGAGAAAACCAGGCACTGCTCATCACCTGTCCAATACAGTCCCAACAGTGAAGCATGGTGGTGGCAGCATCATGCTGTGGGGGTGTTTTTCAGCTGCAGGGACAGGACGACTGTTTGCAATCGAGGAAAAGATAAATGCGGCCAAGTACAGGGATATCCTGGGCGATAACCTTCTCCAGAGTGCTCAGGACCTCAGACTGGGCCGAAGGTTTACCTTCCAACAAGACAATGACCCTAAGCACACAGCTAAAATATCAAAGGATTGGCTTCACAACAACTCCGTGACTGTTCTTGAATGGCCCAGCCAGGGCCCTGACTTAAATCCAATTGGGCATCTCTGGAGAGACCTAAAAATGGCTACCCACCTGACAGAACTAGAGAGGATCTGCAAGGAGGAATGGCAGAGGATCCCCAAATCCAGGTGTGAAAAACTTGTATCTTTCCCAAAAAGACTCATGGCTGTATCAGAAGGGTGCTTCTACTAAATACTGAGCAAAGGGTCTGAATACTTAGGACCATGTGATATTTCAGTTTTTCTTTTTTAATAAATCTACAAAAATGTCAACAATTCTGTTTTTCTGTCAATATGGGGTGCTGTGTGTACATTAATGAGGAAGAAAATGAACTTAAATGATTTTAGCAAATGGCTGCAATATAACAAAGAGTGAAAAATTTAAGGGGGTCTGAATACTTTCCGTCCCCACTGTATATACATTGCAAGGATTTTAACAAACTTTGTTGCAAATTTCTTCCTTTTGTTATTCTGAAGAAATCCCTGCGTGTTTGTCTGTATCCATGTGGGAAAGTGAGTCTAATGGGAGAGGTTTCATAGTTATCAATCAGCTGCTGCACCTGCAGAGCACTAATGAGGAAAGCTGCTGGGCCCACATTACTTTAGACATGATTTCCTATTTGGAGTATCTCACCAAAAATTCAACTTTTGTTGCAGGGGATGCCTGATATCTGACTTGTACCTTAGTGCAGACTTCTGGCAAAATCAGTAAGCCAATCACACAAGCAGGAAATTATGTATCTGGGGGCAGAACACCTCCAGGTAGCCATATTGCATTGCATTTTCAGAAAATTACAGAACTGCAGATTGAAAAGGAAAGGTAATTTTTAATAACATTCAATTACAATATGTTTTGTGTCGCAATTGTATAAGTTTTATTATTTTTTCTCAATTTTCCAGATTATCCGCCCAATGTGGTTTCCAGTGTTCCCAATGCATGCTGACAGTAAGATGGTGAGGGCAGTACAGCACTGCTACACAGCCCAGATGAACATCACTCCTGCAGGAACATGAAAGGCTAGTTTATTCAGAGGTAGAAACAACACTGTATTTTTCTTTCCCTTTTTTCTTTCCCTTTCTTTCTTTCTCTTCTTTTTCTTTTGTTCTATGTCTTTTTCTCTTTTCCTTTTTTTGTGTTTTGGTATTTTACCATTGACGTTGAAATTACATATTCACTCCTACTCTGGGTACTATCTGTTAACAAGCCTATCTCTGCACCTATACTATATTTTCATTTGGCAGGAATATACACATATACTGATGACATGCATGTATATATTTTTTATTTGCTAGATTTGCACCCTCCTTATCTTCTTGGCGGTTCTTGTGAGCTCTGATATACCGCTCCACTCTCTCGGTGTCCAGCTCACCTGTCTCTCCAAGTTATGTTTTGATGCATGTCCCACTCATTTTGCACCCAAGCGGGCAGTAAAAAGTTACCGTAATCCTATCTGGGTTATTCCAACTTGATAAATCAATCTAGTGGACTTTTGGATGTGGGAGTTCATCCATCATCAATATTGCTGGGTATCTTGTCATTGTCATTGCAAAGGAACATGCGTTTATTGTGAGTACCATTGTAAATGATACATGCTTTTTATGTCTGTCTTTCTGGATAATGCCAGATAAATTATTACAAGTATGGAATCAATACCTATGATATGCATATATATGTTTTCTTTTTCTGTTAGAAACACAACAGCACGCTTTATTTGAACCCCTTAAGAAGGAAATATAGTGTCATGAAAGGAAATGTATCTTTTTATGCTCTACGAAACATGTTGGGTCCTTATGCAGCCATTTCTGGTCTCTGTTTCTCAGTTTTCAGAAGTGGTTTTTGCTGCAGTGTGTAATACTGTGCAATACTCCTGTTCTTCATTTACTATTCAATGCTTTTAGTAATGGTATTTGTCATTTTTGTACTATTTTTGTATATTGAATAACATTTATATATTTTTTATCTGTTTTTCTATTTACCATACTTTGATCCTGTGTTGGTTTTCTGCCCATAGTATCCCTTTTGGGGCCGTTCTCTCTCTTCACATTAGGCTTTGTGATGTGGTAGAGACCCTCAGGACTAGCTTCCTAACTAGCTCCCCTTTCTCTATATTGTTCGTGTGTTGATGTTGCGGCAATACAGAATGTAAATTTAATAATTTCGTTTTTTACATTTTAAAATGGAGTGCTTCAAGACTGTGCATGATTTAGAAGGGTGCCTTGTTTTGCATTCATTATACTTTAATAGTTAATCATGCCAAGATGTTTGCACTAAAAACCCCTGTCCTGGTTAACACATGGGTTATACGTCTAGAGGGGGATGAAGTTGTCATTCTGGGTCACCCCTGTACTGCCTATGGGTTTGCCCGCTATGCTTGTGCAGGACATTATTGTAAGGAATACCCGCTGGTAACCGTCACACATTATCCCGGCCAACGAATTAGCTTGCAACAGGAATCAATTGCAACATGTGATATAAGGGGGTGTAGCCAGTCAAGAAGCTTCTGCATGGAAAGGGCAGCACTCATTGCTGTCTATCTATAAAGAGGAGTTCCACCCATAATTTAATCTTTGCTTCAGTGGCTACAGTCCTGCAAGTTGACCAACATTTCACAATTTTTTTCCCCAGCTCTGTGTACGTTGCTAGGGTGTCTTGTGTTTTTTTCCTCCTTCGGGGGCCGCGGCGATGTACGTCATTTCCTGTGGCGCCTTTGCTTCTGGGAGATGAGTGTCATCATTCCCAGGAGTCAGTGGGCATCGCCGCCTGTTTGCATTGCGTTATTTCCAAACAGGAAATTATGTGATGCAAGGTGGATCTAAGCACGATCAATCCCTGCAATGTGCCCTGTTTGTAATGCGCATGCATGAGATCGGGAGGTGCATTCTGCATGCTCTTTTCCATATCCTGGAAAAGAGTCCTAGTGGGCTTCAAATGCCCACAATCAAGATGGAGGTGCTCAGCAAGGAGGAAACAAAGGTCAGTTAAAAAAAAGAAACATGTAATAGGACGGCAGGTTTATTAACAAAATAATTTTGAGAATTTAATTAATACCAGCAGAACGGGTGCCTTAAAAAAAAATGTGGGTGGAACTCTGCTTTAAAAGGGGCACTCCTGTTCATGGTTTTGTAGCAGACAAAAAAATTGGCAACTTTGTTATTCATCTACAAGAAGGTTGCTAAATGCAAATTGCACAGATACATAGGAACCAAATAGTTGGGTCCCAGATATAAACTGGTCCTGTAGGTAATTCCCAAGCCAAATTAGTCAAGGAAAATGGGGTGTATGGAGGAGGCCTGAGAGCTACAAAACAAGATTGCTCTCTTTTTGGGCGGTGACCTGGGTGGATGCTATACGAAGTCAACAACGCCCAAAGTCAAGTCACTATGAATGCCTACACAACATATCTTTTGAAAAATGGTGAAACTGCTTATTATCTATAAAGCTGTACACAGTAATTGCCCAAGTGGCTAGATGAATCCTCTCACAGCAAACACAGTTTTGACACAGAGAATCTTATTGACAGCACTTTATTGAAGTACATATGGTCTATGAAGATACATATACACACACAGTATACCGCAGTCTATAGTTTGAAAAAAATAACACTACAAAATCATTAAGTTGAAACATTTAGTTTATAAACGTAGTATACAGCATCCCTTTGTCCTGTTAGAAAAAAAAAAGTCCTGGTTGGATTTATGCTAAAAATCTGAAAATTCTGCCTTAAATTAGTATAACTGCGAAAGGCTTACATATAATCAATTATATTTGGCCCTTATTTAGCTTTTTTTACTTTTGCATGTACCCAACTCTTCAGCTTGTTTTAGAGGTCAGAGTATGTAGTGTGTGAGGTGACACTTGAGAAAGCAGCCTTGGTCAGAATTTGGGTAACCTCTGACCTTCTGAATCAAGCTGCTAGACACAAACAAGTAAGTGACATTTAATAAGGGGGGCATATATAAATGAATGATGGGTACACATGCACAGGTATAACAATTTAAGACCAAAGGATCTATTTATAAAAGAATTGCTGAACAAATTTCACAAGCATTCGCTTAGCCCTCACCAATTCTCTCCTTATTTTTCCAAATACGTTTATTATTTTCTTTCCGTTTTCAGAGTGGAACATGAAACATGTTCCTGCACCTGCAGCCACTCGGGGACCCACTGTCTCTGTGTGACAGCAGAAGAAGAAGCTCCCCATGCCTGCTGTCACTTTTGGCGCGGCCATGCGGGGATCCGCCCACACAGCCACGTCATTCATTCACACAGCTCTGTGTGTGAATGAACTTCAAGCCCCGACATCCTATGCGGCTGTCAGCTTGTCTCAATGATAATTTCTCAATGAACTGTATTTCTCAATGAACTACCATGGCACTATGGAGCGCCATGGTAGTTCATTGATTCTTCCTGTCAGTGAATATGCTTGCCCGTATGGGATGTACGGGCACACAGATACACTGACAGTTCTGCAAGAGTCCTGCATGGCACCAGCTATCTGATGATTGCTGGTGCAATGCTTTCAAGGCTCCAATAAAAAATAATAATAAATGCATATTTTATTACCTGCAATAATATGTGTATTTTTTTTTTTAAAGTGAACTTATCCTTTAAGGTATGTCAGGAAATAACTACATTATGTCCACTAGATGGAGCTGATGATTGTAGGAAATAAACATATTAGGCAAAATACTTTGAGAATTGTGATGACTGGCCAAATGCTTTTGATATTTATTCAGCAATTTATTTGAAAAATAGACTTCTAAAGGTTATAATTCTAACATAAGTCTAGTCATGACTAGTTCTCTTGAAGATAAAATTTTTGAAAACGTCCTAGTGCACTTGGCCTAAATTAATACACAGATGTCTAGGCATATAGAATGGTGATACTATTAAACTGTCTCCAAAATCATTTTTCATTTTTAAAGTACACTGCTTGACATAGAATGTATATTTCCGGAACCAAAAAATATTGATATTCATACACGTATGCCATTATATTATCTGTGGAGAAATGTGTTGGCATCTCTGTGAACAGCTCTTGCAGCCTTCAGGCCAGTTTTAATAGCTGTGTCAATCCAACCATGGGGAGCTGAAGTGTGTTCCCCAGCAAAATATATTCTGCCTTCAGGTTGAGCCAGGTACTGAAACAAGTTACTATACTGATACGGGATGAAATGGGCGAATGCACCCATGGAATATGAATCCAGGCTCCACCTCTTCACCACAGTCTTAGGACAAAGGCGTCTGAGCTCTTCCTCTGGTCTCAAGTGGATGGCAGCCAAGTCTTCAAAAATAATGTCAATGCACTCTTCATCACTGAGGGATAGGAAGAACGATGACTCATCTGACAAAGTGTATGATGCAAGGAGGACCCCTCTTCCTCCGGTGAAGTTGTGACTTGGGTAATAAATATAACGCGATGGGCGATCAGTGATACTTCTCCCACCAACTATGCCATCTTTTTCCCAGAAACTCTCAGTGCAGCCCAGTAAGATTTTTGTGGCACTTGCATAGTGGATGTTACCTAATGCAAAATCCTTCTCATTGGTCAGAGGAGGACTGAACTTAATACGTTTGGTTGCCTTTGCGGTGGATGTTATGATGACATAGTCCGCGATTATGCTGGTGGGAGGAGTGGTCCTATCTTTACGGTAGTAGACGATCACTGATTTTTCATTCCTCATGACTTTAACTACAGTGGATTTCAATCTGATCACATTTCCCAAATATTTGGCCAAGGCCAAGGGCAATTGATCGAAGCCTCCAGTGATCTCATCTAACCTGGTGAAATAGAATATTTTTTTAATTAGATCATGCTTATCTATATTCATTTCTATAAGTCATTAAATATAATAATTTAGCCATCTAACCTTTTACCACCCACATTCCGCAAATGGTGGCTCCCCCATACAATTTGTGCTTTTTTTAATATTCATGTCAGACCCTCACCTAGATTAAGGTCTGATATAGAAGTTAATTGATCCCAACACAAAAAAATGTAAAGTGTAGCTTTTTCCAAAACTTTTTTGGAAAATGTAAGAAAGGGTTAGAACCCCTGTCATTTTTTTTAATGAAAAGAAAATAATGGAAAATCCAAAATTTCCAGTAACAGGAGGAAAGATCTCCACTCGCTTTCTGTAGCATCTCCATGTGAGGAAATGAAGGGAAATCTCCCAAATGCGACACAGACTGCAAATAATAAACTAACCTTTAACCTTTTTCTTTAACCTTTTCTGAAACTAAAATGAAAAGTTATGATTATACATACACTTTAAGGGTATTAAAATTATCATTCTCATACTCTGGAAAAATAGATATGTTGCCAGATGTAGATGGAATTTGTTGCTTTTTAGATTTGTACATGTATATGCACCGTAAAGCAAATTCCTGTGTTCTCACCTAGGACCCTGGGATCCCATGACATCATTGAACAATATGGTTGTATCCATATATGGTCAATGACTTCAGACGGGAGGCAAGCAAATAGTCTAGATGTATCCTGGCAGGCGCCTTCTTTTTTTTGTTTTTGTTTTGTTTTGGCGAGTTGGCAGGCATCTTAACCACTTCAGCCCCGGAGGGATTTACCTCCTTCCTGACCAGAGCAATTTGGCACTGCGCTATTTTAACTGGTAATTGCGCGGCCATGCAATGCTGTACCCAAACAAAATTTGCTATAAAAAAATACAATAGTCTCAATTTTAGTCATGAATTTAGGCCAAAAAGCATTCAGCCACATGTCTTGGGTAAAAAAATGACCCCATTTTGGAAAGTAGACACCCTAAGGAATTTGCTGAGAGACTTGTTGAGCACATTGAATATTTTATTTTTTTGTCACAAGTGATTGAAAAATGACAAAAAAATATTATTTTTTTTACACAAAGTTGTCACTGAAATGATATATTGCTCAAACATGCCATGGGAATATGTGAAATTACATTCCAATATACATTCTGCTGCTTCTCCTGAGTACGGGGATACCACATGTGTAGGACTTTTTGGTAGTCTAGCCGCCTACAGGCCCCCGAAAACCAAGCACCGCCTTCAGGATTTCTATTGCCCTGTACACACGGTCGGATTTTCTGACGGAAAATGTGTGGTAGGACCTGGTTGTCAGAAATTCTGACCGTGTGTGGGCTTCATCACACATTTTCCATCGGAAATTTCCGACACACAAAGTTTGATAGATTGCTGTAAAATTTTCCGACAACAAAATCCGTTGTCGGAAATTCGATCATGTGTACACAAATCCGACGCACAAACTGCTACGCATGCTCAGAATAAATTAAGAGAGGAAAGCTATTGGCTACTGCCCCGTTTATAGTACCGACGTACGTGTTTTACGTCACCGCGTTTAGAACAATCAGATTTTCCGACAACTTTGTGTGACCGTGTGTATGCAAGACAAGTTTGAGCCAACATCCGTCGGAAAAAATCCATGGATTTTGTTGTCGGAATGTCCGATCAATGTCCAACCGTGTATACAGGGTATATGGGTGTACATTTTTGATTTCACTTCTCACTACCTATCACAGTTTCGGAGGCCATGAAATGCCCAGATAGCATAAAAGCCACCCAAATTACCCTATTTTGGAAAGTAGACACCCCAAGCTATTTGCTGAGAGGCACGTTGAATATTTTGCAGATCTCGTGTTTTGTCACAAAGTTTTGAAAATTAAAAAAAAAAAATACATTTTCCTTTTCTTTCATCATTTTCCAAAACAAATGAGAGCTGCAAAATACTCACCATGCCTATCAGCAAATAGCTTGGGGTGTCTACTTTCCAAAATGGGGTCATTTGGGGGGGGGGTTGTGCTATCTTGACATTTCAGGGCCTCCGAAATGTCAGCAGAATGTATTTTGGGTGTAATTTCACATATGCCCATGGCATGTTTGAGCAATATATCACTTAGTGAAAAAAAAATAAAAATAAAAATATTGTAATTTTCCAAAAACTTGTGGCAAAATATAAAATGTTCCATAGACTCAACATGCCTCTCAGCAAATAGCTTGGGGTGTCTACTTTCCAAAATGGGGTCATTTGGGGGGCTTTTCTGCTATCTGGGCATTTCATGGCTTCGGAAACTGTGATAGGTAGTGTGGAGTGAAATCAAAAATTTACGCCCTTAGAAAGCCTGAAGGCGGTGCTTGGTTTTTGGGGGCCTGTACGTGGTTAGACTGCAAAAAGTCCCACACATGAGGTATCCCTGTACTCAGGAGAAGCAGCTGAATGTATTTTGGGTTGTAATTTCACATATTCCCATGGCATGTTTGAGCAATATATCATTTAGTGACAACTTTGTAGGAAAAAAAAATTATTGTAATTTTCCCAAAACTTGTGGCAAAATATAAAATATTCTATGGACTCAAAATGCCTATCAGCAAATAGCTTGAGGTGTCTACTTTCCAAAAAGGGGTCATTTGGGGGGCTTTTCTGCTATCTGGGCATTTCATGGCTTCGGAAACTGTGATAGGTAGTGTGGAGTGAAATCAAAAATTTACGCCCTTAGAAAGCCTGAAGGCGGTGCTTGGTTTTCGGGGGCCTGTACGTGGTTAGACTGCAAAAAGTCCCACACATGAGGTATCCCTGTACTCAGGAGAAGCAGCTGAATGTATTTTGGGGTGTAATTTCACATATTCCCATGGCATGTTTGAGCAATATATCATTTAGTGACAACTTTGTAGGAAAAAAAAATTATTGTAATTTTCCCAAAACTTTTGGCAAAATATAAAATATTCTATGGACTCAAAATGCCTATCAGCAAATAGCTTGAGGTGTCTACTTTCCAAAAAGGGGTCATTTGGGGGGGGGGTTGACCTGTCCTGGTATTTTATGCACAACATTAGAAGCTTATGCCACACATCACCCACTCTTCTAACCACAAAGCCCTTTCTGACACTTTTTGTTAACATTAAAATATTTTTTTTTTGCTAGAAAATTACTCTGAACCCCCAAAAATTATATTTTTTAAAGCAAATGCCCTACAGATTAAAATGGTGGGTGTTGCAAAAAAAATGTTCATATAGTATTTGCGTAGCGTTTTTTCAAATGCAATTTTTTTGGAAAAAAAACACTTTTTGAATTTTAATACACTAAAACACACTATATTGCCAAAATGTTTGGTATAATATAAAAGATGATCTTATGCCGAGTACATAGATACCAAACACGACATGCTCTAAAATTTCACACAACCGTGCAGCAGAGACAAATTGCATACATTTTTAAAAGCCTTTAACAGCCTTTACAGGTTACCACTTGAGATTTACAGAGGGGGTCTACTGCTAAAATTACTGCCCTCGATCTGACTATTATTATTTATTTTGCTTTTTATATTATTTTCTCACTGTTCCTTTCATTTTTTTTTAAAATAATTTTAATTGTTATCATGGAGAATGTAAATATCCCCTATGATAGCAATAGTGGTGAAATCACCTCCTACATCGCTGGAGTCTCTGATTAACGTATCGTGAGAGCAAACGCTGTTCCTGTCAAGATGAATAAATCAGTGCTGCAGCTGAATGGTTTACCTAAAAAGCAAACAATGGTAACAATAAAACATTAACTCAATAAAACAACAATCTGTGCCAAAAAAAAGAGTAAAAAATATATGCCAAAGCATGGGGCCCCTCCACCCCTGCCCCCATGCTTCGGCATATATGCTCTTTTTTTTTTTAACTGTGATGGTGAAATCACCTCCTACAGCATTTGAGTTGCTGATTTACGTATCATGGGAGCAAACGCTGTTGCTGCCAAGATGAATAAATCAGTGCTGCAGCTGAATGGCGTACCTGAAAACAAAAAAATGGTTAACAATAAAACACAGTAAACAGTAAAGTATAAAATAATTACATACCTAAAAAGCAAACATGATAAAACATAGTAAAAATAAAACATTGCAGTTAAGCATAGAACACAGTAAAAAAGAGCAGAACAGAGAGAGAATAGAGAGAGAGAGAACAATAAAACGACAACTATGTCGCAAAAGTCCAAATGCTTGAAATAAACAGGTTGGTGACCACCGCTCCAGGTAACTGGGTTTAAATTTCCTGTCCTCCGCTGGGTGAATGGTTGTGGGAGCTCCAGGTGCTGGCGATTGCTATTCCAATGGTATAGGTGCAATGAAAAATCTGGACTGCCGCACTCCGGATTGGAATAATAAAGGTAAAATCTTCTTTATTGAAAAAATGACATGATATAAAATGCGTACATTGCTCTGTTGAAGTGATACAGCATAACCGCTGACGTGTTTCACGCTCCCATAGAGCGCTTATTCATAGTAAGGGCTTACTCATAGTAAGCGCTCTATGGGAGCGTGAAACGCGTCAGCAGTTATGCTGTATCACTTCAACAGAGCAATGTACGCATTTTATACCATGTCATTTTTTCAATAAAGAAGATTTTACCTTTATTATTCCAATCCGGAGTGCGGCAGTCCAGATTTTTCATTGCACCTATACCAATAAAACGACAACTATTTTTGGCTTTTTGTTTTATATATTATATCTGCCTCTCCTCTCCTCACAGAACTGTGACAGAGCTTATACATCTTGACCCCATATCTGGCACTCTTGCTGGGAAGATACTGTTTGAAAGACAAGCGGCCAGAAAACTTAACCAGGGACTCATCAACGCAGACAACTTGATCGGGAGTAAACAAGGCTGCAAACTGTTGGTTGAAGTGGTTTAAGAGGGGCCAAATTTTTTGGAGTCGATTGTATTCAGAGTCACCCCCAGGACGACAGAGTTAATTGTCATTAAAATGCATGAACCGCAAGATCTGCTCGTATCGTGCCCTGGCCATGGAGGCAAAGAACACAGGCATATGATGAATGGGGTCAGTGGACGAATATGACCGTAACTCACTCTTTTAAGTTATGCCCATGAGGAGGGATAGGCCCAGAAAGGTCTTAAATTTGGAAACCGTAATAGGTTTCCATTCTCTGGCGAGGGTCAAATGGGGATTAGTGGCGATGAATTGACCATGGGCGGCACAGTGGTGCAGTGGTTAGCACTCTCGCCTAGCAGTAAAAAGGGTCGCTGGTTCGAATCCCAACCACGACACTACCTGCCTGGAGTTTGCATGTTCTCCCTGTGCCTGCGTGGGTTTCCTCCGGGTACTCCGGTTTCCTCCCACACTCCAAAGACATGCTGGTAGGTTAATTGGCTTCTGTCCAAAATTGGCCCTAGTATATGAATGGGGACCTTGGATTGGGGGTAGGGACTGATGTGAGTGTGCGATGTACAGGGTTAGGGACAAGGGTCAGGGTTGTAGACACACACTCACTCAGGTTGAACTGGATGGACTGGTGTCTTTATTCAACCTTACTAACTATGAAACTATGAGACCAGCATAAAAATTGCTTTGGTCCACAATAGATCTATAGAGATATTCCGTGAAAAACAGCGAATAAAAATCAAGTGGTGTAAAATCACCTGAATTCCGGGTTGGCCAGTGAATGGGGGGAAGTACGGGTGCTGCAGAAGTGGTGGGCTCCCAATTAGGATTGGTAAATGCAGCAGGAAGGGCACTATGGGCTCGACGAGCCTGTCTTTGTCTTCTTGGTGGTTGTGGGACACTACTTGTGCTAGCCACCTCACCAGCTTGAACTGCACTTATGGGACTCGCCACATCACCACGTAATACTGCAGTGATGGTTTGACTACGACCAGGGTGTACTAGGCCGCTGGTGCTTGCCAGTTCACCAGAAGGATGAGCAGCACTAGTACTGGCTCCCTGCTCCATACGAGAGCCCTGTGGTTCTTGCACCTCAACAACAGCAGAACAGGGTCGGGTACGCCTGACCTTGGCATGGATCACTACTTCGTCATCAGAGCTATCTGTCAGGGTGCCGCTGCTGTCTACGGGTTCGAATACTGAGCCTAAATCTGACAGATAGGTGACTTCCTCTTCACTCTCATCTGTCATGCTCAGAAATGTGTAGGCTTCTTCACTAGTGTACCTTCGATTGGACAATTTGGTCTCTAAATTTACTGGTACAAATAGTGCGACTCGCAGGAAAAAACAGCACCTGACTGTCAGCGACTGCTTCAAACGCTACCAAAAAAACTGTTAGCGTTTGCAGGGATCAGGCCTGTTTTTTATTTTTTGCGCAACAAATAAAAAAAGACCAAACATTTTGAAAAAAAAACTATTTTCTTTGTTTCTGTAAACATTTTTTGTAAATAAGTACGTTTTCTTCTTCAATGACGGGCACTGATATGGCTGCACTGACGGGCACTGATACGGCGGCACTGATGTGCACCGATGAGGTGGCACCAATGAGGTGGCACTGATGAGGTGGCACTGACGGGCACTGATAGGCGGCACTGATGGGCACTGATAGGTGGCACTGATGGGCACTGATAGGTGACAATGGTATGAGGCACTCATAGATGGCACCAATGTGCACTCATAGGCGGCACTTGTAGGTGGCATTGATTGGTACTTATGGGTAGCACTGATAGGTGGCACGGATGGGCACTGATGGGCACTGATAGGTGGGCACTGATGGGCACTGATGGGCACAGATGGGCACTGACAGGTGGCACCGATGGGCACTGACAGGTGGCACTGATTACACTGATTGGTGGCATTGCTGGGCACTGATTGGCACAGATTGGGCGCATTGGGCACATGTGGATGGCCATGGGGTACATACCTGGCTATCCACATGTTGCCCCCTTCCCTGGTGATCCTAGTGGTGTCCCTGGTGGTCCAGTGTGGTCATCTGAAGGGGGGCTGCGCTGATAAACAGTCAGCGCAGACCCCCCCTGTCAGGAGAGCCGCCGATCGGCTCTCCTCTACTCGCGTCTGTCAGACGTGAGTAAGGAAAAGCCGATCAACGGCTCTTCCTATTGACATCGTGATCAGCCGTGATTGGACACGGCTAATCACGTGGTAAAGAGCCTCCGCTGGAGGCTCTTTACCAACATCGGTGGAGCCGTGTGTCAGGCTGACACACCGCTCCACCGATCGCCGCGATGCGTACCCCCGCGGGCGCCCGGCGGCATGTTATCCTGCTGGAGGTCATATGACTCCCAGTCAGGATAACGGAACCACCGCCCGGCCATCAATCTGCTATAGGCCGGGCGGGAAGTGGGTAAATGACTTTGAATTATACAGTGAAATACTGTTTGTTTTCTTTTTTATTGTTTACATTTTTTTGTAAATGAGAACGGGTGCATAGTACTCAATCACATGGGGAGGGATATCTAGGCGCCCCCTTTTTGTTAAAGGGGCCTTCCAAATTCCAATAAGCTCCCCGATTGCAGACCCCCACAACCACTGGGCCAGGGTTATGGGGAAAAGACCTTTGTCCTTTGCACTTCAACGAGGTGTTTTGCCAGCAGGATACTTTGCCAACGTTTTTTGTGATGGAATTCCCCTTAAAATCCAAACTAGACTCAAGAATCTGATATGCATTTATCGGGGGATTGTACACAATTTATTTTCACTCTTTGAAATTTACAATTAAAATAAAATATTATTATTTAAATTACCAGCAAACAACATTTCATTGTGGATCTTAGGGGTCTTCTATGTATTATGGGGTATTGTTTGGGGGCTGTGTCCCATTTTCTTTTGAAAAAATTAAGCCAAGAGGGAAATGTCATTTGCCAACAATTTAAAATGCTTTTTTCCTTTGTGAATGTAAGGGTTTTCCAAAAAAATCAGTGCTCCCAGACAAATGGAAGTTTTATTTTTTTTTTGTTTGTCTGCATTGGTACATGTTCTCCAGTGCAATGTCCACACCCATCCCCCATGCTATTTTTGACAACCCTTTGCCTAATACCCTAGAAAATTGTGAGTTTTGATTTCACAGATTTGACTCCCTCTGAATTCAGTGGGATTTGGGTTTGGCATTGAAACTCCTTTGAAGTAGACATGTGTGGTTTGTTTTGTTCTGCATTGAAACTCTTCGTTATTCGGAAATTCGGATGTTTCCAAATGACCAAATTACAATAGTAACGAATTTAAACAAATCCGAAATAACAAAACAAAAATTTCTGACGAAATTCAAATTCAGATAGTTTTCAAATTGAATTCAAGTAGTTTTCGAAATCAAATATTTTTTTAATCTAATTCGAATTTCCAAAGAGATTAGAATAGAATAGAAAAGAATAGAAAATAATAGACTATAATAGAGTAAAGCAGCACAGCATATAAAATGAAAGAATACAAAAATATAAAAAAATAAAATAAAGGGATAGAATAGAAAATAATAGCATAGAATATAATAGAGTAAAACAGAACAAAATATAATAGAATATAAAAGATCAGAATAAAATAGAATAGAAAATAAAGGAATAGGATAGAACCGAAGAGAATGGAATATAATAGAATAAAGAATAGCATAAAATAGCAATAATATAACCATCTTCTGACATTAAAATTTTAAAATGAATAAATTTGAATAGAATAGAAAAGAATAAAATAGAAAAAATAGGATAGAATTGAATAAAATAGAAAGAATATAACCTTCTTCCAAAATTCTAATTTTGAATAGAATAAATTCAAATTCAAAAAGAACAGAAAATAATATAATAGAAAATAAAATAATAAAATAGAAAAGAATAGAATACACAACAGAAAATAATAGAATAGAATAGAAAGAATATAACAATATAAGTGTTTTCAGAAATTCTAATTTCTAATAGAATAAATCCAAATTTGAATAGAATATAATAGAAAAGAAAAGCAAAGAACAGAAAATAAAAGAAGACTAGAATAGAAAAAAACAATAGAATAGAACGGAATAAAAAGAATATAACCATCTTCCAAAATTCGAATTTTAAATAGAATAAATTTGATTCAGAATGGAATTCGAGTTGAATTTGAATGCAATTCGAATTGTTTAGACTTTGAGAATTCAGAAAATTTTAATCGTTTCAAATTCAAATAAATTAATCGAAATCTGAAAATGAATTAAACAAATTAAACAAATTGTCATGAATCTGCAGTAATATCTTCATGCCCTGTCTGTCTGCTTACCTCTGGTCTGTGTATCAGCCTTAGAGCCTGCACTCTCACTCCTGCATTGTTAAGCAATCTTCCCTCAGCATGGCTCCACCCTAGCCTCTACAGGATACACTATTTAACACCGTGCTGTCCAAGCCTGCCTTGCCTGAGCAATATTGTGTGTTTAGCTTTCAGGTCAGTTCAACTCACCACTCTTTAAGCTTTTAGTTTATATATATTTGTATTACAGGGAAATACAGGAAATATGACACATGTATGCATTTACTTTTTTACTGTACCTTGGGGTTTTAAAAATATACATATCCAGAACTGCTTCCATAAATGAGACGTAGGGCTGACTATTAGTATTCATCAAGCTTCCAAGCATCTTTATAGCACCAGCACTTAAATGTCCTTCATCCGCCATGATTGACTATTTCAGAAAAAAATAAAAGCACAGTATCAGGGTTTTGCAAAGATGGGAACTTATTAAACTTTAAGTTCATGTAGAGGGGTACATGTGGTGAGCTGTAGCTATTTCTCAATTTTTACTTTATAACACACTGCATTGTTACTGATTGCAGGTTCTTAAATGGCCACAAGATGGCAGTTCTCTGCAGTTTAGATGGCATAGGAACTAGTAAAGCATTGCTAAGAATGTTCGGACTTGTATGCTGCAAGCAGGACTTCTTCATTCATTTAAAGCGGAATAGAATTACAGGTCCCAAGTAAGTGAGCAAAGGGGCAGGAGCTTATAAAAAGAAAAGCCAGACCGTTGGGAGCTATGTTGAAGGACCGAGTGGGAGGGTACCTAACCTATACCACACCACCATATGCTACAAGTTCATTTGTTGCCGTTGCTAGTTACTTAAGTCCAGGATTTCTTACAACACAGACTGTCACATAGAGACACAGACTCTGTAACCCAATCAGTGCTGCGGCCTATCTACACTAGCTGCCCATTAATGTACTGCACACAGGATACCAGCCCTAATACTTCCTGTATGCTTGATAGATAGGAACTGTAAATGCGTATTATTTAGTATGAAAAAAGAGAACAGCATCTAGAATGAAGGATGGGAAACTCCAAAAACCACAGGAAAGGGGGACTTTGAATGTGCCAATCAAATGAGGAAATCACAAAACCAGGATTATAAAAAAACTAAAGTTTATTATATCACATTAAAACAGAGTGCCATCTAATTAAATCCCCACAATGAAATGCCAGTGATATATTTAGGCAGACAATATTCGATGGTACACATGTGTAAAATAAACACGTTTCGTTATATTAGCTTCCTCAGTAAGTCTACAATCAAATTTAAGGTCCCCAAATTGGTAAACAGCAAAGGGTGGGGCCGGCCAGGCTCCCTTAAAGCTCACACCAGATCAAATGGTGGGATTAAAGGTCTTAAAGGTATGGATCTTACCAGCCCTATTCAAGATGATATATACTTCCAAAAGAAATGGGTTCCCCAAGTTTTATGCGAGGGAGAGAGGGAGAAGGACATATAAGATGAGCCCACAGCAGCATCTTCATGTTCACAGTTGTTTGCTTCAGTCTGTTCAGTCTGCCTCACCAGTCTGTTTAATGCATATTACCTCAGGCCTACTCTATCCAAAGAAGCAACAAGTTCCACAAGCCAAGTTTTGCACTTAAGGGGACACACTCCAATCCCTCTTCAGCTTAAATAACTTTTATAACCTTCTAACGTCTTTAAAGTGACTTTCCAGCTTGTGGCATTTATTAAAGGGGAACACTGTGCACCAATGTAGAGAGCTCCCTCAAGCCGGCAAAAGAGTTTTTCCCACATTGTGTAATAGGTTCTATACAGGACATTTTTTACCAAAACCCTCAGAGAGTTAAACTCTGGTACTTGGAGCCCACAAGCGAGGTAGCCTAACATTCTTGCTCTCTCTCCCTTTTTGATTGTTTGGAGGAATTTGTTTTATGCGATTCTCCTTTATGTACATTAGATGATTCTGTGCCTAAATTACTGCCCATCTAAATCGTATATAAACAAAATATTCATCGGTTTCTTCATCAAAAGTTGTGTGTTTATCCATACTTCCCAACTTTTTGCAATAAGAAAGAGGCACACCTTTTAGCAAAAGTATGTAGGCATAGGACATACCCCCTTAAAGGAGAATTATACAAAAAAAAAGATTACTTAAACCCACAAGTGCTTGTTTTTAACCACTACTATTCCTTTATTTTGGCTTTTGAAATTTGCCAATGCAGAAATGTAGAAACTAGATGAAAGGTTTAGCACTGGGAAACACTTTTTGAAAGATAAATAGTGCATTTTATATACAATTATATAGATCAGAACAAAATGAGGGACAAATGAGGAGGGAAAAGGGACTTTGTTCCAAATCAGGGATAGTCCCTCAAAATCAGGGACAGTTGGGAGCTATGGTTTATCCTTTGTGTGATAACCAAGTTGATATCTTTTACAGCTTCATGGTGGTGCCAGCAGGGGTTGTGCCTTAGACCCCATACACACTATTATGAAATTTTGGGTATAGCCTCAGATAGACAATTTCAAAGATTACTGTATAAAACGTACCATCATCCACGCTATTAGATTTTCTGCACATTTTTGTCTTCAGATTTACCAAAACCATATAACATGAGGTCAAACCTTAATGCCGCGTACACGCGGTCAGACTTTCCGACGGGAAATGTTCGATGTGAGCTTGTTGTTGGAAAGTCCGACCTTGTGTATGCTCCATCGAACATTTGCTGTCGGAATTTCCGGCCACAAATGTTTGAGAGCAGGTTCTCAAATTTTCCGCCAACTTCACTTGTTGCCGGAAAGTCTGATCGTGTGTACACAAGTCCGTCACACAAAAGCTCACGCATGCTCGGAATCAAGCAGAAGGAGCCGCACTGGCTATTGAAATTCTTTTTTTCTCGGCTCGTCGTACGTCTTGTACGTCACCACGTTCTTACGTTCGAAATTTGCAAGAACATTTGTATGACCACGTGTATGCAAGACAAGTTTGAGCCAACATCCTTCGGAAAAAAATCCACGGTTTTGTTGTTGGAAATTACGATTGTGTGTACGCGGCATAAGAGTTTCAATTTGTATGCAATCAGGCAGGCCATTGCATGGTTTTGGTAAATCTGAAGACAAAAATCTTACTCAGGGCTCACAAGTGAACTGGGGTACAAATTTAATTAGCACGATTCAAACATTTAACAGGTCCACAAGCACTGGAGTTCCACACATAGTCTAAAGATGGGAACTTGCCTTGTTTAGAATTTAAAACAGAAATACTGGACATCACAACCAGCTAAAAGCATCCCTTGTGTAATTGTAGCAAATAACTGCCCAGGTTTTATCCCAGCTGATTTCATGCCTGCATACATGGAAAGCAATATACACATCTAGAGAGATCCCTGTGTACAGTCAATGGATATTTGTTCTCTCAGTGTTAATGTTTTGGCCTAATAATTTTACCTGAAGGGAAACTTTGTCAAGTGAGCCCAAGATTCCAGAGCAGTTTTCTCCAGCAACGTGTCTTACAAACTAAAGAAAGAAAATGTGAGAAGTTACAATGAAGACTAGATTTCCTCGAAGGTCAGGTTTTATCATTTTCTAATCCTGTTTATCCATCTGCATTGGCTTTTCCTCCTGTTCCTGTCTGTTTGTATTTGTATGCTGTTACTCCTAGCAATGTGTCCATCTGCTCTTCTCTGAGTGCTTTGTACTGGCACTCTGCCTGTTCCTGTTTCTGTGTCTTCATTGGGTTTGCTAGGCATATACTTTAAGTTTTATACAGACATACCCAGTGCTATAGTTCCACAACAATCTCCACATAGATATAAAGATCAAACAGCAATCAAATATAATAAATGTGCAAAAATCATACTCCTAACTCAAAAGTGCAATATTTGTGTAACAAACTGCATAATAACAGAGTAAATCAATATACACTATATTTCCAAAAGTATTGGGACACCTGCCTTTACAAGCACATGAACTTTAATGGCATCCCAGTCTTGAGCTGGCCCACCCTTTGCAGCTATAACAACTTCAACTCTTCTGGGAAGGCTGTCCACAAGGTTTAGGAGTGTGTCTATGGGAATGTTTGACCATTCTTCCAGAAGTGCATTTGTGAGGTCAGGCACTGATGTTGGATGAGAAGGCCTGGCTCGCAGTCTCCGCTCTCATTCATCTTAAAAGTGTTCTATCGGGTTGAGGTCAGGACTCTGTGCAGGCCAGTTACGTTCCTCCACCCCAAACTCACTCATCCATGTCTTTATGGACCTTGCATTGTGCACTGGTGCACAGTCATGTTGGAAAAGCCCTTCCCCAAACTGTCCCCACAAAGTTGGGAACATGGAATTGTCCAAAATGTCTTGGTATGCTGAAGCCTTAAGAGTTCCCTTCACTGGAACTAAAGGACCAAGCCCAACCCCTGAAAAACAACTCCACACCATAATCCCCCCTCCACCGAATGATTTGGACCAGTGCACAAAGCAAGGTCCATAAAGACATGGATGAGTGAGTTTGGGGTGGAGAAACTTGACTGAGTCCTGACCTTAACCCAATAGAATATATATATATATAATATATTTGGGAGTTGTCCTGATCAAATCCATCTATACTTTCATTGGTGAAGAGCTGGTGTTTCTCGTCCTTGTACTCTGATAAGAGCCATTTGTCACTAGCTGGCAATGCTGTATACTCTTATCTGACTGCTCTGACCCTACACATGTTCTGTTCTATCCTGGATTTACACTGTACTCCTGTCATCACATCTCTTCACCCCAAGAGCCCCCAAAACCCCTAGATACGGGCAATAGCTCCCTGCTATCCATGACTGTATAAAAACAAAAAACCTTGCAAGCTACCACTAGTATATATCTCCTATAACTCCTATCTGGACAGCTGCTAACATTGATCGCGTCCCATAAGACTGTGCAAAAACAATATATATGAAAAGAAAATGCTGCGCAAACTTTGTTCTCCGAAATTACGATCGTGTGTACACAATTCCGTGGCACAAAATTCCACACATGCTCTGAATCAGGCAGAAGAGCCGCACTGGCTATTGAACTTCATTTTTCTCGGGTCATTGTATCTGTTGTACGTCACCGCGTTCTTGACATTCGGAATTTCCGACAACATTTGTGTGACCGTGTGTATGCAAGACAAGTTTGAGCCAACATCCTTCGAAAAAAGAAATCCACAGTTTTGTTGTCGGAAAATCCTATCGTGTGTACAGGGCATAACACTTAACCCAGGGGTGGTTCGTATGTGTGCACTGACTGAACATAATTGTGAGGTCACACGCTCTGAGGTGAGGGTATACACATAAGGGGGGAGCACCTGTGTGGACACGAGAACACGTTTGAATCATCATTACAAGATTTGACTATTTTTGGAATGGACTTTATTATCTAATTATGTTATCTTTGATTCACAAGATTTTCTTCTATTGTATCAATTTTTGCACATAGCACTTTTAGTCCACTGAGTCACTTTATACATTCATGCATGTGTTTGGATTATTACGATAAGATGTATGATGTTTGATTACATGCTTTATGTTAATTTGATTCATGGTACATAATCAGTGTATATATGCACTAAAACGCTTTTATTTTTTGTCATAGTATTTTCTGAGACACAGTGATTACCTTGTATGCCAAATTAGAATATAGATCATCAGGGGATATTTCTTCTTCCTCAGGGCTCAATGCAAACCCAAACAGGTTTGGCATCTTAGTAACATCCTTTTGCAGTTGTCTTTTGTTATTGAACATGTATACAGTGTTGTCATTAGATATGATAAAAGGGTTCATCTGCAATTGAAACTCACGAATGTATTCCCGTATAAGCCTGGAAAAATAAACAGATGCATGTTTTACAAATTTCACATAATAAAGTTAATAACACTTTCTGTGAAAAAGCTGGATTCTCTGCACTGCAGAAAGGGAACATTATATAGTGTGAGTGTTAATGTGAAAATCCAAATCCTCTAGGAATTGGCAGCCTTAGTTTTTAATTATCAAAAGGTACGAAGTTGAACTTTATATTTTTTCATGAATATAAAAGAGCTTTTACCTGTGAGATGGAGGAATACGCATGGGTCCCAGTTCTCCATACCAGCCCTCTGGATCTCTATAGGTCAGTACACGACCTCCTATGCGGTTACTGGCCTCCAGCACTGTCACCTGAAATATAAAAGATAGAGTGAATATTTTCCTGTAATGTTTCCACTAACACCAATCTTACCCAGCATCAATTAAACTGGAACGCCAGGCCGAACATTTTTGGATAGAGGGAAAAAGGGTTAAATATCTATTGTTTTTATTGTTACTTGTGTCCACCTTGAAGAGACTTACATCTGCCAACTCAACAAGAAGTGCCCAACAGACACCAACAGCAATGCAATAAAAATCTGTCAGATGTTCAAAACTTCTCCTGCTTCATCCAAAATTAAGAGAACAAAGGGAAATTTTTGAATGAAAATCTCTGTTAATAAATCCTTTTAGTTCTGTATATGGTACAGAAATGTTAAAACACGTGTCATGTTTTTATTGCTATGTTATGTTGCAGAGATTGTCTGTGATGCAGTGACGGTAAATCTCCTCCTTAGACAGATGCCAATGGAACAGGTGTCCCCTTTGATAGATCACCTCCTGTTCCGGTAACAACTAAAATGTTAGATTTCTCATCTCTGTCTGGCCAATAGTTAACCCCCCCCCCAGTGTGGAACAAAGGCTGCAATAACACGTGGCAAGGGTTCTGACCCCCTTTACTTTATCCTAAACCAGAATGAATGTTTTTAACTTTGCAAATGAGCATTTGCATTCCAAATGAGCAGTAAAGACACTTTAAAACAAGTCCCCAGTCACCTAAGTATCAATGGGCATTGTGGAGAAATTCATTTCAACATTCACAACAGATTTATGGATAGAGTGGAGAGGTTTCTATCCCTGTTAGGTAGATTTACCCTGTCTATTTGTCCTGTTTACTGTTATCACCAAGAGTACACAGTTAACCCTTTGATCGCCCGTGGTGTCAGCCAGTGTCATTAATACAGTGACAATGCATATTTTTTAGCACTGATCACTGTATTAGTCTCACTGGTCCCCAAAAAGTGTCAAAAGGGTCAGTTAGTGTCAGAATGTCAGCCGCAATATTGCAGTCCCACTATAAGTTGCTGATCGCCACCATTACTAGTAAAAAATAAAAATAACAATAAAAATAAATCAAATTTTCCTATAGTTTGCAGACACTATACCTTTTGCGCAAATACAGAATACATATTGGCCTACATTTATGAAGAAATTCGATTTTCTAATTTTTTTTATTGGATTAGTTTTATAGCAGAAAGTAAAAAATATTGTTTTTTAGTTTCATAGGTGTACCTGCATAGGTGTGAACCAGGTCTTAGACAGTTATCACAGAAACAGGCAGTGCTGGGAAAAGGTCATCCAAAGCCCAGGGCATAGAATGGGTAATATAATCCAGTAAAAGCACATCTGCCCACCTCCATTATATCTTTGACAACCGGAGTCCATCAAGACCGAACTCCAACCCCCCCCTCTCAAAGAAAGAGGGGGAGGGCCTGAGACGTAATGTTTGTACTAAAGGTTTAAAATGAGTGCACAAATATGAGATTTACAGTGGCAAAAGAAAAAATGTCCCTGCGCCTGTGGTGTACTTGAAGGAAAAATGCCCCTGTGTCACTGTTGTTAGTTTGAGGAGGACTGATTGCCCTCTATGTCAGTGGGTTGAAGGAGAGGAAGGGACCTGGGCTCTGTGGGGTGCATGAAACTAAAGGAATCTAAGGGGGCTCTGAGGGAGGAATGGGGGCTAAAATGGCTCTTTCAGACACGTGGCCCGTGTTTGGCAGGCAGTGAGGGGGTAACTAGAAAGAAATTTGTAAAGAGCATAAACACCCTAAACGTACCCAGGCACAAAAAAGGGGGGCATGGGTGCAACTGACAAAACAAAAAAGAAAAATGAACAAGGAGTGATAAACAAATGAAGGGTGTCTTTTTAGTCCTTAAGAAAAGTCCAATAAAGTCACTGTGGCATGGAGTTCACATTGTGGCAGCGTCAGCAGTTTCTCCTCCAAGCAGGATCTGGTGGACAATCCCACCAGCAAACCATGCAAAAAAAACAAAGCAAATTATTGGCACAACTGAAGGGACAACGATGAGGTTTTGGTGGACAAGTCCATGAAATGGTAGTCCATGAATATAACAGCCCACTGTAGTGGAAGCTTTGTCTTGGAGCAAGAAGCAGCTCTAGGGAATGCAGAGAGAGAGAGACATGCATGTTTGTTGCATGCAGGCTCCTTTCCCAGGCTAGTTTCTAGACTAGCCTGAGGAAGGAGCATGCATGCTCAGAACACATGCCACACCAAGGACCCAGTCATGATGTCATCTTCGTTCTCCGAGTGTACTCGAGACACCTGGAGCTGAGCTGGCAGCCACCAGCGCCATTGGAGTGATCAGCATCAGTCGCTCAGCAACACAGATCCCGGATCCGAGCGGATTATCACCATTATCACAGCGCTTTCTATTTTTAATCATGTAGGCGTTTCATCTTTTACTATATTAACTGATTCCCGACCGGCTCACATCTTTTTACGGGGGCAGAATGGCACCCCTGTGTGAAACCCCGTATGGGTCCTGGGTTTCCTTTAAGAGCCGCCGGAGGCACGCGCGAGCGCCTGCCGCACAGCGGGTGACCCGATGCGCGTGGCCGCCGGTCGCGATTGCCGCCGGCCACACGCAATCGCGTGCACGAGAGCCAGCACGGGGATTTGTAGGAACAACAATATGTCTCTTCATCTAGTCAGTCCTATCCCCATACAGTTATAACACACTGAGGAAACACACATTTAACCCCTTGACCGACCCCCTAGTGTTC
The DNA here is from genome assembly GCA_037952925.1 of Lithobates clamitans. Taxonomy (NCBI): domain Eukaryota; kingdom Metazoa; phylum Chordata; class Amphibia; order Anura; family Ranidae; genus Lithobates; species Lithobates clamitans. The sequence continues at coordinate 1,966,626 of JBBGZY010000033.1, read as the reverse complement.
ACTGTATAAATGTCAATGGTCCCAAAAATGTGTCAAAAGTGTCCGATCTGTCCGTTGCAATGTTGCAGTACTGCTAAAAATCGCAGATCACTGCTATTACTGGTAAAAAAATAATAATAATAAAAATGCCATAAAAATGCTATAAATCTTTCAAAATAGTTTGTAGATGCTATAACTTTTGCGCAAACCAATCAATACATGCTTATTGTGTTTTTTTTTTACCAAAAATATGTAAAAGAATACATATCGGCCTAAACTGATGAAGACATTTTTTTTAAATCGGGGATATTTATTATTGCAAAAAGTAAAAAATATTTTTTTTTCAAAATTGTCGCTCTTTTTTTGTTTATAGCGCAAAAAATAAAAACCGCAGAGGTGATCAAATACCACCGAAAGAAAGCTCTATTTGTGGGAAAAAAAGGATGCAAATTTTCGTTTGGGTACAGCGTCGCATGACTGCGCAATTGTCAGTTAAAACGACACAGTGCCAAATTGTAAAAAGAGCTCTGGTCAGGAAGGGGGTAAAATCTTCCGAGGCTGAAGTGGTTAAAGCTTTAACATTGCTACACTTAGATGGCGCTGCTCTTCTTTTCCTCTCCTGCCCAGAGCATTACATCCTTTCTACAAAAAAAAAAATCCCCACCAGTTGCACAATGGCCTCCAGTGGTCCTTAGATTACATCTTTCTTCAATTAATGAGGCTGTGGCGCACATGTGCAAGATTAAGAGAACCACGTGGAGATGCTATTGGAATTAGAGGCTGTGTGCTCCTGTGATTGCTAGAACATTAACAGAGGTAAGTATGAGAACAGATGGTCTGCACCCAGGGGATTGGGGGTATGAACAAAGGTATAATTGTCCTCTGATGTATTTTTTTTTAATGCAACCATTGTAAGTGTTGATTGCATACGCTTATAATATCTAAGGATGACTGTCTAACACTGTATTGGTTTTATACTATATGCTTTTACATTTTAATATTATTGAAGGTTCTATTCGTCCTCATTTGTTGGCACAGAGAGCTTGGCGTATGCTGCTTGTGAGATTTCCTCTTCTTTAGGTTCAGTTTGGTTGAAGTAGATTGAAGTGTACAAGATGTACTACGAGCCTGAGGGTTGTGGAATTCCATGTACCATTCAGCCAAATCCATATTCGGCAGCTGCAAATGATCACAGAAAGCCTGTAGATCGTCCGGTGTTCTCAAGAAGTATTGCTTTCCTTGATAGGTCGCATTTAAGGTGAAAGGTTATTTGAAGATATTGTGAAAGTTCCTGGAACAAATTTACCACTTGCTCATTAAAGGTGATAAGTTCATTTTGGCGCGCTTTCGCCATTATGTCTTCCTTCGGTGTAAAGTTGGGGAGACAGCAAATAATGTCTCTTGTGCGTGCTGAATCATAGCGAGCCTGCAAAGCCCTATGCGCTCTCTTAAACTCAATCACTGTGTCAGCTTAGCGTTCTAACAAGTTATTAAAGATGGATTGCAGATAGGGGAGGGCTGGCAGCCTTAGGCCTGGGGTGGGGCAAGTCCAGTCAATTGGCGCATTGAACCACTGAATCAGCTCACCATCCATGCCCACCTGGTTTTTCAATGCAGCCTCACCAGTGCCCAACAGTACAGCCTCATCAGTTCCCATCAAGGCAGGCTGATCAGTGCCCATCAACTCAGCTTCATCAGTGCCCATCAGTGCAGCCTGATCAGTGCCCATCAATGCAGCTTGAATCAGTGCCCATCAATGCAGCCTCATCAGTGCCCATCAGTGCAGCCTCATCAGTGCCCATCAATGCAGCCTCAGCAGTGTCCAACAATGCAGCCTGATCAGTGCCCATCAATGCAGCCTTACCAGTGTCCATCAATGCAGCCTCACCAGTGTCCATCAATGCAGCCTCACCAGTGTCCATCAATGCAGCCTCATCAGTGTCCATCAATTTTGCCTCATCAGTGCCCATCAATGCAGTCTCATCAGTGCCCATTAATGCAGCCTGATCAGTGTCCATCAATTTTGCCTCATCAGTGCCCATCAATGCAGTCTCATCAGTGCCCATCAATGCAGCCTGATCAGTGCCCATCAATGCAGACTCACCAGTGCCCATCAGTGCAGCCTCACCAGTGTGCATCAATGCAGCCTCACCAGTGTGCATCAATGCAGCCTCACCAGTGTCCATCAATTTAGCCTCATCAGTGCCCATCAATGCAGCCTCATCAGTGCTTATCAATGCAGCCTCACCAGTGCCCATAAGTGCAGCCTCGCCAGTGTCCATCAATGCAGCCTGATCAGTGCCCATCAATGTAGCCTCACCAGTGCCCATCAATGCAGCCTGATCAGTGCCCATCCAATGCAGCCTCATCAGTACCCATCAATGCAGCCTCACCAGTGCCCATCAATGCAGCCTGATTAGTGCCCATCCAATGTAACCTCACCAGTGCCCATCAATGCAGCCTGATCAGTGCCCATCAGTGCAGCCTGATCAGTGCCGATCCAATGCAGCCTCAACAGTGCCCATCAATGCAGCCTATCAGTGCCCAACAAATGCAGCCTGATCACTGGGGTAGGGTAAATGGAGTGTATGGGGGGGAGATGGGATGTGGGGGTCAGCTGGGGATGTCAGGGTCTCTCACCTTGAAGCTAAGCTCAGCAGGTCCTTGCACACCACGGCCTCCTGGGGGGTGATGCTCCTGGCCCTGGACCTGGGGTCAAGTTGCGGCCAGCACCCAGCACCGCAGCCTGAGCCAGTCATGTGCATCCTGACTCCCTGGTGCGCCCTGCCTCTGCCTGCCTCCAAAGTCTCCGGGAGTTGTAGTTTCCTCTGCGCTTGAGCACAAACTACAACTCCCAAAATGCAGCAGTGGCCGACCACCGCGGCTGTGCCCCCAGCTGGACTTCCTAGAGAAGAAAAAAAAATTACAGCAGGCAGTGGCCATTGGTAATTTTCTAATACAGTGATCAGTGCTAAAAATAATTTATATATAATGTATTTATTTATAAAAATGTCATAAATATATCCCATAGATTGTAGACGCTATAACTTTTGCACAAACCAATCAATATACGCTTATTGGGATTTTTTTTTACCAAAAAATATTGCAGAATATATATTGACCTAAATTGATGAAAAAAATCTGATTTTTTTTTATTTTTTATTGGATATGTTTTATAGCAGAAAGTAAAAAATATTGTCTTTTTTTTCAAAATTGTCAGACTTTTTTTGTTTATAGAGCAAAAAATAAAAACGCAGAGGTGATCAAATACCACCAAAAGAAAGAACAATTTGTGGGAAAAAAAGTAAATAAATTTTATTTGCGTACAGTGTCACACAACTGCACAATTGTCAGTTAAAGTAACGCAGTGCTGTATCGCCAAAAATGGCCTGGTAATGAAGGGTGTTAAATCTTCTGGAGCTGAAGGGGTAAACAACTACCCTGTCCATACATGGATCGAAATTTGTCCAGTCCCCGATGAAACGGACAAATTTAAATTCATATATGGTCGGCTTAACACTCTCCTTCCCCCAGATGGACAATGCTGGTGTCTAAATGTGTCCCTGTGCTCCTTCATCCAGAGTTGGGGCACTCTAATACAGGGGGTGTATTACTGGTCAGTGGCCAGATCATTAGGTGGAAGCAGAGAGTGAAAAGCCTAAATAAGAACTAAAACAGTCACCACATCTGATGACTGGTGTGCTGCAATATACAAAATTTTTTGGTTTTGGGTTTAATATCGCTTAAAATCAAGTTTGTTATGTAATGCTTTTTAACAAAATCAATGAATTGTAATCTGTGCATGCTATGATTATATATATGCATTGGTCAAGCTTCAGACCGGAAGTTTGGCTATGGTGGTTGAGCAGGTTGCAAGGGCAGAGCACAATAACCCAATAATATAATACAGTTTATGAAGCTAATCATGCACAAATTTTAATAGGTAAGCTTAGCTATTCTAAGATACACTGACACATGTGCTTTGATCTGAAGGTTTAGTTTTACTTTAACCTTTCTTTTGTCTATTTAAAAAATACATTTTTCTTTGGCTATGCCTGCACTTTCGCGTTGAGGCCTTGACAGTACTCGGTACATTGACATGCCAGGGTTGCCAAACCTCATAATTTACCACAGTACAGTAAATTGGAACTGAATGGAAAGGAGTTACTACCAATGTCTTTGAGTACCTCCTGACAAATTCATTAACTTACTCTGTGACCGGCATCCTGTAATGCCTTGGCCGCTGATAATCCGGACATCCCGGCGCCAACAATTACAATGTGTTTCCGATTAGATTTCGGGACAGAAGGCAATCCTTGTATGGCAATATCCATCATCTCTTCATACTCTGGATCCTTAAGACATTCTTCCAACAAGTTTGAACCTTTGCTGCTTTGACCATATGCTCCAGCCCAAATCAGCAGGCTGAGAAATACTGAGGGAACAAAACGATTACAAAGTACTTTAGATAATATTTTTACTAACCATAAAAATATGAATATACAGTTAGGTCCATCAGGGCCATCATTAAGGCAGGGCAAAAGGGGCAGCTGCCCTGGGCCCAATCATTGTTGTGGGGCCCAAAGCAGCTGGCTCATACTTGTTAACTATCCCAGTTTAAATCCCCCCTGAGGTCATATCCACCATCACCTCTGCTGAATGCTGCCCACTAGGGAGGTAAAGGGGCATGCTGAAAAGTCCTGCCTACAACTGTGGTCATCAGAGGCGGCTCTAGGCTTTGTGAGGCCTTAGGCAAAACTTACACATGAGGCCCCACGGACTGGGACGCTCCGTGATGAGGCCGCTATTCCTCAGGCTGCGGGCAGTATCTGACTTGTCCGTCAGCTCCTAAGCCACAGAGTCCCAGTGGGGGTAAGCGGAGCCGCTGGCGTCAACTTCAGTGATTGAGAACAGGCAAATTAGGCGGCCGCGAGGCCCCTGTGGGTACGAGGCCTTAGGCGACCGCCTAATTTGCCTAATTAGAGAGCCGCCTCTGGTGGTCATTAAGCCTAACATCAGCCTGTTCTGCAAAGGTAAGCAAATTGGAGGCGGAACCCTTTTTTAAAATAACATGGTGCTACAGCCCCGTGAATTTTGGTGGATGTGAATACGCACATCTCAGAAGATGCGTGAGAGTGTCATTAACAATTAATGTCACTGCTGTGTATCTGCTAAAGGGCAGCACATTCCTGTGGTGTCAGCAAAGCGATTTTTCATGTGTTCCCCACACAAAGAAATGTGAACGCAGACTAAATGTCTCAGTTACATTGGTGGTCAGTGTAAATCTTCTCATTACATTGGGGCTTGGTGTAGAATCCTTTCATTCACACTAGTGGTCAGTGTGAAGGTCCCCCTTACATTGGTTGTCAGTGTAAATTCTTCATTACATTGGTGATCAGTATACATTTCCCTTTACATTGGTGGTAAGTGCAGAATTGCCCTTAAACTGGTGGTCAGTGTAAATCCCCCTTTACACTGGTGGTCAGTGTAAATTCCCCATAACATTGGTGGTCGGTATAGAAGTGTCAACTTACATTGGTGGTCAGTACAAATCTCCTCAACAATGATTGTCAGTGTAAATTTCCCTTACATTGATGTTATTGTATATTCCCCCTTACACTGGTGGTTGGTGTAAATGCTCCTATTACATTGGCGTTAGTGTAGAAAATCCATTTTATATTGGTGGGTGGCGTAAAAACCCCCATTACATGGTGGTCAGTGCAAATTTCCCCTCACATTGGTGGTCAGTGTAAACCCCCCTTTACATTGGTGGTCATTGTAAATTCCCCATTACATTGGTGGTCAGTGTAGAATCGTCCATTACATACTTGCCAAAGATTTCCAGCTTTGCTCTACATGATTCAGAATTTGCCACAGTGTACTGCCTCCTAACTAATCCCATCCCCCCACCACTGCCACTGATCCCATAAACCCCCCAGCATTGCCACTAAATACCCCTCAGCATTGCCCCCGGTCCCAGGAGTCCTAGGATCCCTAGGAGTTTTCTGTCTATTATTGGGTCCTGTCACCTCCCCAGTTCATGGCGTGCAGGCAGTGAGGAGATTATGTGCTGTAACCTTTAACAACCAATCAGTGAGCAGTAATGATGTGCACTAACCTCTTGCAACCAATCATTGAGCGGTAAGGATATGCTGCAACCTCTAGCAACCAATCAGTGAGCAGTAATAATGTGCAGTAACATCTAGCAACCAATTAGTGAGTGGCAAGGATGTCTAGCAACTTCTAGCAACCAATCAGTGAGCAGTATTGATGTACAGTAACCTCTAACAACCAATCAACAAGCAGAAGTCACGTGCTGTAACCTCAAGCAAATAATCAGTGAGCCATAATGTGTGCTGTAACTTCTAGCAGCCAATCAGTGGGCGGCAATGATGCACTGTAACCTCTGGCAGCCAATCACAATCACTGCCTAATCTGATTCAGTAAACTGATTTTGAGTCTAGCTGCTATTTATTGTATGTCTCAGAGCAGGTGGAGAGCAAAATTACATGGAAGGGGGGGGGGGGCAAGAAAATTTTGCCCAGGGTCCAATCGATATAAAGACGGCCCTGAGGTCTATATATATTTGGACATAGGCACAATTTTAGTTTTTTTTTTTTTCAGGTATTTACCAAAACATATTCAAGCTATAGTTATCTAATGGATATGGGCCGAAAGTGCACACTCTCAGGTTTAATTTGAGGGTATGTACATCCAAATCGGAGGAAGGATTTAGGAATTACAGCTCTTATGCCGCGTACACACGGTCGGACTTTCTAGAAAGCTAGGTCCGACGTACTTGCCGCCAGACTTCCGGCGGACTACCGCCGGACTTTCTGAACGGCCGGACTTGCCTACACACGGCCGGACTTTCCGGAATCCGGTCTTCCCGACGGACTTCCGCCGGACTTTCAGAACGAACGGACTTTCCCACACACGGACAAGTCCGTTCATTTTGAACGTGACTTTGGTACGACGGGACTAGAAAAGGAATTCAATCTCTCCGCTTTTTTGGGCGAGATTGAAACCTTGCGAGCCCCGTCGCAGGCCCTTAGGTCTGGTATGGATTATAAAGGGGAACCCCTACGCCGAAAAAACGGCGTGGGGTCCCCCCTAAAATCCATACCAGACCCCGATCCGAGCACGCAGCCTGGCCGGTCAGGAAAGGGGGTGGGGACGAGCGAGCGCCCCCCCCCCTCCTGAACCGTACCAGGCCGCATGCCCTCAACATGGGGGGTGGGTGCTTTGGGGGAGGGGGGCGCCCTGCGCCCCCCCCCAAAGCACCTTGTCCCCATGTTGATGAGGACAAGGGCCTCTTCCCGACAACCCTGGCCGTTGGTTGTCGGGGTCTGCGGGCGGGGGCTTATCGGAATCTGGGAGCCCCCTTTAATAAGGGGGCCCCCAGATCCCGGCCCCCCACCCTATGTAAATGAGTATGGGGTACATGGTACCCCTACCCATTTACCTAGGTAAAAAGTGTCAGTAATAAAACACAACACAGGTTTTTAAAATAATTTATTAAACAGCTCCGGGGGGGGGTCTTCTTCCGTCTTCGGGGGTCCCTCCGGTTCATCTTCTCCCGGCGTCCGGTTGGTTCTTCTCCGCTCTCCGGCCTCTTCTCCCGGTGTCGCAGGTCTTCGGCCGGCCCCTCCGCTGTCTTCATGTAGCTCTATTGCGAGCGGAGGTCCGGACTTCTGGGCTTCTTGGCTTCTTGGCTTCTTGTGTTCTCTTCTCTTCTCTTCCCCCAGATGTTGACACGACGCTCTCTCCGGCTGGACTGGTCTCTGAGGGCTGCGTTGTGACTTATATAGGCGGAGACCCCGCCCCCATATGATGTCACAGTCCCTGGGCATGCTGGGACTGTGACGTTTTAGGGGGCGTGGTCGACCACGCCCCCTAAAACGTCACAGTCCCAGCATGCCCAGGGACTGTGACATCATATGGGGGCGGGGTCTCCGCCTATATAAGTCACAACGCAGCCCTCAGAGACCAGTCCAGCCGGAGAGAGCGTCGTGTCAACATCTGGGGGAAGAGAAGAGAAGAGAACACAAGAAGCCAAGAAGCCAAGAAGCCCAGAAGTCCGGACCTCCGCTCGCAATAGAGCTACATGAAGACAGCGGAGGGGCCGGCCGAAGACCTGCGACACCGGGAAAAGAGGCCGGAGAGCGGAGAAGAACCAACCGGACGCCGGGAGAAGATGAACCGGAGGGACCCCCGAAGACGGAAGAAGACCCCCCCCCCGGAGCTGTTTAATAAATTATTTTAAAAACCTGTGTTGTGTTTTATTACTGACACTTTTTACCTAGGTAAATGGGTAGGGGTACCATGTACCCCATACTCATTTACATAGGGTGGGGGGCCGGGATCTGGGGGCCCCCTTATTAAAGGGGGCTCCCAGATTCCGATAAGCCCCCGCCCGCAGACCCCGACAACCAACGGCCAGGGTTGTCGGGAAGAGGCCCTTGTCCTCATCAACATGGGGACAAGGTGCTTTGGGGGGGGGGCGCAGGGCGCCCCCCTCCCCCAAAGCACCCACCCCCCATGTTGAGGGCATGCGGCCTGGTACGGTTCAGGAGGGGGGGGGGCGCTCGCTCGTCCCCACCCCCTTTCCTGACCGGCCAGGCTGCGTGCTCGGATCGGGGTCTGGTATGGATTTTAGGGGGGACCCCACGCCGTTTTTTCGGCGTAGGGGTTCCCCTTTATAATCCATACCAGACCTAAGGGCCTGGTATGCCCCGCGCTCGCCGCAATAGGAAGATTTGTTTTTCCTATTGCAGCGAGCGCGAGATGCAGTAACCTGCTCCTCCGTCGTATCTGGTCCTTCGGACCAGCATACAGACGAACGGGCTTTCCGTCAGGAACTGAGTCCGGCGGAGGTACGACGTAAAGATTTGAAGCAGGCTTCAAATCTAAAGTACATCGGATTTCCGCAAAAATCCGACCGAAACGGTCCGTCGGAAGTCCGATGGAGACCACACACGGTCGGACTTTCCGCCGGACTTTGTCCGGCGGCGTCCGTCGGACTTTTGTAGGTGAAAAGTCCGACCGTGTGTACGCGGCATTAGAGGCATCCCCCCTTTTTCAAAGGACCAAAAGTAATTGGACAATTGAACCAAAAGCTGTTTCATGGCCAGGTGTGGGCTACTCCTTTGTTATTTCTTCATCAATTAAGCAGGTGAAAGGTCTGGAGTTGATTTTAAGTGTGGCATTTGCCTTTGGACACTATCGATGTGAACCTACATCATGCGTTCAAAGGAGCTGTCCATGCAAGGGAAGCAATTGTAAGGCTTCAAAAACATTCTGAGGAAAGAAGAACACACTGGTGAGCTCAGCATCATAAAAAGGCCTGGACGTCCACGCAAGACAACAGTGGTGGATGATCGCAGGGTCCTCTCTATGGTAAAGAAAAACCCATTCACAACATCCAGACAAGTAAAGGACACTCTCCAGAAGGTAAGCGTATCATTGTCAAAGTCTACAATCAAGAGAAGACTTCACAAAGTGCAAACCATTCATAAACATGAAGAATACAAAAACCAGATTAGACTTTGCCAAAAAACATCTAAAAAAGCCAGACCAGTTCAGAAAAAGCATTCTTTGGATGGATGAAACTGAGATTAATCTGTACCAGAATGACAGGAAGAAAAAAGTGTGGAGAAGGCTTGGAACAGATCATGATCCAAAGCACACAACGTCATCTGTAAAACATGGTGGAGGCAGTGTGATGGCATGGGCATGCATGGCTTCTAGTGGCACTGGGTCATTGGTGTTTATTGATGATGTGACAGAAGACTGAAGCAGCTGGATGAATTCTGCAGTGTTTAGAGATATACTGTCAGCCCAGATTCAGCCAGATGAAGCAAAGTTGATTGGATGGAGCTTCACAGTACAGATGGACAATGATCCAAAACACACTGCAAAAGCAACCCAGGAGCTTTTGAAGGAAAAGAAGTGGAATATTCTGCATTGGCCGAGTCAATCACCTGATCTCAACCCAATTGAGCATGCGTTTCACTTGCTGAAGGCAAAACTAAAGGCAGGAAGATCCACAAGAAAAGAACAACTGAAGACAGCTGCAGTTAGAGCCTGGCAAAGCATCAGAAAGGAGGAAACCCAGTCTTTGGTCCATGGGTTCCAGACTTCAGGCAGTCTTTGCCAGTAAAGGATTCTCAACAAAATATTAAAAATTAACATTTTATTTTTGATTATTTTAATTTGTCCAATTACATTTGAGCCCCTGAAAATGGGGGGACTGTGTATAAAAATGGTTGTAGTTCCTAAAATTTGTACTTATATTTATGTTCACCCCCCTGAATTAAAGCTGAAAGTCTGCACTTAAAATTAATTTGGATTGTTTTAATTTTATTCTGGTGGCATACAGAGCCAAAAGTATGAAAATTGTGCCTGTGTCCAAATATATATGGGCCTAACTGTATGTAATGGAGACCCCCACTGGGGACTTTTTTGTTTGTTTCTTAGGCTAGGCTGATAAATGCAACTTGTGTGGGAAGTTAAACTTATGGCTTAGCAGCCATGCTCAACAATGTGAAGTTTCCCTGGCAACTGCCTCTAATACCTGTGTACAGCACAACTGTAATGCTATGTACACACGATCGGACATTCCGACAACAAAACCGTGGATTTTTTTCCGACAGATGCTGGCTCAAACTTGTCTTGCATACACATGGTCACATAAATGTTGTCGGAAATTCTGAATGTCAAGAACGCGGTGACGTACAACACGTAAGACAAGACGAGAAAAATTAAGTTCAATAGCCAGTGCGGCTCTTCTGCTTGATTCTGAGCATGTGTGGACTTTTGTGGGTTGGAATTGTGTACACAAGCTTTTAACTTCCGACAACAAGTCTTGTAGTCGGAAAATTTGAGATCTGCTCTCAAACATTTGTTGGCGGAAATTCCGCCAACAAATGTTCTATGGAGCATGCACACGGTCAGACTTTTCGACAACAAGCTTACATCCAACATTTGTTGTCGGAAAACCCTATCGTGTGTACGGCGAATTAGAATTAGGGCCCATTTGCATGTCTGCATTGTGGCAATGAGTGCTAAAATGCTTGCATTAGTGTGCGATTACCACAATGCATGGCAATGCAGCTGCTCTGAGTGTGATGTATTGAGGTGCCATTTATTGTGAACAGTACCCCAACACATTGTACAGGAGAGCCCATAACATGATGCATGGCCGCACACCACAACCCATATAGTATGCTTTGTAGTGTGCTAGGTTTTTACAAAAGGGTCATGTATGTTTTCAATCTGTTGTGATTCATTGGAAGCCCATTCACAATTATAGGCTGCTTAACCCAATGCACATCAATGAATGCCATGCGGCGTGTTAATGCACATGTATTAATGCACCACAACAGTTCATGGAGACATGTAAAGTTACTGAAAGGTCATTTTTAAGGTTGAAAGTACTAAGGACAGCCAGCCAACTGACTGTCAAACATTTATGAATGTCACTCCCTTGACTGCGTACACTGTTATCTACATGCCAAGAGTGCAGAGAGTATGACTTCCTATTAAATAATCTTTCCCACATTAACAATATTAAAAAACTAGATTATTGGTAGGAATATTGATGGATAATTCTGCTAGAAATCTGTTTTATTATGTTTTTAGTCATCTGGTCAGTTCCCCCAGTATGACCTATTATAAGAATGATATACTTGAGAAATGTAAAATAAATGTTCTGTAGTGCTGTTATTTATTTAATATTTTTTATTAATTTTAACAAGGTTCATATTAATGTAATGCTACCCCAGCAGGAGCCACTGGATTTCTGGTCCCCCTATTCCTGCATAGCCAGGCTAAACGCATTTTTACTCTCATTCAAAGACAAGAAAAAAGTCCAACAACTTGTTTTTGATGTTTTATTGGTGGACCTTTAAATACAGAAGGCAATATGAACTTCGAATGGCTATATTCTCCTTAGCTGTATCATATCTTTGCTCTTTACCTGTGAATGGTACATAGACTGAGGAATAGAGCTACTGTATATCATATTACATATGGAGCTTCCTCAAAACATACTGTTCAATTACCTAAAACTGGCAAACAATACAGGTATCACAAAAACAGAAAAACAGAAAGAAGAAGTAGGAAATAAATAAGAAGAAAGACCTCTATACTAAAAAAAAAGGCTCAAAAGGGAGGGATATATTAAACCCATTGATTCCAAAAACCGGGATCAAATTTAGAATGTGCATTTTTTAATATGCTCATCAAACTATCATTCACCATGATAAAGTTACGTTTATTTTTGAAAAGGTTTAGAGGGATGTTTTTGGATCCCTGGGGACATCGGAAAAGTTACTTCAAAGCAACGCATCCTCTTTGGACTTTTCAGATTGACCAAGGTCACGGCGCAGTTGAGCAAATATACTATAATCCAAAAGCCCTGAACATTTGGGCATTATTATATCTTTTTAGTTCTGATCCAGTTTTAAGTTGCAAATGGCCAACACAAAACAGCAACACATACCTTGCAATTAAAAGTGATTAGCAAAGAATTTTTATTAGGAAAAAACAGCAGAGGAACCTCCATTTATCAGCTTTGACATACAAGTAAACAACATGCCATTATTTATAGTTATATGTGTGTGCTAGCTTGTTTCTTAAAATAGAACGCCAACAAAATGTCTCTTTTAGATCTGGATAGAGTTAGAAAGAATTAGAACCCTTTTTGTCATTGAGGCTGGGTTCACACTGCGGCCGTTGCAGACATCGCATGTGATTCGCAGCGCACTGCTGTTCACATCACATGCGATGTCTGTGCTGTGCGATATCAGCCATACAGATAGTATGGCTGATATCGCACCGCATTCGGTCCAAACTCGCACAGGACCCTTTTTTTTGTTCGGACCAAAATCGGATCGCATGGGTGTTCACACCTATGCGATCCGAAAGTGTCCGGATTGTCAGTTCGCATTGCGATATGCGGGCTGAACTGGGGGTGTCATTAACATTGTATGACACTCCCCAGCAGTTCGCATATGGCAGTGTGAACTGCCGTGCGAGTTGGTGCGGTGCGGGAACCCGCAGTAAATTCGCTGCGTTCCCGCACCGCAGCAGTGTGAACCCAGCCTTAAGGTTGACTGTATCCCTTAAAGTGAGATCCCCTTCACTTCCTGTTGTGTCATTAGCAGAGGCGGCTCTCTAATTAGGCAAATTAGGCGGTTGCCTTAGGCCTCGCCCACACAGGGGCCTCGCAGCCACCTAATTTGCCCATACCGCAAACCTCGATGATTCGCCGGTACCGTCCTGCACTATGATCCATTCTCGACCCGGAGTCCTGCTGAATCAGAGTCCCGCAATGCCTGCGGCTTGTGCAGGGTGTCTCCATTCCCGCACACCATAAGCTCCACTGTGCATTGCAGCCGGCATCTCTCCCCAGCTGTCTGACCCACACAGTGCACACAGAGCGAACTGAACGCAATGTGCAATTCACATGTGACCCGAGTGCAGTGCAATTTCAGACCATTCATGTTTGCAGTCTCTGATCATCTCTTGCAGTGGCAGCCCGTCCATTAGCCGAGGTTCACACTGATGTGATGCGGGAACCAGCGTGATTAAAGTGCTGGTTCCTGCATTGTATCTCTCCCACAGGGAACTGCCTTCTGCAAACCGCTGTGGGTGTCAATACATTGTTATTGACATTCTGATATATGGGGGAACTCTGTGCTGGCTGGGTTATATTAACCTGACCTTCATGTAAATGGAGAAATATGCGTGTAATATGTAGGAAGGCCAGTATGGTGGCCTGAATTTATGGGAGGAGCCCGGGGGGTATTTAAGCAGCCCGCTCACCTGTGGTGCTTGTCGGTTTCCTGTGCGCAATATACGTCACTAGGCCGACTATTCGAATACCAGCGTCCGCAAGTTCTTGCCTCGCAAGTTCCCGTATTCGTTATTTCCGTGCTCAAAACTTTCGAATCCGTGTTTACCGTTCATAGTTCGTACCACGCGTCTGGCTTGGCTGTCGCAGGTAGGGTCCCGTCGGACTTTGTTTTTCGTTTTCATATCATGTCACTAAACCGTGATTTCAAATTTACGTATCACTCGCATTTTTACAAACGTAACCGCAATGTATATCACTCGTACTATCGTTATGTTACCATTTCGCCTTACTCGAGAAAACCACTGCGACGCAGACGTCGCTTCATTTCTAGCATGTCGGTGATTTAATATACGTCTGTAGACAGCCACAGCGAGTCGCAATTCTCAAATCTATCGGATCAAGTCAGTTCGATGCCAATCATGTCTCATTTCTGAAACATTTCTAAACTCATTTCTAACATTTCAAATCATTTCAATCATTTCTCATTTCAGTCATCTACCGCGCTCCGATTCGAATCCAGTCGCACCTAAAAGATGCGCCGATTCGCTCCGGTGTGCCCCAGTAGTTACGGCCTCATTTCAGTACATGCTCCAGAGTTACGTTATTTTCAGTCATTCGTACCTCTGTCATGGTTATCATTTCATTACCACGTATCACGTTCCGACATGAATTCAGTCGCATGGAAATGCACCGATTCGTCTCGGCGTGCCCCAGGATTAGCCACATTTCAGTACATGCTCCGGAGTCCGATTCGTAGTCAGTCGCTACAACAGCATGACCGATTCGCGCCTCCGTCATGGCAAACGATATGTTACACCTGCACTTACCGCGCTCCGCTTCGAATCCAGTCGCATCTTCCATGCACCGATTCGTTACGGCGTGCCCCAGGGCTAGGCCTCATTTCTCAAACATGCTCCAGAGTCCGGATCATAGCTAGTCGCAGATATCGGGCGACTGATCCGTGTCTCTGTCATGCAATTACTACCATTTCACTCCCACAGCGCATCACCGTTTCGAAACCAGTCGCATCTGAGATGCACCGATTCGTCACGGAATGCCTCACTTGTTTCGGCCGTATCCATACCTATACCAGAGCTCGGTTCGTTGCCAGTCGCAAAATACGGCACAACCAATTCGAGCCTCGGTCAAGGTAAACATCTCTCTCATTCATTTCATACTGCGCTCCGATTCGAATCCAGATGCATCAAACAGGCACCGATTCGTCCCGGTGTGCACCAATGTTTTTCAGTTGCCTCATTTCAGTACATGTTCCAGAGCCCGGTTCACGGTCGGATCAGTCACGACACGACCAGGCCGGACCTCTGTCATGGAGTTCATTCATTTCATAATCAAGGCAAACATTTCGAATCATTTCATTGTCACAAGATTGCAAGCACCATACAAATCGTTGCTTCAAGTTAGTTAGCAATCCCTTCACGAATTATCACCTTTCATTTTCTCTAGGTCAGTCAAAGTTCAGTAGGTCCACCCTGCACCAGGTTGGACGATATCCCCCCAGGTAAAAAAAAAAAAAAAAGAAGAATGGGAGGATAAGTCGGGTAAGTATGACTCAGGGGATCAAAGAAAAAACTTGAAATTCATGTCACCCCCAATAGGTTACAGTCAACCGGAAAATAAGAGCTCAAGACAGGAGATTCTCACCAGATCAACCATGTCTCAGGCCGGCAGCGAAGACTTCACGACCCCTCTGTCACCTTCCCCGGTCTCAGAGAGCGGCAGCGTGCAGTCCCTCAGGGGATGGACTATCCCCAAACTGACGGCAGAGCTCAGACGCAGAGGTGTCCCCTTCCCCGCCACAGCGAGGAAAGGCGAGCTCTTCAAACTCCTCTTTCCCCCACCAGCAGCAGGACCCAGTACCCAACAGGCATCCCTCCAGTCAATATCATCAGCTATCTCACAATTACACACGATGGTGTCATCCTTGTCTACCTCAGTTACAGACGTCCAAACCAGGGTGGCACTCCTGGAGGCTCGACCGGCCACGGCTGTCCCCGACTCAACCGCAACTCAAACCTTGACACCCCTTCCTGCAGGTATCTCAGGCTGGAGCCCCATTGTCTACCCCTTCCATCTGGTCCCAACCAGTATCAGGAAGGACATTTTGGACGGCAGGGACATCAACCTGGCCTCTCTCCTTATTTCCGTACACGATCTGGCAGAAAATAAGGCCTACTCCTGGGGTGACATATCGGTGGTCCTTAAAGCCAAAGACCCCAGATTGAACCGCAAGTTATCGGTCCCAGAATTTACCCTGGCCTTTGGCATGCTCAGAGATGTCCTATGCTCAGCCACCCCCAGCAGACGGGAAGAGCTGGACTTGTATCTCCATACGGTAGTAGACTTGGGCTACAAGTATGGAGGATTTGCATTTTATGATTACCACCGTTCCTTTTCCGCTAAGGCCGCCGCCAGACTCACACAGTTCCAGACTACGACAAATTGGAGTCTCATGGACACAGAGCTCTTCTGCCGCCACTTTGCCGGCTTACGCTCACCTCTGTGTGCGATTTGTCAGTCCTCCACCCACACTGCCACCTGGTGCGCCAATGCGGCGATCAGACGGCCCTTCGAGTTTCCCTCTACCTCGGGTACAATTCAGGGTCAGTCGCCCCCTGAACCAACGCCTCAGGTGGACAAATTCGGACGCCCAGTTCGAACCGTGGGAGGGGCAGCCATCTGTAATAACTACAACTACGGGTCCTGCAACTTCAGCCAGTGCCGCCTACTCCACATCTGCACCTTATGCCAAAGAGCACACCCAAGAAATTTGTGTGAAGTCAAACAACACAAGAGGGCATGACTAAGCCGGATCAACCTCTTATGGTTAGGACTGTACCTCACCTCACATCCCACCCCTTCCCTGGCCACCTACCTTATCCAAGGCTTCACAGCAGGCTTTCACACCGGCCTCATTTCACTACCCCACAGTACTCACGAATGTGCCAATCTTCGTTCAGCAGCCATTGACGAACAAGCCATAGATCAGCTCCTACAAGCAGAAGTAGATCGAGAGTACGTTATAGGCCCTTTCACTTGCCCCCCTTTCAGCACATGGAGAGTCAGCCCTATTGGGCTTGTCACGGGCAAGTTCACGAATAAATTGCGTTTGGTGTACGACCTGTCTGCGCCTCATTCTTCCCACATCCCCAGTCTCAATTCCCTGATCCCCTCCGAAGAGTTTTCCCTAAAATATTCCTCCGTCGACATGGCAATACAAGCAATCATCAAAGCAGGTACAGGCGCCTGGCTCTCCAAAGCCGACATCTCGGATGCCTTCAAGCTCCTGCCCATCCACCCATCCCTTTGGTGCTGGCATGGCATCAAGTGGAAGGAGGCATATTATTTTGCCACAAAACTGACCTTCGGTTCGAAGAGTAGTCCGTGGCTCTTCGACACGTTCGCTCAGTCCCTTGTTTGGATACTGTTACACAAGGGTCAATGCCAAGAAGTCATCCATTACCTGGATGACTTCCTACTAATAGAACCTCCCAGCAAGCCCCCAGGAGACCTCGACAAACTCAGAGTGATATTCGGAAACCTCAATGTTCCCATCGCCGAGCACAAAGTCGACGGCCCAGCACACATCATCACCTTTCTCGGGGTCAGCTTGGATACCTGCGCTATGCAAGCCAGTCTCCCCCTCGACAAACTAACACGCATTAGGGCGGTCCTTCACGAATTCACACACACCAAGGGCTGTACCAAAAAGCAGTTACAATCTCTCCTGGGAATGCTTAATTTCGCCATGCGAATTATTCCACAAGGCCGCACCTTTGTATCACGCCTGCTTAGATTCCTGTCAGAAACTCAAGACCCCGATCAGATCTTAAATCTAGACTCCGCAGCTATAGCGGACCTATCTATGTGGGAGGAATTCTTGTCCGCCTGGAATGGCATATCCCTATTTATACCCATGGTTTCGCCCCTGTCACCCCAGGTAGTGACAGACGCTGCAGCCTCCACAGGTTTCGCTGCAATTTTTGGCCACCATTGGTTTTCAGGACCCTGGCCTCAACAGATACTGTTGATACCCGGCTTTACTCAAACATCTGCCCTCTTTGAACTTTATCCCATAGTGGTAGCTGCACAGCTCTGGGGCCACCACTGGACAGGACAAACCATAGTCTTCACCACCGACAACCAGGCCACAGCAGACATCATCAACAGAGGCAGGTCCAAGTCCCTAGCAGTCATGTCCTTCCTGCGCAGATTGGTACAACTGTCTTTACAGCGTCAGTTTAATATACACTGTGCATTTATTCCCGGCAGATACAACTTAGCTGCTGACGCACTGTCACGTTTTAATTACACCTCCTTTTTTGAACAGGTTCCCGATGCCGAACCAATGTCGGCCCCTATCCCTGTCTGGTCACAACTGACCCTGGACTAGTTCAACATTTACACAGAGCAACGCAACTCATCAATCATTCACTCTCTCACAACACACTCAAAGCCTACCAGACAGCTTGGAAGGCGTTCAATAAATTCCTCACATCCTGCCGTAAAGGACCAACAGATGTCAAACAGGTACTGGCCTTCACTGCACACTGTCACACGCAGCTGGCCTTATCCTACAATACCATTCGGCTATACCTAGCCGGCATTCAACATTTCTTGACGCTTGAAGACCCCACGAAATCTTCACTGTTCTCATCACACACTATACGAGCCATCCTAAGGGGCATTCAGAAACAACAACCAGTCATCAGCACCAAACGCTTACCCATTACGGGGCCCATCTTTAGGGACATGTCAACTATTCTGGCTACTTCACCATTCGGTCTGCTCCCCAGCACGGTCTTACAAGCAGCCGTATATTTAGCTTACTATGGGTTCTTGCGACCTGGCGAATTCACCTCTAACAAACCCACAGACCAAGTACTATGCAGACGGCACTTGCTTCGATACCAAGACCATTTCATCCTGCACCTCGAGGTCTCTAAAACCCAGCAAATGGGCTCAGGAGTGAACATTCACCTCTACAAAACCAACAACAGCTGGTGTCCAGTCGCTGTACTCAACCGACTCCTGTCACTCCTGCCTGAGCAACCAGACAGCAGTCCCCTTCTACCATTCCCAGTTAAACCCTTAAGCGCCTCTCCATTTGTGAAACACATAAGGATACTTCTCCGCAATCTTCACCTTAACCCTAGTCAGTATTCCGGACACTCCTTTCGCATCGGAGCAGCCTCAGCAGCGTCCCGCCACGGGGTTCCAGACCACATCATCAGAAGACTAGGCAGGTGGAAATCAGCCTGCTTCGCCCGGTATATCCCCAATCCGCAAACAGAGATGGCACAGGCATTCTCCAAATTGGCCCAATAAATATCTGAAAACCAATAAAATTATAACCCTACCTGAATGTTTTTGCCCCCTTATTTTGGCATACCGGCCATTAGACCAAGGCACACTTTCAGGTCCATTTCATATGGTAAGTCCACACTTTCAGGTCTATTTCCGATGGTAAGTCTTATCTTTACTATAAGTGTTATCTATGTCCATATCGGACATAGGGCTCCGACCATAAGTAGGAAGGCCAGTATGGTGGCCTGAATTTATGGGAGGAGCCCGGGGGGTATTTAAGCAGCCTGCTCACCTGTGGTGCTTGTCGGTTTCCTGTGCGAGATAACCACCCTCCCATCCCCATTTCACAGCATTTCTCAACTATTCATTTCATTCATTTCTCTAACAGAATAATCATTTCTTAAACCAGGGTATGCCCCCTTATTTTGGCATACCGGCCATTAGACCAAGGCACACTTTCAGGTCCATTTCATATGGTAAGTCCACACTTTCAGGTCTATTTCCGATGGTAAGTCTTATCTTTACTATAAGTGTTATCTATGTCCATATCGGACATAGGGCTCCGACCATAAATAATATATATGTAATATATATATTTGATTAAAGAAGAATTGGTTAGAGAAAATTCTATAAACAGTGAATTCATAGTTCATAGAATTTAAAACTCTTAATATATGCAATTTATAACAGTTAATTTTTTTATCACTTAAATTATTTTTCCAATTATGGATGTGAATGGGGCCTCATGTTTCAGATTTGCCTAAGGCCTCACAAAGCCTAGAGCCGTCTCTGGTCATTAGGACAAAAAATGAGGAGAATATGTCTTAAGCCTAGTACACACAATCAGAAAATTGTATAAAAAATACAGCTTTCTAATCAATTGTTCGATAATCTGAACATTAGTACACAGCTTTCAAAAGCTGATCACAATAGTTTGTCCGATAAACAAAATTTTTCTTGTACGATTCCAGATCATATGATTTTAGTTTAATCAGTGTAGTTTTTAATCCAAAAATGCAATATAAATACAATACTATACATTAGATCACTTCTGAATTTTTATTTTGTTGTACAAGAATTTTCGTAACTCTAGTAACCTCTTCATTTTCAATATGGAGACTAGCATGCAAAAAATAAATAAAATGGACGATCATTTGTCCGATAATCTCATCATGTGTACCAGGCTTTAGACAGTGTTCGGTTCATTAGTAGACTGGGGATGGCTTTGGACATCTGTCAGGATTGTATTGCTTTCTGAATCCCTATCAGTAAAGCTGGCCATAGAATGATCAAAATTTGGTCAGTTCAGAAGAGACCAGCTGAATGTCAATCCATGTGTGGCCGTCCCTGTGCAACAGAAGTCAATTGTTAGATTGACTTCTACCAAACAGTAATGTTGAACAACTGTTGGAGATCAGTGGCTGGAGTCACTAATCAGTGTATTCTGAGAGCGGCGAGTCCCCCTGTCAGAATAAAATGTTTTGGCAGGAATGATTCCTCCATCCACCTCATTTGTGTGGCTGGAGTAATCATCTGTGGCCAGCTTAAAGCCTTGTACACACCATTCGTTTTTTTATTTCATTCAACCCCAAAAAAAACTTGACAGCTCCAGTTGGAGTTGCTGTGCTAACAATCCGATGTTAGTACAGCGATCTCCCTGGCTGAGCTGTTGTGTTCTGAGCGCTGATGGGGAACTGGTCGGCTGCTGGTTTTGCAGCATACACGTCCGACAGAAGCCGGCTAGCTTCTGTCGGACTGGCTGGCTGGTATACACACAGGCCAAATGTCAGCTGGTTTTTATTGAACCACCCAATGTCGCCCGACATCTGGCCCGTGTACAAGGCTTTAGATTTCTTTACTGACAGGGATCTGGACAGGAAGTTGTACAAAATCTCTCCAAAGGGGACATCAACAAATACCTAATGCGGTTCTAACCCTTCCCCACTCTATACGAAACTAAAAAGAACATTATTTGCTGGTATTCAACTAAGAAAAAGTGACTAGGCTCATTTGGCTTACACCGAAGATCAGTAATGAGTTTTGCTTCATATATTTGAAATTTAAAAAAAAAATGGTCCACCCCCAGATAGACAGGAGCACTGCCTCTCTTTTCTCTAAATCATTCCCCAAATCACTGACTAAAACACTACAGTCATTACAATTACAATTATTAGATGCTTGGCTATTACATAACTCCGGAGCTTAGGACTATACATTTTATTCCCACCCTCCACAATTCTTTTGCCAGGTTGGACTACATTTTTTTGTATCCCCATTATTCTAGCTAACTCCACCAATTCTGAATTCCATCTCTGCCCATGGTCTGACCATAACATTGTAACCCTATCTACTACTCTAATTGGTTTGTCAGACACTCCATACACTTGGCGTTTAAATGACTCTCTGCTTACGGCCCCCATTATCTGTCAAGAGATTTCTACCGCTATTCAGAAAACACTTTACTTTAAACACCACGCCAGATATATCGTTCGGCGAGCAGGAAGGGGGTGAAGAAGAGGCACCTGCCACAGCTGGGGCGATCCACGGGAAAGGCCTGGTACGCGTCCAGAGTCCAAAGATGAATTTTTGACTGGTGTACAAGCTCGCTACCACCTTCCCAAAACTAGAATAAAATTACCAGGTTGCAACTGGGACTTCTTAACACTGGGTAGGGGTACCTGACAGGGATGTCCCTTGTCCCCTTTATTATTCACCTTAGCTCTAGAACCCTAGCAATAGCTATTAAACAACAGCCAGATATAACTGGATACCCCATTGAATCTTCTCAATTTAAACTCTGCATGTATGCAGATGACGTTATGCTCTTTTTGACCCATCACCAGATTTCCCTGTACAATTTATTCTCTATATTATTGAAATGTGCCTCTATCTCTGGGCTTTCAGTCAATTTTACAAAATCTACAGCTCTCCCAGTTAATATACCGTATATACTCGAGTATAAGTCGTTCCGAGTATAAGTCGAGGCCCTAATTTACCACAAAAAAAAATGGGAAAAACGTATTGACCCGAGTATAAGACGAGGGTGAGAAATGCACAGCTACTGTAAATGGAAAAGAGGGTCAACAATGCCCATTTGCATGCCTCACTCTGCCCATTTGCAGCCATAGGTCCCCTGAACTTCAAACTCAGTAGTTAAGGGTTCCTAGATGCCCCCTAGCTGCAGCAAAAATTTGGGGTCTCTGAAACCAAAGGGTCCCGAAATGACATTGCTGCAGATGGACACAGTTGACCGAATTTGGGGCCCTGTACCTCGAAGCCACTTAGTGCTAAGAACCCCAAATTTGGTGTGCAAACCCAGTGGAACTAGCAGCATAACATTTCCAAAGCTGGGGTTTCTAGCACCAAGTGGCCCCGAGATACAGGGCCCCAAATATCAGTTTAGAAAATGTCAAGCACTTTTCTGCAGCAGAGAATGACATTTTCCAAACCGGGTTTGGGGCCCCGTATCTCAGGGCCACTTAGTGCTAGGAACCCCAGCTTTGGATATGTTATGGTACAAGTTCCAGTGGGGTTGCACACTAAATATGAGGTTCCTAACACCAAGTGGCCCTGAGATATGGGGCCCCAAAATCGGTTCAGAAAATGTCAAGCACTTTTCTGCAGCAGAGAATGACATTTCCCGAACCGATTTTGGGGCCCCGTATCTCAGGGCCACTTAGGGCTAGGAACTTCAGCTTTGGATATGTTGTGGTACCAGTTCCACTGGGTTTGTACACCAAATGTGGAGTTCCTAGCATCAAGTGGCCCTGAGATATGGGGCCCTCAAAGTCGGTTCGGAAAATGACATTTTTTGCTGCAGAAAAGTGCTTGACTCCAGTATAAGTCGAGGGGGGCACTTTCAGCACAAAAAAATGTGCTGAAAAATTCGACTTATACTCGAGTTTACACGGTACCCGCTGCTCAGTGTGAGGCACTCCGAGGATCCTTTCCTTTCCAATGGTCAGTTGACAAAATACCTTATCTTGGCATATACATCACACCACAGTTATCTTCTATTTTTGCTGCAAACTATCCACCATGTGTATCCCATCTCCGGAGTTTACTTAAAGTCTGGAGTTCCTATTAAATTCCTTCTTAGGGAAAGTCACGGCTGTCAAAATGAATCTGTTACCTAAACTTTTATATCTTTTTAGAGCTCTTCCCATCATTATCCCAAAAACCTTTACTGATAATCTACAAAAAGATGTTAATATATTTATCTGGCAAGACAGGAGACCTAGATTCTCTAGACAAGTTTTATTAAAGTTCAGTCTATTGGTGGCCTATGATTACCTAATCTATAGTTGTAGTTTCTAGCAGCCTGCTTTTCTCAGATTGCCCAATGGAATATCCCAAACTCAAATGTACCTTGGGTAAAAATCGAATCCAACTCCCTCCGCCCTTATTGCCTCCCACATATTCTATGCTCACCCTCTAGCTCTAACTTATCCTCTTAATTCTATTGTAACTCAATCTTTAATCCTCTGGAACCGCTATAAAACTGTAAACTTAGTTTGATCTCATCTGCACCTCAAGGTTCATCCTTCCTAGGAGACCCACCATTTACTCCAACTTTAGACTCCCCAGAGAGCTTCTCAAAGTGGAAGACTTATCACCTTAGCAGATCTCCAAATAGGAGGTGCATTTGCCACTTTTGATCTTTTACGTTCACAGAAGAAAATCCTGCTCCGGGAACATTGTCATTATGTACAAATAAGACACTCTTATATCTCATAACCAAAAAACACTACAGCGCTAACACTGTGCCCATCCTATACTGATAAAATATCATATACCAGATAAAAAAGAGGTATTGAAAGATACTTATTCCCAGAGGTAAAGGAATAAAAATGTTAATTAGTAGAAAATGGCTTACACTGTGGTGCTGGCAAGGCTGCTTTCATTTGTGGTCTGGAAAACCACAATCTGTAAAATGGGAAGGGAAGAGGAGAGGGCGCCACACCAGCATAGTGTAGCACAATTTATAACGTAAAATACCATAAAAACAAATAGAACTTACAAGCAGGTGAGGGGGAGAGAGAGGATGACAGTCCACAGTGGATTGTTATGAGCTGGGAACTGTGTAGTAGTCCATGGTGGAGAAGAAAGCCGGCTGTGGTGGGGAGCAAGATGAGCCTGGAGTCTGTGCAGGGAGACCGGCGTTAGGTTTCCCTGTGTGGCTATTATGGTATATCTATAAATCGGATGTCCGCCCAAAGACGATGTGTCCAGCTAGAGTAGTGAAAGGAGCTGTCAGTCCAACCACTGTGTGAGCCAATTGGCTGATGAAGGAGGCATGGTTAAGCTTCTGAAACGCGTCCTGATTGGTTCACACAGTGGTTGGACTGACAGCCCCTCTCACTACTCTAGCTGGACACATCGTCTTTGGGTGGACATCCAATTTATGGATATACTATCACGGCCACACAGAGCAGACTGACGCCAGTCTCCCTGCACGGACTCAAGGCTCATCTTGCTCCCCACCACAGCCGGATTTCTTCTCCACCAAGGACTACCACACAGCTCCCAGCTCATTACAATCTACTGTGGACTGTCATCCTCTCTCTCCCCCTCGCCCACTTGTGAGTTCTATTTGTTTTATATTGTATTTTACTTAATAAATTGTGCTACACTATGCCGGTTTGGTGCTTTCTTCCCTTCCCTTCCACTTTTATATTTCACATTATAGCCTTTCCCCATCCTCCCCACCCACATCTTTTGAACAGCTTTGCCATGACTCTCCCAGAGGTAAAGGCCTCATTTCAGACCTCTATAAAGCTGCATTAGCTTCCTATTTTTCTAGTGAGCTTCCTTATAGGAACAAATGGGAAATTGACTGTAATGCAGTCAATTTCCCACTTGTTCCTATAAGGCAGTCAGAGAAACTGCTTTTAAGGTATTGACCAGATGGTATTATACCCCTTCCAGACTCCAAGCCATGTTTCCGGGAACATCTGGACTCTGTTTTCGGTGATGTCCACTCCTGGGTACCTTCAAACATGTATTTTGGGAGTGTGGGCTTCTCTCTCCGGTATGGAATAACATAACTTCTATAGCCTCAGCGATATCAGGTACATTCCTACATCTCACAATCTCAATGTGTCTCATTGGAGCGCCCATTCCAGGTGTCCTTCGTAAGGAGAAAAGATTAATAATACACACTATTTGTGCATCGACCTTGTGGGCTATTGCTCTACACTGGAAGTCCCCAACAGTACCCCTGCCCTCAAGACTAGATAGGGTTGATGGTGTTTTGTTGATGGAAAGGATTTTGTATACCCTACAGGATAAAATGCACCTGTTTAACTGTAAATGGGAAGCTTGGAAAAGTCATAGACATATTCTGCTATCTTACATTAATATAGTATCACTTTAAGTTGCCATGATCTGTAAGATCAATACCCTCAGGTATATCTCTCTGATTCTTTATGTACCTAAATTTTTTTTACAGTTACTGATACATATTTTCTAAAGGTTTTTCTGTATGCTTCTGAATTGTCTCTTTTTTTGTATTCAAGATCAGGGGTGAGCTCGATGTTTGAGTCGAACGTAAGTATTATGGGGCGTTCGCGGCAAATTAGAGAGCTGCTGAATGCCCCATAATGCACTACGAGATTGCCGTGCATTGATGTCTGATGATTGGCCAAACCATGCACCTGACCTGCATGCTTTGGCCAATAACAGCGTGCTCTGCTGTGAGAGCCATAATTGCTCAAAGGCAGGGTGCCTTTGGCCAATCATGGCTCAGGGGGACCAAATCCACACACCACACTATATAAGGCTGCTTACATAGCGGCCGTGTATAGTGTGTAACTGTGAATGGAGATAGATTGAGCTAGATTAGGCAGGCAGGTTAGTTAGTTAGTGGCAGTGTATTTAATATACAGTATCTCACAAAAGTTAGTACATCCCTCACATTTTTGAAAATATTTTATTATATCTTTTCATGTGACAACACTGAAGAAATTACACTTTGCTACAATGTAAAGTAGTGAGTGTACAGCTTGTATAACAATGTAAATTTGCTGTCCCCTCAAAATAACTCACCACTCAGCCATTAATGTCTAAACCGCTGGCAACAAAAGTGAGTATACCCCTAAGTAAAAATCTCAAAATTGGGCCCAAAGTGTCAATATTTTGTGTGGCCACCATTATTTTCCAGCACTGCCTTAACCCTCTTGGGCATGGCATTCACAAGAACTTCACAGGTTGCCACTGGAGTCCTCTTCCACACCTCCATGATGACATCATGGAGCTGGTAGATGTTAGAGACCTTGCGCTCCTCCGCCTTCCGTTTGAGGAGGGAGGCTTCACAGATGCTCAATAGGGTTTAAAGGGGTTGTAAAGGTAAAAGTTTTTTCACCTTAATGCATTCTATGCATTAAGGTGAAAAAACTTCTGACAGAACCGCCGCCCCCAGCCCCCCCGTTTTACTTACCTGACGCCTCGAAAGTCAGCTTCGCGTTCCCGACATCTGTTCCTCCGCTCACCCTGGCCGCTGATTGGCTGCAGTGGATGGATTGAAAGCAGCGCAGCCATTGGCTCGCGCTGCTGTCAATCACATCCGATGACGCGGCGCGCCGGGGGGCGGGGCCGAGTGATACAGCGAGCGGCTATAGCCGCCGGCTGTATCACGGGAGCGCGCCCGCAAGCACTCACCACCGTGCGAGAGAGCTCGCATGAAGGTGGTAAATGCTTGCGGGGAGGAGCTGAGACAGCCGCCGAGGGACCCCAGAAGACCAGGTTCGGGGCCACTCTGTGCAGAACGAGCTGCACAGTGAAGGTAAGTATGACATGTTTGTTATTTTAAAAAAAAAAAAAAAACACCTTTACAACCCCTTTAAGTCTGGAGACATGCTTGGTCAGTCCATCACCTTTACCCTCAGCTTCTTTAGCAAGGCAGTGGTCATCTTGGAAGTGTGTTTGGGGTTGTTATGTTGGAATACTTCCCTGCAGCCCAGTCTCTGAAGGGAGGGGATCATACTCTGCTTCAGTATGTCACAGTACATGTTGGCATTCATGGTTCCCTCAATGAACTGTAGCTCCCCAGTGCCGTCAGCACTCATGCAGCCCAGAGCAGCCATGACACTCCCACCACCATGCTTGACTGTAGGTGTCAGGGACCAGTGTGACCAGAAATGTGTGGACTGTGATAGAGTGAACCAAACGCATATGTAAAGTATAAATGATTTATTAAAAGGATAAGTAATAAACAAAAGTAAACTCACCTCTAATATGGCAAACAATAAAATAAACCAGCAACCAACCACGGTGACACACAACAATAACTATCCAAACTTAATGTATATACAGATGTAAGATACAATCATAATCTAGAACAAGCCAGGGTCATACACGGGAGATCAATCAGATAGAGCAGGGAGCAGGACGGGACAGGGAGAGGACAACAGGAGACAGAGAGCGGGCGGAATGGATAAACCTGCAAGACAGGAGTCCAGGGGTGGATGCAGGGTTCAGGAACACAGGATACAAGGTACAGGATACAGGAATACAGTTTCAGGATAGCAAACGCTGGTCAGAGCACAAGTAAACAATACCAAGGCAATGTGTGTAAGCATCTTCCGGGTATATATACACCTCCTGCAATCAGTCTCAGGTGATGCCTGATTGCAAGATATGATGTTGGTTCTAGACTGCTGGGAGACACCCGATGGTGGACACCGGAACTGCGGCCCATAGGTCTGAGAAAGACAGCGCAACCAGCAGGTGAAACCTTTCCTGACATTAGGCAAGACACACTTGTCTTTGTACTCCTCACCTGGTTGCAGCCACACACGTTTGACACCATCTGAAGCAAATAAGTTTATCTTGGTCTCATCAGACCACAGGACATGGTTCCAGTAATCAGAGTCCTTAGTCTACTTGTCTTCAGAAAACTGTTTGCAGGCTTTCTTGTGCATCCTTCTGGGACAACAGCCATACGGACCAATTTGATGCAGTGTGGGGCGTATGGTCAGAGCACTGACAGGCTGACCCCCCACCCCTTCAACCTCTGCAGCAATGCTTGCAGCACTCATACGTCTATTTCCCAAAGACAAGCTCTGGATATGATGCTGAGCACATGCACTCAACTTCTTTAGTCAACCATAGCGAGGCCTGTTCTGAGTGGAACCTGTCCTATTAAACCATAAAAACAGTAGTATAGAAATAAACCGTCAGAACACTGGATCATAAAAATACTAAAACAGCACTGTAAATAAACATGATAAAATTATCACAACATGTGGTCATCACCACAGTAGAAAGTCTCTATGCAGTAGATGGTAGTAAGGACAGTTCAAAGCGTTTTAGGTGTTGAATCACAGTGGTCCTAGCGTGCACCTTTCACCAGAGACAGTAAAAGTATTCCACCTTGTGAAACACAATCCCCCAGGGGGTCAAACTCACTGAGACAGCCTTAAGGTTAGGTGTTCAACAGCCACTAAAATACTAAGTCCTCATCACCAACAAGATCCACTGGTATAGGCGCTCCAAATATATGTCATAAAACACAAGAATGACAGTACATAGCATATTTCTGTTTATTTATAGACAATACCCCCATACAACAGAGGACCCCTTAATATTAACTGCGTACATGCAGATAAAAACAACAAGCAAATAGAGTATGTGACCCAGAGGGAGCTATCACCATATTCAGCTGTCCAAGATGGAGCGAGCATCTCCTTGCAGATAC
Organism: Lithobates clamitans; assembly: GCA_037952925.1. NCBI lineage: Eukaryota > Metazoa > Chordata > Amphibia > Anura > Ranidae > Lithobates > Lithobates clamitans. The sequence goes on along the minus strand of JBBGZY010000033.1, from coordinate 1,937,764 downwards.
CGCAATCACTTCCGGGTAGACAGGGATGGATGGTGGAGCGCAAACGTCACTTCAGGGATGACGTGCTGGTCACGCCCTGACCGGTTTTCGGCATTACTGACTTCCACAGAGGGTGTTTTTATTTTTTTTGTCTTTTTTAACAGCTGCTTAGTACCTTTTAAATATTGTGATAATTATATTTTTTAGGATCATATCTATTTATAATTGCTGCTCATAGTTCTGTGGGATTGATCTGGCGCTAAGTAGGTGTATTGTAGGCCTGGTTATACACCTCTCTTCTGTCTGTCTGTCCTATTAAACCGCTGTATGGTCTTGGCCCCCGTGCTGCAGTTCCATTTCACGGTCTTGGCAGTCTTCTTATAGCCTAGGTCATCATTATGCAGAGCAACAATTCTTTTTTTCAGATCCTCAGAGAGTTCTTTGCCATGAGGTGCCATGTTGAACTTCCAGTGACCAGTATGGGAGAGTGTGAGCAATAACACCAAATTTAACACACCTGCTCCCCATTCACACCTAAGACCTTGTAACACTAACGAGTCACATGACACGGGGGGGGGGGTGGCTAATTAGGCCCAACTTGGACATTTTCACTTAGGGGTGTACTCACTTTTGTTCCCAGCGGTTTAGACGTTAATGGCTGTGTGTTGTTATTTTGAGGGGGCAGCAAATTTACAATGTGTACACTCACTACTTTACATTGTAGCAAAGTGTAATTTCTTCAGTGTTATCACATGAAAAGATATAATAAAATATTTACCAAAATGTGAGAGGTGTACTCACTTTTGTGAGATACTGTATATACACTCTGCATTTAGTCAAGAGTGCATTTAGTCTAGAGTGTAGACTCTATATTCAGTCGCAGCAGACAGTGTAATATATATAACACAGTGTATTGAAGTGGTTAGGGGAACCCCGTGCCAACATTTAAAAAACAAAAATGGTGTGGGGGTATGGATTTTAAGGGAAACCCCATGCCGAAATAAAAAAAATGGCGTGGGGGTCTCCCCCAAAATTCATACAAGGCCGTTCAGGTCTGGTATGGATTTTAAGAGGAACTCCTCACCAAAATTTTAAATGAAAATTGCATGGGGGTCCCCTCAAAATCCATGCCAGACCCTTATCCGAGCAAGCAGCCATGGCAGGCCAGGAAAGGGGGGGACAAGCATGCGCCCCCCTCCTGAACCATACCAGGCCGCTTGCCCTCAACATGGGGGTGGCGCTTTGGGGTCCCATACCCATTAACAGAGGGGGCGGGATCTGGGGGCCCGCTTGTTAAAGGGGGCTTCCAGATTCCTATAAGCCCCCCTCCGCAGACCCCCACAACCATGGGCAAGAGTTGTGGGGATGAGGCCCTTGTCCCTATCAGCATGGGGACAAGGTGCTTTGGGGTGACCCCGAAGCACCCTGCCCATGTTGGGGGCAAGTGGCCTAGGATGGTTCAGGAGGGGGGGCACTCGCTCGTCCCCTTCCTTTCCTGGCCTGCCATGGCTGCTTGCTCGGATAAGGGTCTGGTATGGATTTTGTGGGGGACCCCACGCCATTTTCTCAACATTTTGGCGTGGAGTTCCCCTTAATATCCATACCAGATCCGCAGGGCCTGGTATGGACTTGGGGGGGGGAACCCACGCCAATTTTTTCATTGATTTTTATCTATATTGCTGGGATCCGACAATACATTACAGCGCGCAAGTAATTTTAAATGACATTTTTTCCTTTAGAAATGTAATTTTGCTGCGGCACAGTAAAACACATGAGAAAGATGCCCCACTTTGAAGGCAGACTAAGGGGACCCCCAGGCACGATATTTAAAGGAATATTTCATTTTTATTGTTTCACTTTAAGCATTATTAAAATCACTGCTCCTGAAAAAACAGCCGTTTTAAATACTTTTTTTGCATTGATACATGTCACCTGGGGCAGTGCCCGGGTCCCCAAACACTTTTTGTGGCAATAACTTGCATATAAGCCTTTAAAATGAACACTTTTGATTTTTCATGTTCGTGTCCCATAACGGTGTTCACATGTTAGCATGTTCGCACATATTTGTGACATCTACTCTTTGTTGTATCTTGTCACAAGAATGTATATTTTATATGCTTTAATAAAAAAAGTTTGTAAACAAAAAAAAAGATGTTTTAAGGATCATATTCTCCAGTGTAAGGTTGACATGTGACTTTTAAAGCCCAACTTTTGGCTCTGCCCCCTGTCGACCCCCCTCCACCTCCAGAGACCCTCCTTGTGTATGCTATGCTCTATTTTGAATAATACTTACCTTTTCCAGATGTCTTCAGCAGTGGCCGTTGTCCATAAGGGGCGTCACCCCCCAATCCATGCGCCCCGCCCCTAATCTACATGCAGAGCGCCGGACGCATGGATTTAAATGGTTTTTTTTTAAGCTCATGATTAGAGCCTGAGGCTTTATTTGGCTTCAAAAAAAGGGTAGGCTCAGGGTGCAGAGCACTGCGCCCCTGAGCCCACTCAGTGTAGTGACAATAGCGAATTAATATTCGCTATTGTCTTCCTGATTCTCCTCCTGGACAATCATAAAGTGGGTCCCGAGACCTGATTGGCCAGGGAGTCTTAGAAACTGGCACTAATACTGGAGGTTATTTTTGAGTAAACTGGCACCAATACTGGGGATTATTATTGCATAAACTGGCACCAATACTGGAAGTTATTATTGAGTAAACTGGCACCAGTACTGGAGATTATTATTGCACAAGCTGGCACCAATGCTGGGGGTTAATAATGTAACTAGCACCGATTCTGGGGGTTATTATTGCTGCTACTGACATCTAGGCTATGCTTGCATGGTAAATATAAAGTTGGTAACATTTGCTGCATTATCCTTTAAAAGCACTTTGTTCAGTTTTTCTTTTTTTTTTTTTAAATCAAGTACTATTTTATTGAGATGTCACAACAACCATAATCATATGGCAAGAATTTCACTGCAATATACAAAATACCTATTCCATTCTCCATAAGAACAGTAAACATAATTAAATTATAGTGCAGAACCCTGAAGACATAGTGAATAATAATACAAACAGTCAACATGAGAGAGAGGTTTCAGCACATACACATTAACTCAGTAAGCACAGGAAAGATAACTACCCAAGCAATCAGCCATTCGCTGTGCCCACGCAAAGCACCAAGGCAATGCATTTCACAATTTCCAGTAAGATCCTATCCAACACTGATGCCCTGTACACACGAGCGGACTTTTCGACAGGACTGGTCCGACGGACCGAATCCGGCGGACAATCCGACTGTGTGTGGGCTTCATCGGACCTTCAGCGGACTGTTTCTGTCGAAAATCTGACGGACTTTAGATTTGGAACATGTTTCAAATCTTTACGTCGGAACTTCGCCAGACCTAGTTCCTATCGAGAAATCCGCTCATCTGTATGGTAGTCCGACGGAGGAAAACCGATGCTAGGGCAGCTATTGGCTACTGGCTGTGAACTTCCTTATTTTAGTCCGGTCATACGTCATCACGTACGAATCCGTCGGACTTTGGTGTGATCGTGTGTAGGCAAGTCCATTCATTCGAAAGTCCGTAGGAAGTTCGTCAAAAGACTGTCGGACCTTTGTTGCCGAAAAGTCCGCCCGTGTGTACAGGGAATTAGTCAGTTGGTGCTAGCCAACCTCCCTACACTCTTTCAAACGTTGAGTAGCTGCCTCTGTGTTGGTATATCAATTTCTCCATTCTTAGCACTGAACCCATCTGTGTGATCCACATCTGTAGTGTTGGGGGAATGGGAGAAGTCCAATGTAAAAAAAGGAGCCTGCGGGCCTGAAACAAGGCTCTAGTAGCCACCTCTTTAGCATACTTGTCATTGATTATGGCATCAAGCATACTTAAAATGCAGTGCTTAGGGTCAAGCAGGGATAGACACCTACAGGGGCGGTATTCACAGTGGAGACGACCGAGCCCCAATATCTGTGCAGCTTCGGGCATCTCCACAGTAAATGAATTAGGTCTCCCACATCTCTATTACATCTAGTAAACATAGGATTGGTTGTTCATTTTTTCTAATAAAAAACCTACAGTTAAAATGTGTGAGTGAACTCTAGTTTGAAATAATTCAACCTAATTTCGTTTTGTATTGTTTTAAATATTTTCTTGACTTGAAAAGACATTAAGGCAGGCTATAGATAATGCTATTTTCATTCCTGCAACCACAGCTATAGCCGCTGGCAAGAACCGCATGCTAGAAATCTGACACACTGATTGTACCCAAGTTGATGGATTGATTTGGGTACAATCAGCCTGTTCATACATGGATTGAATCTAGTCCAGTCCCTGCTGAATCGACCGAGATTTAAACCATCTACAGCCAGCTTAACTCATTTGTGATAAACAGGGGGTGGTGGGGAGGGTGGAATTTACCATTTTCACCCTGAGTACCCGATGAACTTGTCCCAGCACTGGGTGCTCCCTACCTCTTCATTCATCCCGTAAGTTCAGCATACAGCACTAAAGTTTTTAATTTATCATGATCCATGATAATTTTGTGTTTATCAGTGTAAATGGGATAGACCTCCATTCATCATCTACCGATTGCTATCCTAGCAGTTAGGAATATAAATGAGATTATTTTTTTCAGTTTGTTTCAGTACCTTCTCTTTTGGTCCACCTAATAAGCCCTGCCAGAAGAATTTTTTGAGGCTGGTCTGAATTAGAGAGTATATAAAGTTATATACTCTAATTCAAAACCACTCAACTTTTGAACCTGTCCACCATATGTGATTTTCTCTGCCCTCGTGTCCAGATCCACTGAAACATTTAGGTGAGGCACCTGGGACATAAGAAGCTATTTTTGTAGGTACCAGGTACCATCTCCACTGATACATTTTCAATGTAAATACATCAAATGCATCTCAATGCATGTGTCAACTCATACTGAAAATGCCCAAGTCTTAATGCATGTGTTGAAATTTTTTTTGATGCTTTTCTGTTAATTTATATAGAAAATACATCAGTGGGAAAACACATAGGTTTGAGTCCAACATCAATGTGTATGCAGAAGTAATCATTTACTAAACAACTACACATATACAAATAAGAAATGTTTTCAAAAACAGTAAATACATGTGTTAAGATGTGTTTCAATGTGTTTACGTGTATTAAAATTGAAAACAGATCGGGAAGTGGGCACATGTGTGATTCTAGCCTCAGTGTACACCTGAAAATACATATTTTGTATAAAATTACAACAATAAGAAAAAAAAGAAGTACAGTATACCATGCAAAAAGGGAGAAAAAACAGAAGTAAAATATGCTCATCATGAGTAATTTAACCATTTCTGGACCGCCGAACGCCGATATACGTCCTTACATTGAGGACGGATGTCGTTGTTATGGCAGCAGCCAGCTGCCATAATCCCGGTATCGTCGTGTTCAGCTGGTGGTCCGCTACAAGATAAACGTGGTCTCTGTGGTGGATTCGCCGCAAGATCACTTTTATCGGCGGCGGGAGAGGGCCCCCCTCCCGCCGTGCTCCGGTGCCCTCCGCCGCTTACCGGGGCCGTCGGCAGCGGCAGAGGCGATCCGGTCATTCTGCTGGCTGGGCATGGAGACGAGTGAGGGGAAGATGGGCCCCCACCCGTCTCCATGACATTGCAGGGCGGAAGCGACGTCAAAATGTCACTTCCGCCTATAGCTCTTAAAGGGCCATTTTTTTTTAAATTATTTTTTTAAATTACAAATTTTATTTATTTTTTATTGCATTTTATTGTAAATATGAGATCTGAGGTCTTTTTGACCCCAGATCTCATATTTAAGAGGTCCTGTCATGTTTTTTTTCTATTACAAGGGATGTTTACATTCCTTGTAAAAGGAATAAAAGTGACATAATTTAAAAAAAAAAAACAAAACAGTGTAAAAATAAAAAATAAAAGGTAAAATAAATAAGGAAGAAAATACGCCCGTCCAGGCGAGCTCGCGTGCAGAAGCGAACGCATACGTGAGTAGCGCCCACATAAGAAAACGGTGTTCAAACCACACATGTGAGGTATCGCCGCCATCGGTAGAGCAAGACCAAAACTTCTAGCCCTAGACCTCCTCTGTAACTTAAAACATGCAACCTGTAGAAATTTCTAAACGTTGTCTATGGAAATTTTTACACTTAAAAGTTTATCGCCATTCCACGAGCGGGCACAATTTTGAAGCATGACATGTTGGGTATCTATTTACTCTGCGTACCATTATCTTTCACAATTTAAAAAAAATTGGGCTAACTTTACTGTTGTCTTATTTTTTAATTAAAAAAAGTGTATCTTTTCCAAAAAAAGTGCGCTTGTAAGACCGCTGCGCAAATACGGTGTGACAGAAAGTATTGCAACGACCGCCATTTTATTCTCTAGGGTGTTAGAAAAAAATGTATAATGTTTAGGGGTTCTAAGTAATTTTCTAGCAAAGAAACTGTTTTTAACTTGTAAACAACACATCTAAAAAAGAGGCTCGGTCCTTAAGTGGTTAAAGCCCATTACACCTTTCAAAACAGCCAAATAGTCTAATAATAAAACAATATAAATTTAACGAAAATAACAAACAACACTTACTAAACTTCTCCATCTCTTTCTTCTGTTTGTGCAGAGCTAATATTGTAGATTTGCACTGCCTTTTTATTACTAACTTAATAGGAGGAGCAACTCTTACATAATGCAGTGATAAATCACCAACATGCAAATTTGATGTCATATATAGAGCATACAACTTATGTTACAACATAAGGTTTATGTGTAATCTCTGTTGACAGATGAAAATAGTAATGATGGTATTAGAAGCAACTGATATTGTCTACTATTGTCTGTCTAGGTATTCATTATGCACTATTGTTTATTGAGCGTGTAGCCCTCTTTTGGGGAGGGTTGTGGGATTATAAAGAATGGCCCTCCCCAAACAGGATATTGCGCTAAAGCTGTAGGTAAATAATTGAACCAGAACCTTCCCTAAGTGGAAGAGTGGCGTTGATAATAAAGTTGGCAGTGCCTCCACCCAGGACAGGTCCTGTGTGAGCAGGGGATTCTCTTTTTGTGAACTTAACCAGTAATGTATTCAAAGTAATTGGGAGCAGAGGAACTCCTGCAACCAGAACATAACATTAACCATAAGTATATAGAAGCACATCAGTGTGAAAATATTACAAACTTTATATAAGAAAAGTTCAATTATAATACTTACATCCAATATACAAATGGGCCCAACGACAGACCTGGTGGAATTGTGGATATATACTTGGTTGTATATAGTTATGAATAAATGAATGAATAAAGATACCTCACATTGCAGCAAAGTTTAGTTGCATGGGCCCCTGGTGATGATCATGATGCTGTGTCCGTTTCAGTGTAGGACACATTAAGACAAGATCAGCGGTGATAGGAAGATCCTCCAACTGTTGTCCAATCAACCTGGAATGCAGCTTCTTACCAGCAGAAACAGTGGTGGGGTAATGGAATTCAGAGTCTGCATCTTAGCCCCTAGTAGCTTCTTATTTACCATGCAACTGGTCCTCTAAATACCAAGTAGCTGGTGGATGCCTAACCTGGCTCTAGGTTATACTGGGTATTGTACCCGAGCTAAAATTATAAAATCCCAGACCAGAAGGGTCAGGGTTAACTAAAATAACAGAAGCTGCTAATGTAATAAACAGGTGTACCTACTAACATACTGGAATGTGACTGCTACACAAATACAGTGGCCTACACCTAGCTATCTGGCACTCTGCATGTGAGACAATAACAATAAGACAGAAATCCCTATAATCTCAAAAGTACTGCCTTTACATGCACATGAACTTTAATGACATCCCAGTCATAGTGTTCAATATTCAGTTCAGCCCACCCTCTGCAACTATAACAGCTTCAACTCTTTTGGGAAGGCTGTCCACAAGTTTTAAGAGTGTGTCTATGGGTAGAGATGGGCCGAACGAACATTGCAAAAGTTCAGAGCCGAACAACGGACCACATTAAAGTCTATGGGACCCGAACTGGAAAAATCAAAAGTGACCATTCTGAAGGCTTATATCCAAGTTATTGGGCATAGAGAAAGTATGGGGGTCCAGGACCTGCCCTGGGGGACATGTATCACTGCAAAAAAACTTTTTAAAAAAGATAATTTTTAAATGAGCAGTGATTTAATGATGCTTGAAGTGAAACAATAAAAATTAAAAATTCCTTCAAATACAGTGCCGGGGGGGGGGGGGGTGTATACAGTACAACCTGCTGCCACAAAGATTACATTTATCAAGAAAAAAAATTAAATTTTCCCTGCAAGCTTTCTTTATTTTGTAAACAATAGCTTGGGGAGCCAGGCTGTATGATGAGGCCACAATTTAGTGCACTTGGAACAAGATTAGAGATTTTTTGGATAAATTCTGGTGTCTGTTTCGCAACGTTTGGATAGAAGTAACAGGTTTGGAAAAATTGGGTTTTGGGCATTAATTGTGCCCATGAAACCTATACCAAAAAATGTCATCCAGATAAAATCAACACCCACAAAGCTAGGCAGCCTATCAGTCTTGCAGAGATTCCATATGCCAAAACCACTTAAGCTACAACATCGGCATTAAGGGCTTGATAGCTGCTGCTAATCCAGGAATTAATAATTTTGATAAATGTCAGCCAGTCAACCGAGTCTGTGGCAGCACTGAAAGCCCATTCGGAAAGCACGCTGGATGCAGGGCAGCCCAGCGAGCCCAGTTCAATTGATCCTGTAACTCAGTGGATCGTCAACTGGAAAGCTCTCCATGTCTGTTTTCGCCCCTAGATAATCTACCACCATATGATGGAGACGCTGCCGATGGGATGTAAAAAGCTGACAGCCCTGGGGGCCGAGGACTAAAAAAAAATTTGAAATGCATCACTGAGGTGGACCCCTTCTCCACCATTTCTCCTTTGACCAACAGAAGCCCCAAAGCTAGCTTTTCCACAAGACTGTAACTAGACATGTGTAGAACATAAAAATTTTTTAGTTTTGATTCGTTATTTACATAAATTTGTTTAATTAACCCTTTCATGACTAAGCCTATTTTTGACACTTGGTGCTTACAAGTTAAAATCTTTATTTTTGCTAGAAAATTCAAACATTATATATATATTTTTTAGCAGAGAATCTAGAGAATAAAATTGCGATTGTTGCAATATTTTATGTCACACGGTATTTGTGCAGCGGTGTTTTAAACGCAACTTTTTGGGAAAAGGGACAATTTCATGAATTTAAAAAAAACGAAACAGTAAAGTTAGCCCAATTTTTTTGTATAATGTGAAAGATGATGTTACGCCGAGTAAACAGATGCCAAACATGTCATGTTTTATAATTGCAGGCACTCGTGGAATGGCGACAAACTATGGTACCTAAAAATCTCCATAGGCGACGCTTTAAATTTTTTTTACGGTTACCAGGTTAGAGTTACAAAGGAGGTCTAGTACTAGAATTATTGCTCTTGCTCTGACGATTGTGGCGATACTGCACATGTGTGATTTGAACACCGTTTACATATGCGAGCGCAACTTCCATATGCGTTTTCTTTGCTGCGCGAGCTCGCTGCGATGGGGGCGCTTTAAAAAAAAATAATTTTCTTATTTATTTTAATATTAATAAATTGTTTTAAAAAAATAATAATTTTTGATCACTTTTATTGCTGTCACAAGGAATGTAAACATCCCTTGTGACAGTAATAGGTGGTGACAGGTACTCTTTATGGAGGGATCGGGGATCTAAAAGACCCCCGATCCCTCCTTTGCACTTTAAAGTATTCAGATCGATTTTCAGCGATTCTGAATACTGTATATTTTTTTGAAACTGGCGCCATTGGCAGTTGAGTAAACAGGAAGTGACGTAATGACGTTGCTTTCATGTTTACAATTAGGAGGCTGGAACGAAGTTGCTTACAGCTTTGTCCCAGACTGTCACTAGCCGCTGGAGGTGGCGGATTGTTGATCGGGCCTCCCGGTGGAACGGGAGGCCCGGTAAGAGACCGGTGGGAGGCGGCAAGAGGCGGCGGGAGGCGGCGAGAGGGGCGTCCCCTCACACTCCTCCGGTATAACAGCCGAGTGGCTTTTAGCCGCATCAGTTGTTATCGCTGGAAAGCCGATCGGTGGCTCTAAAAAACAGTACCGGAATAATGCCTGCAGCTGCGGGCATCATCCCGGTATAACCCCCGAAAGCGGACTACGCACATCTGCGTACGCTCGGCGGCAAGGGGTTACATTTGTTTAATTCATTTTCAGAATTTGTTTAGTTTATCCACTTGAGGACCAGGCCTCTTTTTTAGATGTGTTGTGTACAAATTAAAAACATTTTTTTTTTGCTAGAAAATTACTTAGAACCCCAAACATTATATATTTTTTTTCTAACACCCTAGAGAATAAAATGGCAGTTGTTGCAATACTTTCCGTCGCACCGTATTTGCTCAACAGTCTTATGCCCCGTACACACGGTCGGATTTTCCATTGGAAAATGTCCGATCGGAGCGTGTTGTCGGAAATTCCGACCATGTGTGGGCTCCATCAGACATTTTCCATCGGATTTTCCGACACACAACGTTGGAGAGCAGGAGATAAAATTTTTCCGACAACAAAATCCGATCGCGTCAATTCCGACCGTGTGTGGCCTGTTCCGACGCACAAAGTGCCACACATGCTCAGAAGAAATTCCGGCACGGAACAGCTCGTTCTGGTAAACTTAGCGTTCGCAATGGATACAGCACTTTCGTCACGCTGCAATGTTAAAAATGGTTTAATACAGCGCAATCTCTTCTTCTTTATAATGTGACAAGAATATAGTAGTTTTGCTGCTCATATTCACAAACACTTCTCACAAACTTATTTCGTTACTATTTATCGGGATTCCCTCAATATATTTTGATTTCTCACATCTGACAACATATTGTTTATTTTTTTTATTTTTATTGGTTTTAATGTAGATTCTTTTTTTGTGTTTGTATTTTTTTGAAGGGTTTTTTTTTTTGGGGATTTTGTTTTGTACTCCCGAAAATGTTTGTGTGTGTTTTTTGGGTCAAGTTCCCACAACACCATTGATATGTTGTTCTATTTAATCTGTAGGAGATTGTTTAGTGTTGTTGTCCCTTGTTAATTTCACATTTTATGTTAGAAATGTACCTGAATCGTCACCAACAAACTGTCCTTTTTGGATGAAAACACACAGGAGAGTATACTTTCCCAAAAAATTTTTTATTAAGGGCTCACAACTAAACAAAGAGGGAGGCAACGCTGGAGAAACTGCAGAAGTGGGTGAAGCCTTGTACCCCCAGGGCAGACATCAACTATTTCCAAGCAAAATTGGTGGCCTGAGGAGTCCATATCTAAGGGAGGGCAGTCTGGTCCAGAAGTCCCAGAGATCCGTAAAGCAGCAGATGACATCTGTGTCCCCAGGCTGTGGTCATACGAGAGACTGCATCTTCTGTCAGACCAGACTGAACCCAGGGCAATCACTCTCATGTCCTCTTTCCACGCTTCCTTCCACGCGGTGGCTGTGGTGGTGGAGTTGTGGCAACAGGAGGAGGAGGAGGAGGAGGATGGTCTAACTCAACCACGTCGGTCTTGGGTGTTAGTTCCCCACTCACCCCCTTACATAGGACTTTATACATAAGGTCCTCACAGAGCCTGCGTTGACCCTCCTGCATGGCCTGCAGTTTTGTGGCAGCCATGCAGGCAAAGGCCTCTTCAGGAGTGGGTAAGGCTCGTAGGGATGCCGAAGCCTCCTGAATCAGCCTGAATGCAGAATCCTGCATGGTACTCGGAGTCGTCTTCCTGGCTCTTTTATATGGATGGCGGAGGGGAGGAACCTGAGATTCAGTCAGGCTGCGACTTGTCCCAGGCTTCTCCTGGCTGACACTTAGCCCCGCCTCCTCCTGGCTGCCACTAATCACCGCCTCCTCCTGACTGCCACATTCCACAGCCTCCTCCTGGCTGAGGTCTTCCTGTGTATGAAAAAGGGACATAGTTTTAGTATTTTTTTCATCAATCACACACAATTTTCACCTCCTGACTGTTGCAAATTGAATGTTAACAAATATAACAGACTAGCATTCTGAGCCCAGCATTTTTCATTCTTGTCCCAATTAGTTGCTCACTACTGTCTATTGATATGTAAAACACTTTTTTCAATCAGCAATTAGTGATCAATAATAACATCTAGTAAACATAATTTATTTATTGACCAGAAATCTGTAGAAGAATGCTATACCTGACTCCATCTGGGCTCCTCCACTTCTTCCTGGCTGGAATACCCAGGTTGGACATCGGAAGCCTCAGCTGGGGTGGAAGGAAGCGTGGAAGGAAGAGTGGAGAGGGATTCCCTGACTTCAGTGTGGTCTGACAGAAATCGCAGTCTCTCATAGTACCACAGCCAGGGGACATAAACGTCATCTGCTGCAGCTCCGGACCTCTGGGAATCTGTGACCTTCTTGCGCTCCCTAAGATAAATGCTCCTCAGGCCACCAATTTTGGCTTTTAAATAAGGGATGGTTGCTGTGGGGACCACCGGCGTCACCAACTCCAGCAGTTTCTCCAGCGCTGCCTGCCTCTTTTGTTTATGGTTATAGTGGGGGTGTCTCACTTGACACAGACAGGGCAGCTCCCTGTATTTGTCAATGAACAGGGGGAGTAAATTGTGGTCGTTGAACCCATCCATTTTCTCTGCAAGACACAACACAAGACAAACCCTAATGTCAGGCCAAACTCCCCTAATCTTGTTACAATATAGGCTTCCATTTCGAAGCAGTATAGGCCCAAGTTTAGATCCTACCTTCGTTATCACGATCGGCGCCTCCGATGCTCCTTCCTCCGCTCACAGATCGTACGTAAGACGCATGCGTGTTACGTTTTATACACACTGCGCATGCGTGTAACTCCGCCCGCCCCTGACGTTCTTTCTATTCTATTCCCCGCCCCTTTTTGTTCGGCGCAGTGGGGGAAGAGCACATGGCGGAGACACAGTAGGATCGTGCTAATTGTAGCAACGACGAGGAGGAGGAAAGGCTGGATCCGGACATGTCCCGATCCAGAAGGAGATTTAAGGACTCAAATATGTCCTTTGGGGAGATGTTGGAGATGGTGGTGTCAAGTCTGTAGTGTGAGGCCGGGTTGCTGAGAGGGCGCCCCTTGCGGCTGAGTGCAGCACGTCCCTGGATTTGGGTACAGGGAATGCGATGCACAGAGGTGCACGGGTTGCCAGGAATACTGCAAGCTGGCTGGTTGGCTGTAAGTAGCTAGAGTGCGTTGTGGCAGCCGTGCGGAGAGAAGTCTTGAACGGTAACAGCAGGGTAAACCAGGAACAGGGTCCGCAGCCAGGCCAGGGATCAGATACCAAAAGACAGTCCGAGAGAAGTACAGGAACAAGCCGGGTCATACACAGAGGGCAGAAGATCGGAGAGTAGTCAGCCAAGCCGGGGTCAGAGCGAGGAGATAAACAGGAACACTGGTCAAGCCGGGCAGAGGTCAAGCAGAGGTCTTCAGAGTTTACAAGGCACAGGAACACAGGAGCTGTTTGATAATCCAGCAAACTGCAAGTGTCAGTGGCAGGTTTAAATAGGCCAGAGGGGTGTGCCTGCAAGATCAGGGCGTGCTCACTAGACTCGCCTGCCACCATGACGGTTACTGGCGGAATTGCCCATAACACGGCCATTTCCCTGACATTGCCCCCCCCCAAGGGGCAACCTCCGGATGCCCAACCTGGCCCATCTTTCGGGGTAACGAACTCGGAATCTCTGCAAAAGTCTAGGAGCATGTATATTGGCTGCAGGTTCCCAAGAACTTTCTTCTGCTGGGTAACCCTTCCACTTTATAAGAAATTGAATGATCCTACCTCTCCGGCGGCAGTCCAGGATGGCCTCAACTTCATACTCTGTTTCATCTCCCACAGAAACTGGAGGTGGAGGATCTTCTTTCCTTCCTGAAAAAGGACTAGAGATAACAGCTTTAAGTAAGGAGACATGAAACACAGGGTGCACTTTATAAGAACTCGGGAGTAACAGTTCAAAGGCTACTGGATTAATCTCCCGTCTAATCTTGACTGGGCCAATAAATCTTGGTCCCAATTTCCGGGAGGGACAAGGAAGTTTAAGATTTGCCGAGGAGAGCCAAACCTCATCTCCAACCTTTAAGCTAGGACTCTCCCCCCTCTTTTTGTCATATTGTTCCTTGTAGTCCTCTTGGGCCTTTTGCATGGTTAACCGGAGAGTTTGAAAGTTAGTCTGAATGGATTTTATCCTGTCTTGAACTGCTGGAACTGAGGTCTCTGGAATGACATTAGGTAGAAATGAAGGATGGAACCCATAGTTGGCCCAAAACGGTGATTGATCGGTGGTTGAGTGTACTGAGTTATTGTATGCGAATTCCGCACAGGGGAGTATCAAGTACCAGTCATCCTGGGAAGTGGAGCAAAAACAGCGTAAATATTGTTCTAAGGTCTGATTAGTCCTTTCAGTCTGACCGTTGCTCTGGGGATGATAGGCAGAGGATAGGCAAACTTCAATAGACAAAACTTTGCAGAGCTCTTTCCAAAATCGGGAAGTAAATTGGACCCCTCTATCAGACACAATGCTGTCAGGAAGGCCGTGAAGTCTGACTATCTCTCTTATGAAGGCCTTTGCTGTGTCTGCAGCTGAAGGAGTACCTATCATAGGCACGAAGTGTGACATCTTGGACAGACGGTCTACAACAACTAGAATCGTTGTGAATCTTTCAGAGGGTGGCAGCTCTACTATGAAGTCCATAGATATATTCCTCCATGGTTGTTCTGGTACCGGCAAAGGACGTAGCAGACCCCAAGACTTAATGTTGGACCCCTTGTTTCGCTGGCAGGTAGTGCAGGAGCTTACATACTTTTTGCAATCAATTTTCAAGGTAGGCCACCAAAAGGATCGCTGAACAAGATCTATAGTTTTCCGTACACCGAAGTGGCCAGCAAGTTGATGATCATGTAAAGTTTGTAAGACCTGGATTCTTGCTTGTTGTGGGACAAAGATCTTGTCCTGATACCAGAGATACCCCCCCTGGCTTCTTAAAGAGGAAGTCTCTGGTTCCTGGCATTGGCAGGAGGCCTGTTCAAGAGAAGACCTTAGATCAGGTTGAATCAAAAGGAAGTTCTGTGGAGACAAGATTGTACTGGATGTTGTTTCTTCTGGGGTATCAGGAAACATTCGGGATAAAGCATCGGCCTTGCCGTTCTTGGAGCCAGGGCGGTAGGTGATGTGAAAGTTGAATCGTGAAAAGAACAGAGCCCAGCGAGCTTGACGGGGTCTCAGGCGTTTGGCAGTGCGGAGGTACTCGAGGTTTCTGTGATCGGTGAATATCATTATTGGGTGTGTGGCTCCCTCAAGAAGGTATCTCCACTCTTCTAAGGCTGTCTTAATGGCCAGAAGCTCACGATCACCTACGTCGTAATTCCTCTCGGGTTGGCTCATTTTCCGGGAGGAGAAGGCCACAGGGTGCAGCAGCGACTTGGGTCCCAGGCGCTGTGAAAGTACTGCTCCTGTAGCTACCTCTGAGGCATCAACCTCTAAAATATAGGGCAGGGCAGGATCGGGGTGTCGAAGAATTGGTGCAGAAGTAAACAAAGACTTCAGTTTCTCAAAGGCAGATTGGGCTTCGGAGGACCACAGGAAGCGAACATGTTGGCGGGTTACTTGGGTTATGGGCGAGATGATGGAAGAAAAGTTCCTTATAAACCTTCTATAGAAGTTTGCAAACCCTACAAACCTTTGTACACCCTTCTTGTCTGACGGAGTTGGCCAGTCTAGGATTGCCTGCACTTTCTGTGGATCCATAGCTACACCACCGGTAGAGATGATGAGCCCTAGGAATTGTATGGATTTCTTTTCAAAGTCACACTTTTCTGCTTTCGCGTAAAGTCCGTGTTTTCTTAGTGTGAGTAATACTGTCTTTACGTGAGTCCGATGGAGCTCCAAGGTGGTTGAGAAGATAAGGATGTCATCCAGATAGATGATGACGAAGTAGTCAAGATATTCCCGGAAGATGTTGTTTATGAAGTGCTGGAAAGTAGGTAGGTGGCTTCTTGAACTTCCTGGGACAGTTGCATAGAAAATGTCCATTTCCTCCACAATAGAGGCAAAGATTGGCTAGGATACGATGACGTCTTTCATCAGGAGTTAGTGCGGAACGTAACAGGCCAATCTGCTTGGGAACTGATCCAAAGGTGGGTGTACTGGCGGGTCTGCAGGTTCGTGATCGTTCGGACTGTCTCTCCCGCAAACGTCGATCCAGTTGGATGGATAATTGGATGAGACCCTCAAGTGTAGTGGGAATCTCGATCCTGGCCAACTCGTCCTTGAGGGATTCGGAGAGTCCTAGACGGAACTGGTGTAGTAAAGCTGCCTCATTCCAGGCTGTGTCTGCGGACCACCGCCGGAAGTCCAGGGTATAGTCCTCTACTGGTCGCCCACCCTGCTGCAGAGAGTGCAGAGCGGCTTCAGCAGTGGCAGTACGCTGGGGATCTTCGTAAAGCTGTGCCATAGCTGCCAGGAATGCATCCACCGTGCAAATGACTGGACTCTTTTGTTCCCATAAGTTATGGGCCCAGGCCTGAGGTTCATCGGACAGCAAAGAGATGAGGAACCCGACTTTAACAGTCTCTAAAGCAAAAGTCCGGGGTTGCAGGGCTAGGTACAATAGACAGGCAGTCTTGAATGATCTGAACTTTTTACGGTCTCCGAAGA
The DNA here is from genome assembly GCA_037952925.1 of Lithobates clamitans. Lineage (NCBI taxonomy): Eukaryota > Metazoa > Chordata > Amphibia > Anura > Ranidae > Lithobates > Lithobates clamitans. The sequence continues at coordinate 1,921,058 of JBBGZY010000033.1, read as the reverse complement.
ATCGCTCTGGAATGGGAACTCGGGGTTCTGGAGGCGGGAACATCATCAAGGGAGCCGCAGAGGTTTGTTCATGAGCAGGTGACTCTGACAGGTGTTGCAACTTATCCGTTAGTTGCAGATAACCTTCCTGTAGTTTCTGAACTGCTTGGGTCAGAGTGATGGCTTGTTGGCACAAAGTCTCTAATGGGGACGCACCTCCGCCGGCCTCAGTCATGGCTGGATTATACTGTCAAGTCTGTAGTGTGAGGCCGGGTTGCTGAGAGGGTGCCCCTTGCGGCTGAGTGCAGCACGTCCCTGGATTTGGGTACAGGGAATGCGATGCACAGAGGTGCACGGGTTGCCAGGAATACTGCAAGCTGGCTGGTTGGCTGTAAGTAGCTAGAGTGCGTTGTGGCAGCCGTGCGGAGAGAAGTCTTGAACGGTAACAGCAGGGTAAACCAGGAACAGGGTCCGCAGCCAGGCCAGGGATCAGATACCAAAAGACAGTCCGAGAGAAGTACAGGAACAAGCCGGGTCATACACAGAGGGCAGAAGATCGGAGAGTAGTCAGCCAAGCCGGGGTCAGAGCGAGGAGATAAACAGGAACACTGGTCAAGCCGGGCAGAGGTCAAGCAGAGGTCTTCAGAGTTTACAAGGCACAGGAACACAGGAGCTGTTTGATAATCCAGCAAACTGCAAGTGTCAGTGGCAGGTTTAAATAGGCCAGAGGGGTGTGCCTGCAAGATCAGGGCGTGCTCACTAGACTCGCCTGCCACCATGACGGTTACTGGCGGAATTGCCCATAACACGGCCATTTCCCTGACAGGTGGACATCCTGAAGAGGGCCGACTATGACGGAAAGTATGGGCCTTACCCCAACCCCAATATCAGAAAGGCCAAGATCATGGTGAAAGTGGTCAGGAGTCTGCACCGGAATTTCGGGGTATGACGATCGAAAGATCAGCTCAGGAAACGGTGGTCGGACCTCAAATAACGAGAACATTAGCAGTACAGAAAGATCCAGAGAGTGCTGCAAAAAAGTAAGTAGTTGTGCTGTGTTCCTATTCTTTATGTTTATTACGTTCGTGCTGCTCCATGTGCTTTTAGGAACTGTTGTACAGTTTAAAATACCATTGTTTAGGCCATATGCATTTGGCCACCATTTTGACGCCCTATACTTGTCTTAAAAGAATTGGGTTGTGTAGATGGCTTTGTTACTAGAATGAAATGCAAACTAGATTCTGTGTAAGGAGAGGACACTCAGCAGCTGTTTTCACATCTGGACACTGGAGCACTAGTGTGGGACCCCAGAACACCATTTTTATTAGGGGACCCACACAGGTGCTCCAGTGTATACTATAGGGGGGGCTACATCTGTGAATCTTGTACCAAACAGGTAAAGTATTGAAGCTTGACAAAGGACACTGAAAATGCTACATTTTGGAACTCTGCTAAAATTGACAATTGTACCCCACTTCCAAGCAATGTTTCCTATTTCTAGTTCTGCCATCAAATATCTGTGTGCTAATTATACCATTTTTGTTTGACATAGGGGATAAAAGACTCGGGGGACACCCCTCATCCGAGGAGACCAGAGCCCCCTCCTCTGGAAGAAGGTGAAATCCCCCAACACAATCTGAGCAGGAGGAAGAAGACGTGGTGGAACTAGTCACCACAACAGGTGAGTGTCTGCGACCACAGGCTCAGGTAAGAGATGGATGCCGGCATATTTTTGAGACCTAATTTATTTTGGGGTTCCTCTCTTTTTAGGTGATCGTGATGTTGTGGATCCAGATCCTTTCACATCCGAAAGTGCCCAGATCCTGATCGGGGAGATCATGGGGTGTAATTTACAATTGGAAATCATCAAGAAAAACATCAATGATGTTATTCCAAAAAATAAAAACATCATTGATGTTTTTGGGCGAGTTTAAAACCCCTCCAAATCACTTTCTTCTTTTGTGTGCTACAATGTGCTAAATGTTTTGTGATTTTTCACAAAGCCAAATTTGGAGGATGCACACAGTGTGCCAACATGTGCTATCTGCCATCACGGGAGATCAATGGACGCGTTTTGGGGGTGCAACCCCTTCCTAAATAATAAAGTAGCGTGAGGAAGGACTTGCTGCCCCAAAACACGTCCCTTGATCCCCCATGATGGCAGGTCGCACATGTTGACATTGTTAAATTGGTATGCATCTTCCAAATGTGGCTTTTCCTGGGGTGACTTCACCCCATCTGAACGCAATATCAAACACAGTTCCTAAATACTCATGTCTGATATTGCCTTCAAGTTCTACCAAATGTGAACTTTGTAAGTTCAAGATTTGTGTCTTTCTTGTTGGTTTTACACATGCCTGTTTTATCTAAAATGGACATTTCGATTTTTGATAATGCAACCCCAAAAATTGTTATACAACAAACATGTTGGTTTGTTTGAAAAACCTTTGGTAAATGCACATGTGATTGTGCAGGTATAAAAAAGTTTTTTTTAGCAAGAATGTGTGGATTATTGTCTCAACGCTACAACACTTTGGGGTGATGTCATTGGTGTTTTCAGAGAAAATGGGGGGTATTTACTAAGGGCAAATCCTCTTGGCACTACAAGTGCAGTTTCAGTGCAGTTGCAAGTGCACTTGTAGTGAAATGTGTTTTTGCATTTTAGTAAATAACAGCCAACAGTGCTTTGTATAATAAGGTTACACAATCACAACATTTTCTGGACTCAACACATTTCTGTCAGGGTCAGGTAAAACAAACACAAGCAGTAAATGTCCACAAAGAATTTCTTTTTTTGTTTTATTATAAAAAGGCTTCACAGATTTGCTGGCATATTGATAGCCCCCCTACCCACAAAGAACTCCAGGTAGCGTAACCATACATCACGGGCACTCAGGGAGGGCAAGCCAGGACGGCCGCTTTCAAGCGCCGTCAGTGTGGTTTCATGTATCATTCCGGCCTCAGGCCCAACTGAGCCAGCATAGTTGGCCGAATGTTTCCTTAAAAAGTTATGGAGAATACAGCGCGCCAGTATAATATGGTTCAGTTTATACTCCGCCATATGGATGGGTGTCATAAATAGGCAGAACCGGCTGGCCAGGATTCCAAATGTGTTCTCCACCACTCTTCGGGCTCTGGCCAGCCGGTAATTAAAAACCCTCTGTTCCGGGGTGAGGGTCCTCATCGGGAATGGCCGCATCAGGTGGTCCCCCAGCGCAAACGCTTCATCAGCAACGAACACAAATGGGAGTCCTTCCACATTGTCCTCTGAAGCTGGCAAGTCCAAGCTGCCATTCTGGAGACGCCTGTAGAACTCCGTCTGGGCGATGACTCCACCATCGGACATCCGGCCATTCTTCCCCACGTCCACATACAGGAAGTCGTAATTAGCCGACACCACCGCCAACATCACTATACTATTGAACCCCTAAATAGTACGACCCCGAGTTGGGTGGTGGGACGATGTGGACGTGTTTCCCATCAATTGCTCCTCCGCAGTTATGAAAGTCCCACCGCTGGGCAAAGTGGGAGGCCACAGTCTGCCATTCCTGTGGTGTGGAAGGAAACTGTTGAGGGAAAAAATAAAACATTTACTATTTTGGCTCAGAAACATGACAAGCAGATTAGGCACAAACATTATGGGGAATTTAACAACGCCAAAGTATAAGGTACACCTATCATATTCCCCCTCCCCCCCCTGTCATGGGCCATTTCTAACATTATAGGGGGTGTGTGGAAATCTTGGACAGGTAACCCTCTTCACTTCATTGAGAGATGAATGGCTAAATAATGGGTATTACTTGGAACAGCCCCTCCTTAGTTACACTATTGGCAGCCCACTGGACAGGTAAGAAGTGTCATAATACAAAGATATAAATACACATTGTACACATTTGAGGACATTTGGACATTCTGCTATTACCCATCAAGATAATAATAGGATCCAAAAACTTTAAACAGTACCATTTGAAAGTACTACATGCTTTGGGGAATTCATCCATAAATCTGAGCACTAAAGAGATGGGTATAGTGTGTATGGGTTTGGCAAAGTCAGCAGATAGATGATTGAGGATAGAGAATTGGGATCAGCTGACTTAGCAGTTGGGGGAGGGAGAGCTACTAAAAATTATTTGGGGACACCACCAAAAAAAAAGCCTCTGCCACTCTGCCTGAATTTAAAGCAAAAATAACATTTCTAAACATTTTAGGGGGTGTTTGGGGTAAAGCACTACTATGGAGCAGAAAAAATACATTGTTAAGTGACTACATGAGGTGAATATAGGGCCAGGAGACACCATGCTGGGGAGGTTATTGAAGGGCAAATATGTATGAAGGACATAAAATAATAATTACATAAAAATCCAGCATGCATGAGAACAAAGGGGACATTCACAGCATATTACAATCATGGTAATTAGGGAATGAGGAAAGAAATACAATATATTAGCAAACATTCAATACAATAAAATTTGATATTAAAGGATAAAAATCTTACCTTCATATACTCCTTCTGCAGGACCTGTATGATGGCAGAACAGGTCTCTGGGATAATGATCCCCAGAGCCCGGGGGAAGATGCCTGTCGAGAACTTTAAGTGCTGCAGACTTCTCCCTGTTGCCAAATACCGCAGGGTAGCGATCAACCTCTGCTCCGGAGTGATGGCTTGCCCCATGCAGGTATCCTGCCTGCTAATATAAGGGGTCAGCGAAGCCAACAGACGGTGAAACACGGGGTCCGTCATCCTGAGAAAGTTCCTGAAATTATCAGGATTATTCTCACGGATCTCACAGAGCAAAGGCATATGAGAGAACTGGTCACGCTGAAGCAACCAATTCTTGGTCCATGAACTCCTCCCCACCCTGTTCATGGACTGGACTTGTGTCAAGGTCAGGACCCCAACACCAAGCCCCCGCACAGCACGAACTCTACGAGGAGTACGCATACGCAACATGGCTAGAAAATGGTCGGCTGCTCAGAACGAAGTAACAGAATGCACTGAAGAACAGCAAGGCCTGTGAAGAGCGACCTGAAAAACAGTAACGAATGAACAAGAATACAATGACTAATTAAAGTCACGCGGTACTTGCTTGCACACAGTGAAGAGCAGATACAAAGCCACAAGCACAAACTGAACGGCAGAAAACGATCTGAAAGCCACGAGTCTGAAAAAGTGCGAATCGTCTCTCACCAAACTTTTACTAACACGAGATTAGCAAAAGGAGCCCAAAGGGTGCCACGCTTGGTTCTGAACCGGCCTTTTCTAGTCTCGTCGTACGTGGTGTACGTGACCGCGTGGTTGGCGATCGGAAATTCCGACAAGTTTGTGCGACCGTGTGTAGACAAAACAAGTTTGAGCCAACATCCGTCAGAAAAAATCCTAGGATTTTGTTGTCGGAATGTCCGGGGCATTAGAAGCGCACTTTTTTTTGGAAAAAATACACTTTTTTGAATTAAAAAAAAAGACAACAGTAAAGTTAGCCCAATTTTTTTTATATTTTGAAAGATAATGGTACACAGAGTAAATTGATACCCAACATGTCACGCTTTAAAAATTGCGCCCGCTCCTGGAATGGCGACAAAATTTTAAACTTAAAAATCTCCATAGGCGACGTGTAAAAAAATTACAGGTAGCATGTTTGGAGTTACAGAGGAGGTCTAGGACTAGAATTATTGCTCTCACTCTACCGATCGCGGCGATGCCTCACATGTGTGGTTTGAACACGGTTTTCATATGTGGGCGCTACTCACGTATGCGATCGCTTCTGCGCGCGAGCTTGGCGGGACAGGGCGTGTTTAAAATTTTCTTTTTTTCTTATTTATTTTACCTTTTATTTTTTATTTTTACACTGTTTTTAAAAAAAAAATGTGTCACTTTTATTCCTATGTATGTAAACATCCCTTGTAATAGAAAAAAAGCATGACACAATGTCTTAAAGTGGTGTTCCACCCTAAAAAAAAAAAATACATGAATGTGCCTAAAAAAAAATAAAAAAAAACATTTGGTAATTTTTTTTTTTTTACTCACCTCTAAATGCCTGTTGCTAGGGGGTCCCTCGTAGTCTGCCTCTTTCAGTGCCTGGGCTGGTGACATCACTTCCCCTCAGCACAGGAAGGGCTCAGCTCTGCTTCCTCCCTCTTGTCAATCATCTGGGACCCATTACAGGTCCCAGATGAATAAGCGGCCAAACACGGTGCGCGGCGCCGCTCGCGCATGCGCATTGGGTGCCCGGTTGTGAAGCCACAGCCTGGCGCCACAGTTGCAATGCCGGCACCACCGACATTGCAAGCGGGGCTTCGATCCCCCGCATCGCTGGACCCTGGGACAGGTAAGTGTCCAATTTAAAGTCAGCAGCTGCAGTATTTGTAGCTGCTGACTTTTAATTTTTTTTTTTTAATGGGAACTCCTCTTTAAATATAAGATCTGGGGTCAAAAAGACACTAAAATGCAATTTAAAAAAAAAAATTGTCATTTAAAAAAATGTTAAAAAAAATGGCCCTTTAAGAGCTATGGGTGGAAGTGACGTTTTGACGTCGCATCCGCCCTGCAGTGTAGTGGAGACGGGTGGGGGCCATCCTCCCCTCACTCGTCTCCATGCACAGCCAGTGAGAGGACCAGATCACCTCTGCCGCTGCCGGCGGCTATGGTAAGCGGCAGACGATACCAGAACGTGGCGGGAGGGGGACTCCTCTCCCGCCGCCAATAAAAGTGATCTTGCGGTGAATCTGCCATAACAACAAGATCCGTCCTCAAAATGAGGACGTATATCAGCGTTCAGCGGTCGGCAAGTGGTTAATCGTATTCAGATCAATTTAAATTTTCAAATTCAAATTCGGATTGATTTGAAAAGATTTCGAATCAATTGTGAATAGTTTTTTGATTCAAATAATTTTCCAATTTCCAAAGAGAATAAAATAGAAAATAAAGGAATGGAATAGAAAAAAATAGAATAGAATAGAAAAGAATATAACAGAATGTAAAAGAATAGAATATAATTATAATAGAGTAAATAGAGTAAAGCAGGATGGACTTGTGTCTTTTTTCAACCTGACTAACTATGTAACTATGTAACAAAATAGGTTAGAAAATAAAACAATAGAATGAAATAGAATAGAATAAAACAAAAGAATAGAATAAAATAGAAATATTATAACCATCTTCTGAAATTCGAATAGAATAGAAAAGAATAGAATTTAAAAAACAATAGAATAGAATAGAAATAATAAAACCATTTTCCAAAATTCAAATAGAATCAATTCGAATTTGAATAGAATAGAAAAGAATAGAGTAGAATAGAATAGAAAATAACACAATAGTATAGAAAAAAACAACAGAATAGAGTATAATACAATGAATATAACCATCTTCCTATTCTAAACTCTTATTTTATATTCTATTCAAATTCAAATTATTCTATTTACATTTTGGGAAATGGTTATACTCTTTCTATTCTATTCTATTCTATTCTATTCTATTCTGTTGTTTTTTTAATTATATTATTTTTATATTTGTTTATTCTATTCTATTTTTTCTATTCTATTTTATATTATATTATATTATATTATATTATATTATATTATATTATATTATATTATATTATATTATGTTATGTTATATTCTTTTCTATTCTATTCTTTTCTATTCAAATTCCAATTTATTCTATTCAAAATTCGAATTTCGGAAGATGGTTATATTCTTTCTATTCTTTTCTATTCTTTTTTTTAATTCAATTTTTTTCTATTTTATTTTAGTCTATTTTATTTTATTATTTTCTATTCTATTCTTTTCTTATGTATTCAAATTCCATTTTTTTTCCTATTTGAAATTCAAATTTCAGAAGATGGTTATATTCTTTCTTTGTTATTATTTGATTCTATTATATTCTAGTCTATTCTGTTCTTTTATTTTCTATTCTATCTTGTTCTGTTTTACTCTATTATATTCTGTTCTTTTATCTTCTGTTATATTCTTTTCTAATCTATTCATTTTTTTTTTCATTATTTTGGATTTGTTTAAATTCAAAAAAGGAAAATTCGTTCAGATTTCAATTCGGAACGAAACAAACCACATATGTCTAACTGTAACCTACCAGAGTCTGGAAAGACATTACATAAACTCCTATTTAAGGTGTCCTCAAGATGTTTCATCTTCTGCTCCCTCTGTGGGGACAGGTTGAGATCCGAAACTTTCCCCTTGTAATGGTGGTCAAGGAGGGTTGCCAACCAATAATAATCCTTCACCACGAATTCTCGGGTCCCTTCGTAGGCTTCGAAGAATAAGAGAGCCCATGCACCGGAGGCATGAGAAGAAGAGTCCACTTGCCGCGTACATACGAGCAGACTTTTCGACCGGACTGGTCCGACGGACTTTCCAACGGACTAAAATAAGGAAGTTGATAGCCAGTAGCCAATAATGAATAAAAAATTGTCCTTCGTGCTAGTGGATATTAAATAGTGAAGAGGCCAAATTAAAAAAATAAATAAAGTGAAATAGATAGTGCTGTGCAAAATGAATACTAATATTGCCGCAAAATAAGGGTGTTCACACCAAACACTGATTGACTAAAATAATAATAAAATGAATTTCGCGCAATATTAAGTAAAAATCAAAAATAAGAATATAAATGTATTGTGGAACACTATTGGCTGCTGGGTGATAAAATCCCTCTTATATACTAGAATGATCACTGCTATTACTTAAAAAGTGAAGCTTAAATAGCAATAAATACTGAAATACTAGTCATACCACCCTGTAACTAGCATACACAAATATATAATGGCATATTTTGGTGGTTCAGATAACCCATACGGTCTTCAATAAATAATGGTTCACTATCAGATAGCAATCTGCATAAAAATACGTGCATATAAATATAATCTTCTAAAATCCACAATCAACAAACTGTGCAATAAAACATATGTGCAACCTTAAAAAATATACATTCCAAGCTATGTGAAAAGTCCGTTTTGTTGCTACAATTTCGTGCAGGTTTTCTAGTGCCAAAAGTGATTTAAATGAAGGTAGGTGAATATTTATATATAAAGAACAACTGTGAAAAGTTCTTCTGGTATTGAGAATTTTAGTGTAGTAAAAATATATCTTTCTGCTGCTGATGTCTCTCAGTATGGTCTCACAGAACTCTCACCTTGCATAAGTAGTAATCCAGCATTCAGTAATATGTCTTTAAGGTGTGGGAGTGGTCTCTGGCAGCCTTTTCTTTCTATGCTATTTTCTCTCCTCCAACGTTCCTCTCTCTGCAGCTCTGCTCTGGTGAACTCAGTGTGGAGGTGATAAAATAGGGAGGGGGGAGAAGAAAGAGGCTCCACTAGTGCATTAAACTTTCAAAATCAAGGGAGGAATATTTATTTGATGTTGCTCTTACATTTCTCATATTGAAATCAGGCAAAGTAAATGTAAAAAACGATCTGGCGTTCTCAGTGCCCTCTCACTTGTGCTTCAGACTCTGTGTGTTGCTCCAGCCAATCCCTACGCGTTACGACACGGTCACGTGTCTTCATCTGGGGAGAACTTTTCACAGTTGTTCTTTATATATAAATATTCACCTACCTTCATTTAAATCACTTTTGGCACTAGAAAACCTGCACGAAATTGTAGCAACAAAACGGACTTTTCACATAGCTTGGAATGTATATTTTTTAAGGTTGCACATATGTTTTATTGCACAGTTTGTTGATTGTGGATTTTAGAAGATTATATTTATATGCACGTATTTTTATGCAGATTGCTATCTGATAGTGAACCATTATTTATTGAAGACCGAATGGGTTATCTGAACCACCAAAATATGCCATTATATATTTGTGTATGCTAGTTACAGGGTGGTATGACTAGTATTTCAGTATTTATTGCTATTTAAGCTTCACTTTTTAAGTAATAGCAGTGATCATTCTAGTATATAAGAGGGATTTTATCACCCAGTAGCCAATAGCTGCCCTAGCGTGGGTTTTAGCCCGTTGGACTAGCATACAGACGAGCGGATTTTTCGACCGGACTCGAGTCCGTCGGAAAGATTTGAAACATGTTTTATTTCTAGATCCGTCGGACTTTTGGGAAAAAAAAGTCCGCAGGAGCCCACACACTATCGAATTGTCCGACGGAGTCCGGTCCGCCGGACCAAGTCTGCTGGAAAGTCCGCTAGTATGTACGCAGCATTAGTCACTGAGGATTACAGTATCTGGACCTGCTTCTTCCCAGCCGCGTACTACTCCCAAAGGTTCTGGGGACAAAAAACAACTCTTAAGGTTTGACGTATGTCTTCCTCTGCTTCAATGCCTCCAAAACTGCCAGAATCCTCCTCTTCCCTCTCCTCTTGTGTGTTCTGTGGCGTCGTAAGAATGGTGTCTGCATAAAGCAGGCCTTGGGAGTTAAGGAAGTGAGTGCCCTGTCCATCATGCGATGCAGAGTCTGCTCCAGCGGGAACACAACAGGGATTGTGTCACTGACGCATGCATTGTCACGGCTCACCATCCTTGTCGCTTCCTCAAATGGTGACAATACAGTGAATACATCCTTTATCAGCAGCCATTGGCATGGGAAAAAAGGGAGCTGCCCTGAGCCTGTCGTTGTGCCATACTCACACAGGTACTCGTGTGTTGCATGTGCAGCTGCTGCAGCATTGCCAAAGTTGAGTTCCACCTGGTTGGCATGTCACAAATCAGGTGGTTTACGGGCAGGTGGAATTCTCGCTGAATTCCAGCCAACCGAATACTGGCTGCATGTGACCCTTCTGGCCTGCTTCAGAAGATCTTACAAACCTGGGTACCTGTTTAAGAAATGCTGCACCACCAAATTGAGGACATGTGCCAGGTATGGCACATGTGTCAACTTTCCCTGTCGAAGGGCAGACAGGAGGTTAGTGCCATTATCGCACACCACCATTCCTGGCTCACGCTGGTGTGGCGTGAACTACCTCCTGGCCTGCCCCTGCAGAGCTGAAATAATCTCTGCTCTGGTGTGGCTTCTGTCCCCTAGACAGACCAGCTGAAGTACTGCATGGCATCTTTTAGCCTAACTCGTTAAATATCCTCTTGAAGGCTTAGGGGGTACTGGTGGTTCATAGGACAATTCAGCAGAGGAGGGCACAGATGTGGAGGAAGAGGGGGTGGAGCTGACAAATCTCACATCATCGCCACCAGCTGTATGGAGAGGAGGTGGCAGCAAAACAAGTTCCAGCACTGAGCCCTGCCCTGCATCCTTTCTGGTTCCAAGCAGAGTTACCCAGTGTGCTGTGAACTAAATATATAATCTCTGACCATGCTTGCTGGACCACAAGTCAGCAGTAATGTGGGCCTTGTGGCTGACTGCCTTGCCCACAATGTCACAACATTGCCTTCCACATGATGGTACAGAGCTGGAATAATGTTACGTGCAAAGAAATAGCAACTGGGAACCTGCCATTGTGGTACAGCACATTCTGCAATATCACAGAAGGGAGCAGAATCCACCAAACGGAAAGGCAGAAGTTGTAAAACCAGCATCTTGGACAAGCTGAAATTTAGATGCTGGGCATGTGGGGGTGGCAGTGACTGTATTTTTGCGCTGCGACAGAGAAATTTGCCTGCTATAGTCTACAGCTGGTGGTGTGCTGCTGGCAGACATGCTGCAAGGACCTGTGACACCCTTCACTATACCATAATCCCTGTCAGTGAAGTTTGCTAAGAGGCCATGAGATATAGCGGGGTAGACCTGAAAGGTGAGGAGTGAGGAGGAGAAGAATTGCGTCTCTTTTGTGTGGATTACAGGTGCTCTTGCCAACAGGCTGAGTGGTGGAAGGTAAAATGCCTTGTCAAGCATGTTGTATCTGTAAGGACTGGGCTCAGCACTTCCTTCTCGGAGCTGGCCACTCAGCTGTTGGCTAATTGCCAGCTCCTATCTCTCCACAGTGCCTCACCTGTTGAATAAATCCTGCTCGTCTGTCCTGCCTACTTAAGCCATCCAGCCCAGATGATCTCTGCCTTTGCCTTGGTCAACATCACAGAGGCTATCTCCTGCGTTCCTGTTAAAGACTTGCTTGGCTGACATTCCTTCTGGCTCCAGATCCTGCTTGCTGTTCTACTACGCTGATACCTGGCTTCCTGACTTTCTGGCTTGTCTGACTATCCGTTCCGGTTTTTTGAACTTTGGCTATGTTATGACTATGTTTGTTCTATTTACTTTTATTATTAAACAAGTGTGATTTAACTGTATTTCTGTCTCGGTCTGATTCATGGTTTCTGACAGTACCCAAATGGCTGGTGTTTTTTCCACGCTTGATCTGCTTGAGGCAAAGTATTCAAATTGCAACAGTGTGATTGGCTGCACATGTGCTAAAAAAGGCCCAGACAGCTGAGCTGTATGAAGTGGGCCGGGATATAACAGCTCCACAAGTTGATGGAATAGAGTGTCTGCCCTGGCAAAATAAGCTGCCCTGGCAGCTGCGGTGGACTGTGCACTAGTCTCTGCTTGGGTGATGGAGGATCAGGAAGATGAGGATGGTTTACTAAGCCAGTCCACCACCTCCTCTGCAGGGTGCCTTTGGCCAATCATGGCTCACGCCCCACACTATATAAGGCTGCTATCAACACCATCCGTATGTAGTGTGATATAGTGGAGATAGATTAGGCAGTAGGGATGGTCCTGTGGTTCGAGTCAAACCTAAGTTCGACTTGAACATCAGGTGTTCGCCGAATACCGAACATTATGGGGCATTCATGACAAATTTGAGCGCCGCAGAACGCCCAATAATGCACTGCGAGATCGCAGTGCATTGATATCTGATGATTGGCCAAAGTAGGCACCTGACCTGCATGCTTTGGCCAATCACAGTGCGCTCTGCTCTGAGAGCCATGATTGGCCAAAGGCAGGGTGCTTTTAGCCAATCATGGCTCAGGGGGCTAAGTCCACGCCCCACACTATATAAGGCTGCTTACACGGTGGCCATATGTAGTGTGTTGGAGTCGACAGAGCTAGAGATAACTTGAGCTAGATAAGGCAGTTAGTGGCTTGCAGGCAGTGTATTATTTTATATATATATATATATATATATATATATATATATATATACACACACATACACACACAGTATATACTCTGCATTCAGTGAAGACTATATACACAGGCAGTGCAGGCAGTGTATTAATAAATATAAATATATATATATATATATACACATACATACAGTCTAAATATATATATATACAGTGGGGACGGAAAGTATTCAGACCTGCTTAAATTTTTCACTCTTAGTTATATTGCAGCCATTTGCTAAAATCATTTAAAGCGGGGTTCAGGCCGGGAAAAAAAAATAAAAGTCAGCAGCTACAAACACTGTAGCTGCTGACTTTAAATAAGCACACTTACCTGTCCTGGATGCCCGCGATGTCAGCCGCCCGAGGCCGACCCGTCCCTCGGCTTTCGGGTCCCGGCACCGACATCCTAACTAAGGGAAACAGGCAGTGGAGCCTTACGGCTTCGCTGCCCGTTTCCTACTGTGCATGTGAATGAATGCTTTGTGAATGGGACGCGATGTGTTGTGGGACACACACAGTTCGCATAACACATCGCGCCCCATTCCCCAGAAGACAACCCGGGAAGGAGAAGACTGAACATCACCGCGGAGTAGGAAGAGGCAGAGAAAGGAAGACTGCCTAGCAACGGCCATTTCAGGTGGGTTAAAAAAAATTATTTTTATTTTTTCCTCCATTTTTTTAGGGATTTTTTGATGCAATTTTTTTTTTTGTGGTGGACCTCCACTTTAAGTTCATTTTTTTTCCTCATTAATGTACACACAGCACCCTATATTGACAGAAAAACACAGAAATGTTGACATTTTTGCAGATTTATTAAAAAAGAAAAACTGAAATATCACATGGTCCCAAGTATTCAGACCTTTTGCTCAGTATTTAGTAGAAGCACCCTTTTGATCTAGTACAGCCATGAGTCTTTTTGGGAAAGATTCAACAAGTTTTTCACACCTGGATTTGGGGATCCTCTGCCATTTCTCCTTGCAGATCCTCTCCAGTTCTGTCAGGTTGGATGGTAAACATTAGTGGACAGCCATTTTTAGGTCTCTCCAGAGATGCTCAATTGGGTTTAAGTCAGGGCTCTGGCTGGGCCATTCAAGAACAGTCACGGAGTTGTTGTGAAGCCACTCCTTTGTTATTTTAGCTGTGTGCTTAGGGGCATTGTCTTGTTGGAAGGTAAACCTTCGGCCCAGTCTGAGGTCCTGAGCACTCTGGAGAAGGTTTTCGTCCAGGATATCCCTGTACTTGGCCGCATTCATCTTTCCCTCGATTGCAACCAGTCGTCCTGTCCCTACAGCTGAAAAACACCCCCACAGCATGATGCTGCCACCACCATGGTTCACTGTTGGGACTGTAATGGACAGGTGATGAGCAGTGCCTGGTTTTCTCCACACATACCGCCTAGAATTAAGGCCAAAAAGTTCTATCTTGGTCTCATCAGACCAAAGAATATTATTTCTCACCATCTTGGAGTCCTTCGGTTATTTTTTAGCAGACACCATGCAGGCTTTCATGTGTCTTGCACTGAGGAGAGGCTTCTGTCGGGCCACTCTGCCATAAAGCCCTGACTGGTGGAGGGCTGCAGTGATGGCTGACTTTCTACAACTTTCTCCCATCACTGCATCTCTGGAGCTTAGCCACAGTGATCTTTGGGTTCTTCTTTACCTCTCTCACCAAGGCTCTTCTTCCCCGATAGCTCAGTTTGGCTAGACGGGCAGCTCTAGGAAGGGTTCTGATCGTCCCAAATGTCTTTCATTTAAGGATTATGGAGGCCACTGTGCTCTTAGGAACCTTAAATGCAGCAATTTTTTTTGTAACCTTGGCCAGATCTGTGCCTTGCAACAACTCTGTCTCTGGGCTCTTCAGGCAGTTCCTTTGACCTCATGATTCTCATTTGCTCTGACATGTACTGTGAGCTGTAAGGTCTTATATAGACAGGTATGTGGCTTTCCTAATCAAGTCCAATCAGTATAATCAAACACAGCTGGACTCAAATGAAGGTGTAAAACCATCTCAAGGATGATCAGAAGAAATGGACAGCACCTGAGTTAAATATATGAGTGTCACAGCAAAGGGTCTGAATACTTAGGACCATGTGATATTTCAGTTTTTCTTTTTTAATAAATCTGCAAAAATGTCAACAATTCTGTGTTTTTCTGTCAATATGGGGTGTTGTGTGTATAATAATGAGGAAAAAATGAACTTAAATGATTTTAGCAAATTGGCTGCAATATAACAAAGAGTGAAAAATTTAAGGAGGTCTGAATACTTTCCGTCCTCACTGTACATTGCAGTCAGTGTAGACTATATGTACAGTCAGTGCCGGCAGTTTATTAATATATATATATATATATATATATATATATATACAGTCTAGTCGGTGAACACCCGATGTTCGAGTTGAAATTACGTTCAGATCGAACATCGGGCTCTTTCCTACAGTCTAGTATCTATCTATCTATCTATCTATCTATCTATCTATCTATCTATCTATCTATCTATCTATCTATCTATCTATCTATCTATCTATCTATCTATCTATCTATCTATCTATCTATCTATCTATCTATCTATCTATCTATCTATACTCTGCATTCAGTGTAGACTATCTATATAAAAACACACAAATCCCTGTTCTGTGAGGAGAGGAGAGGCAGATTGTGAGTTCCTAATAGCTAGGAACCACAATCTTTTATCTACTATAGTCAGTGCCCTCCCCCCACAGTTAGAACACACAGTCAGGGAACACAGTTAACCCCCTAGTGTTAATCCCTTCCCTGCCAGTGACATTTATACAGTAATCAGTGTATTTTTATAGCACTGATAGCTGTATAATTGTCAATGGTTTCAAAAATGTGTCAAAAGTGTCCGATGAGTCCGCCATAATGTTGCAGTCCCAATAAAAATCGCAGATCGCTGCCATTACTAGTAAAAAAAATAATAATAATAAAAATGCTATAAATCTATCTCCTATTTGTAGACGCTATAACTTTTGCGCAAACCAAAAATATGTAGAAGAATACATATCTCTCTAAACTGAGGAAAAAATTGGATTATTTAAAAAAAAATTGGGGATATTTATTATAGCAAAAAGTACAAAATATTGTGTTTTTTTCAAAATGGTCGCTCTTTTTTTGTTTATAGCGCAAAAAATTAAAACCGCAAAGATGATCAAATACCACCAAAGGAATGCTCTATTTGTGAGAAAAAAATGACGTCAATTTTGTTTGGGTACAACATGGCACGACCGCGCAATTGTCAGTTAAAGCGACGCAGTGCCAAATCGCAAAAAATGGCCTGGTCATTGAGCAGTCAAATCTTCTGGGGTTAAATAAGTGGTTAAACTCTCAAATTTACTTAGTCAAGAGAAAATACTTAAAAGGATATTGGTCAGCCAAGTCGTGGATAAACATCCAAGACTCGGTTAAAATAGTTCTCAAACAGTCAATAACACTGCAACAATAAGAGAATAATATCAATGTACACAGATTAAATGGACTCCCCAAGCAAGCTATTGATTGCTGTAGAATGCTATGGCTAAATGGGATCCCCAGGCCAACCTATAGTACCTTTAATACTAATGCGCAATGAGGTAATATAAACACCATTGATGTGTCCCCTTTAAGACTAACAACAATAATGTTCTAAAAGCAAGACCTTGCTATATCTTCACCTGCACGTTGGAGCTCTATGAACAAGGGTCCCTCAATGTAACTCCTCTATGTGATCCGGATAACAGGTGTCTGTGTACAGTGTTTAAGTGTGGTGTTTATGGAAGGCAAAAGGATTCCTGGTCAAAGCCCCCTCACCAATCCTGTACACATTCAGCAGTCCTCCAAAGAGCGATCAAACAATTCTCCTGGCTGCAGATGTGTCGCGATGGCTTTCAGTCTGCTGACCCGGTGAACCAGTCGTTCCGTGACGTTCAGCGTTGCTGCAGAGCATCCTTCTGGAAGCAGGTGGCGCTCTGACCCTCTGGGCTGGAGCTGCAGGCTACGTGCCCTTGGTAGGCCGCAGCCCTCTCACACTGCAACAGGATGCTGTTCTTACAATGGGATCCAGGAAACAAGAGGCCTTGGGCCTGGTCTGCAGATTTTTTATAGTCTCTCCCATCATTCTCCTCTCTTTCTGCTGTGCAAGCTGGGATTTGGAGTTCTGTCCCTTTAAAAGTCAGTGGGCAGCTTTGTGTTGGGACTTCATATTTCAGACGCCTTTTCTGCTGCTGCTGGCTAAAGCCCCACTGATTGCTTCCTGTCACCCCTCCTACAATTGGCTTTCCTACTCCTGCCAATAGGGACACAGGGGAGGCTGCAGAGTGAAGAGCAACTCTGTGTGAGTCAGCTCACATTTCATTAGATTCTGTCAGTCAGTGAAACAGGAAGAAGGGGAGGAGAGATTCCCCCGCAGACATGACAGGTTCTAACAAAAGAACCTCTGCCAGCTTGGCTGTGTTAATGTATATCCCAGGCTGAAGATTTGTGGGGTACCCGCTAAACACTCCCCCCACCAAAGAACCTTTGGTCCCCCAAAGGAAGAAACAGTTCTTGGTACATGCTTTTAAAATACACGCGGAGGAAAAGCAGGTTAGGGTACACAGGAAAACAAGCAGTTTACATTTGCATACAAACCTGACAGAGGAACCTCCCATCAATTAGCATAGGAGGGGAGCTTGTCCTGCCTACAGGCCACTTGAATTAATATAGCCCAGCTAGATGTGCCAGGGGGTGAGTTGGGGTTGTCCTCCACCAAATCTGGTGGAAGAACCAGGCACTTCAAGAGTCCTTTTTGAAGTGAAAACAGCTTCTTCAGAGCTTTCACCTAGAGTATCATAGGTCAGCCTCTTAGGTGGGTGAATAGCTCTTTGCTCTCTCTGTTCTTTAGGCTCTGGAGTTACAGGCACACTGGTCTCTGCTTCATCCACAGCTTTTTCTTCTTCCTGCATATCAGCCTCAGCTTCCTCTTCAGTGAAGGATGGGAAGTCTTCAGGGTCTGCCATCAGCAAGGAAGATTGAGGGTCTTCCAACCCTTCAGAAGGTGGACTTTGTGGCACAAACTCAGGAGCCTCAGGCCTGAGAATCCCATTGTCAGTGACTTTGGGAAGAGACGAAGGGGGGGGGGGGGGGTCAGGCCCTGGCATTTGAGGTGACCACAGCTAATCCAGTCCAATTTCTTCATCCTCACTATTGTCATCCTCTTCAATAAGGGACACAGACTGAGATCTAGTCACTGGTCGGGATCTCAGAGAGGCTCTGGGTGTGGACTGTGAATCTGGCTGTGGAGGCAAACTGCTTCTGAGGCAATAGATGGTTGCGGTGCCAAGTCTTTAGCAGGCCTGTGCTCCCTTCTGGCCAGATTTGATACACTGGGAGTCCTGGCAGCTGCTTGCAAATGACATAGGGCTGCGACCTCCAGCGGTCAGCCAACTTGTGCTTTCCAGGGACACCCAGGTTTCTCAGCAGCACCTTGTCACCCGGTTGTAAGTCCTCAACCCACACTCTGGAGGTCAAAATTTCTTTTGTTCCTCTGTCCTCACGCATCTGAGGCAGCTTGGGCATTGTCATAGGCGGTCTTCAGACTTCTCCGTAAGCTGTTCACATACCCTCTGTGGGAGGTTGCTGAGGTATGGTCCGAGCACATGCCAAAGGCCAAGTCTACTGGCAGCCGGGCCTCCCATCTGAAAATCAGACGATAGGGAGAGTATCCTGTGGCACCATTTGCGGTGCTGTTATAAGCATGCACAATAGCGGCTATATGCTTGCTCCAGTGCTGCTTTTGTTCTGAAGTCAGAGTCCTAAGTAGGGATGAGCTTCGAGTTCGAGTCGAACTCATGTTCTACTCGAACATTGGCTGTTCGCAAGTTCGCCGAACAGCGAACAATTTGGGGTGTTCGCGGCAAATTCGAATGCCGCGGAACACCCTTTAAAAGTCTATGGGAGAAATCAAAAGTGCTAATTTTAAAGGCTTATATGCAAGTTATTGTCATAAAAAGTGTTTGGGGACCCGGGTCCTGCCCCAGGGGACATGGATCAATGCAAAAAAAAGTTTTAAAAACGGACGTTTTTTCAGGAGCAGTGATTTTATTAATGCTTAAAGTCAAACAATAAAAGTGTAATATCCCTTTAAATTTCGTACCTGGGGGGTGTCTATAGTATGCCTGTAAAGGGGCGCATGTTTCCTGTGTTTAGAACAGTCTGACAGCAAGATGACATTTGGAAGGAAAAAACTCATTTAAAACTACCCGCGGCTATTGCATTGCCGACAATACACATAGAAGTTCATTGATAAAAACGGCATGGGAATTCCCCACAGGGCAACCTCGAACCAAAATAAAAAAAAAAAATGATGTGGGGGTCCCCCTAAATTCCATACAAGGCCCTTCAGGTCTGGTATGGATATTAAGGGGAACCCCAGCCAAAATTTAAAAAAAAAATTGACGTGGGGTTCCCCCTAAATTCCATACCAGACCCTTCAGGTCTGGTATGGATTTTAAGGGGAACCCCGCGCCAAAAAAAAAAAAAAAACGGCGTGGGGTCCCCCTAAAAATCCATACCAGACCCTTATCCGAGCACGCAACCTGGCAGGCCGCAGGAAAAGAGGGGGGGACGAGAGTGCGGCCCCCCCCCCTCCTGAACCGTACCAGGCCACATGCCCTCAACATTGGGAGGGTGCTTTGGGGTAGCCCCCCAAAACACCTTGTCCCCATGTTGATGAAGACAAGGGCCTCATCCCCACAACCGTGGCCGGTGGTTGTGGGGGTCTGCGGGCGGGGGGCTTATCGGAATCTGGAAGCCCCCTTTAACAAGGGGACCCCCAGATCCCGGCCCCCCCCTGTGTGAAATGGTAAGGGGGTACTTACCCCTACCATTTCACTAAAAAACTGTCAAAAATGTTAAAAATGACAAGAGACAGTTTTTGACAATTCCTTTATTTAAATGCTTCTTCTTTCTTCCTTCATCTTCTTCTTCTTCTGGTTCTTCTGGCTCTTCTGGTTCTTCCTCCGGCGTTCTCGTCCAGCATCTCCTCCGCGGCGTCTTCTATCTTCTTCTCCTCGGGCCGCTCCGCACCCATGGCATGAGGGGGGAGGCTCCCGCTCTTCTCTTCATCTTCTTCTTCATCTTCATCTTCTTCTTCATCTTCTTCTTCTTCTTCTTCTTCTTCTTCTTCTCTTCTTCATCTCTTCTTCCTTCTTCATTTCTTCTCCGGGCCGCTCCGCAGCCATGCATGGAGGGAGGCTCCCGCTGTGTGACGGCGTCTCTTCGTCTGACGGTTCTTAAGAAGAAGAAGAAGAAGATGAAGAAGGTTGAAGAAGAAGATGAAGAAGAAGATGAAGAGAAGAGCGGGAGCCTCCCCCCTCATGCCATGGGTGCAGAGCGGCCCGAGGAGAAGAAGATAGAAGACGCCGCGGAGGAGATGCTGGACGAGAACGCCGGAGGAAGAACCAGAAGAGCCAGAAGAACCAGAAGAAGAAGAAGATGAAGGAAGAAAGAAGAAGCATTTAAATAAAGGAATTGTCAAAAACTGTCTCTTGTCATTTTTAACATTTTTGACAGTTTTTTAGTGAAATGGTAGGGGTAAGTACCCCCTTACCATTTCACACAGGGGGGGGGGCGGGATCTGGGGGTCCCCTTGTTAAAGGGGGCTTCCAGATTCCGATAAGCCCCCCGCCCGCAGACCCCCACAACCACCGGCCACGGTTGTGGGGATGAGGCCCTTGTCTTCATCAACATGGGGACAAGGTGCTTTGGGGGGCTACCCCAAAGCACCCTCCCAATGTTGAGGGCATGTGGCCTGGTATGGTTCAGGAGGGGGGGGGCCCGCACTCTTGTCCCCCCCTCTTTTCCTGCGGCCTGCCAGGTTGCGTGCTCGGATAAGGGTCTGGTATGGATTTTTAGGGGGACCCCACGCCGTTTTTTTTTTTTTTTTGGGCGCGGGGTTCCCCTTAAAATCCATACCAGACCTGAAGGGTCTGGTATGGAATTTAGGGGGAACCCCACGTCAATTTTTTTTTTTAATTTTGGCTGGGGTTCCCCTTAATATCCATACCAGACCTGAAGGGCCTTGTATGGAATTTAGGGGAACTCCCACATCATTTTTTTTTTTTAATTTTGGTTCGGGGTTGCCCTGTGGGGAATTCCCATGCCGTTTTTATCAATGAACTTCTATGTGTATTGTCGGCAATGCAATAGCCGCGGTAGTTTTAAATGAGTTTTTTCCTTCAAAATGTCATTTTGCTGTCAGACTGTTCTAAACACGGGAAACATGCGCCCCTTTACAGGCATACTATAGACACCCCCCAGGTATGAAATTTAAAGGGATATTACACTTTTATTGTTTGACTTTAAGCATTATTAAAATCACTGCTCCTGAAAAAACGGCCGTTTTTAAAACTTTTTTTTGCATTGATCCATGTCCCCTGGGGCAGGACCCAGGTCCCCAAACACTTTTATTGACAATAACTTGCATATTAGCCTTTAAAATTAGCACTTTTGATTATTCATGTTCGTGTCCCATAGACTTTAACGGTGTTCGCGTGTTCGAACGAATTTTTTTCCTGTTCGCATGTTCTGGTGCGAACCGAACAGGGGGGTGTTCGGCTCATCCCTAGTCCTAAGCATATCTAGAAGGGTTTGGTTGAATCTCTCTGGCTAAGGATCCCCTTGAGGATGGTACAGGGTGGTTCTGGACTCCTTAATGCCTAACAGGTCTAAAAGTCTCTTAATGAGGCTGCTCTCGAAATCTCTCCCCTGATCAGAGTGGATATGTTGGGGCAGGCCATAGTGCACAAAGAACTTCTCCACTAAGAGCTTGGCCACCGTGGATGCTTGTTGGTCCCTCGTGGAAAATGCCTGGGCATACCAAGTAAAGTAGTCAGTCACTACCAGGATATTTCCTTGTCTGTTCAGGATAGGCTCCAAGCACAGAAAGTCAATGGCCCATGGGCCCTTAGCTCTGTAGATGGCCCATTGGGGCAGCTCAGTGAGGAAGAGTCTTTCTTTGGATGCACCTGATGCAGGAGTGGCAATAACCATCAACTTCACCCCGCATGCCGGGCCAGTAGAACTGGTCCCTCACCAGGTGAAAAGTCCTCTCAGGCCCTAGGTGGCCATGGTTGTTATGTAGGGCGGTTAATACTGTCTCTCTGTTTTTTTGTCAGGAATAACTGCCATCTCACTTCGAGATCATCAGAGGGGCCCCTTCAGTAGACCATACTTTCATGCAGCTGCAATTGATCCCACACTTGGTGAAGCAGATCAGCTTCCTTTGGGGAGTCCGTAAAGAGCAGGTCAGGGCGTTGGCTCTCCAAGGCCTTCAATGCCAACCCACATAAAGGGTCTTCCAACTGGTCCTGTGTCAAGTCTTTCTTAGAAACTTTGGCAAACCTTCATCCCCGACTTCTGGGGACACCAATGGCTGATACTCCAATGTCTTTGGCCCTGGATCTGTCTCCAACTTGGCGTTTTGCTCCTTGACATAAGAAGCGTACCCCTTCAGGTGTCAGCTGGGTCCATTCTTCTGGAGGGTCTCTGGAACAATGGGGACTTCTTGACAGAGCATCTGCATCTTTGTTCCCAACCCCTGGTTGATACTTCAGGCTGAAAGTAAACCATCTATGACCCGTTGCATCCAACTTGGCAGTAGTGAGGCTGTAGGTGAGAGGATTATTCTGACAGACTCACCCGGGACAGAGGCTTTTGGAGGGGACTGAATGCTAGCCTCTTGCCTACCAAATATGGGCCCTGGCGTTTGAGGGAGCTACAAGCATTTAGGAAGATATTCTGTTATATAATGCAAAAGGACATTATTAAGAAGGCCACGATGTTCTCTGCATGCTTGGGACTCATATAGCAGATGTATGTGAAAGGGATGCTAATTAATGAGATCTGGAAAGCTCTTGGTCTCCTGTTGTCTACTAGTGTGGCTTCTGAAGTATTTCACCAATTGTTGTTTGTGCTAATTAACCTTGCTATTGTATGAAGGAGTTCTGTGTTGATAATGTGTATTGTATAGTTGGTGAGCATGGAGACGTGAAGTCTACCCTGAGGGGTCATATCTCTGAGTCACCTAGTCTGGGTAAATGATTTAGTAAACTAGCTCATGTTAATTAGGTTTCTGGTTACAGGTGTATTGTTAGAGTAATATGAGCAGGAGGGAGGAACCTCCTCTTTTACCGTATATAAGACTTGTATTTTGGTTCTAATAAAAGAGTCCATGTTCAGCAACTAAACAAGTGTCGTCTTGTTTTGTGTGCTTGTGAGCAGTTGGAATATCTGATATCTATATTCAGACTGGGAGGAAGCGGTATATTACGAAAGCACTCAAGCGGAGTGTGGGACGTTTCGTTACAATTATTGTCGGTCTTGATCACAAACTGTGCTCCATACAGGTAATCCATCAGCTTATCCACCACTGCCCACTTTAAGGCCAGGAACTCAAGTTTGTACGTGGGATAGTTCTTCTCGACATGTGCCAAGCTCCGAGTCACATAGGCAACAGGCCGTAGGTGGCCATCATGCTCTTGATACAGCACCCTGCCTAACCCATCTTGACTGGCATCAACATGTAGTTCATATGGCTTGGTTGGATCTGCATAGCCCAGGACTGGAGCACCTATTAGGCTCCATTTCAGCTGCCAAAAGGCCTCCTCACATTGGGCAGTCCACTGTTCCTGAATGGACTCTCTGGGTTTTCTGAACCCTCCAGCTGGTCTGATAGGCTTAGTCAGATCTGGGTCATCTTCTTCCTCTTCGCTTTTCAGTAGCTCATTGAGTGGGCAAGCTATTTTAGCGAAACCCTCGACAAATCTTCTGTAATAGGAACAGAATCCCAGAAATGACCTGAGCTCGGTCACATTAGTGGGCTTCGGCCAGGAGGTGACGGCTTCAAGCTTCTGGGGGTCAGTTGCCACTCCATCGGCAGACACGATGTGACCAAGGTAGTTGACTAAGGGTTGATAAAACTGGCACTTCTTCAGAGACAGCTTCAACCCCTCGTCATGGAGTCTCTTAAGGACCTTCTCCAGACGCTCTTTGTGCTCCTCCAAGGTCTTCCCAAAGACAATGATGTTGTCTAGATATACCAATACCTCTATCATGTTCATGTCACTCACCATATTCTCCATGAGCCTTTGGAAAGTGGCTGGGGTGCCGGATAAGCCCTGAGGCTTGGGGTCAAATTCAAAGAACCCCACCGGGGTAATAAAGGCGATCTTCTCTTGATCCTCAGAATGCATGGGGATTTGATAGTAACCGCTCTTCGAGTCCAGCAGGCTGAACCATTTTGTCCTTGACAGGCTCTGCAAGGCGTCTTCTATCTGTGGGGTGGTGTACTGGTCAGGAACGGTCCTTCTGTTTAGCATTCTGTAATCGATACACAGCCTCAGTGACCCATTCTTCTTTCGTACCACCACTTTCGGAAAATCGTATGGACTTTGGGACTCTCGGATGATACCTGCTCTCTTCACTTCTGACAGCTGTTCATGCAGGTCTTCCAAGTCCCCTAAAGGAATCCATCAGACTCTTTCTCTGAACGGCTTATCTTCGTGTAGACCAGTGGTTCTCAACTCCAGTCCTCGGGACCCACCAACAGGTCAGATTTTAAGTATTACCTTGGGGAGATGCAGACTAGAATACTGCAATCACTAAGCAGCAAGTGATATCACCTGTGATGTATTTCAGCTATCTTGCAAACCTGGCCTGTTGGTGGGTCCTGAGGACTGGAGTTGAGAACCACTGGTGTAGACGGATCCGGTGTTGGACGCTCTTTGCACTCCCCACATTGAATTCACTCTTTGAGAATGCAGCCTGCCATTTAAGGAGCTGTCTTGGCTCTTTCTTTCAATTCGGGTGAGAGATGAGTGTTTTTTGGATAGAACTCCTCAACAGGGATCCCATCCTTTCCTCCCCCACCAAATCAGACGGTTTTACTGGGGTAGCTGGATTCACTTGTCCCAGCAACATCTGAGCCGGCATCTTCACTGGCGAGGCTGTTATGTTGCGGACACTGACCGAGATCCTCCCGTGACTTCTTTGCAATGCTTTGGTTGAGACCACTTCGGAAATCATCTGTGCTCCCATGTCTTCTCTCTGTCCACTTCAAGGACAATGAAAGGACCTGGTTGTTTCCAATTTAGTTTGATAGATGCCCATAAACAGGCCAATTCACCAGGTTGTAACACCTTCTCAATTCGGTCCAAGCGCCAGATCTTTCCTATTCCTTCAACTGGGGCATTCTGTTCTTGTACCAGGTGCTGATAGGCTTGTCTCAATATGGGGTGTACACTTGTAGTTGAAGTGTCCGGCTCTTGGGCAAGAGGTGTCAACAGTCTTCTGACAAGATCAGTATTAGTCCCGATGATGAGAGAACTCTTACTGGCCCCTGGTGGGCGAGGACAGACCACTGCCAAAGTGTCAAAGGTCTCAGCTTTTCCAGCTACGGAGGGATTGAAGGTCAGCTTGACTGGTAGATAGCCATCATAGGGAAAGTTCTGAGTCCCAATGCCCCATATTTCTAGCTCCTCCAACTTCTGCAACAGCAGGTGTTTGAGGTGCCTGTCATAAAAGTCTCTGTAGAGGAGGGTCACTTGAGCTCCGGTATCCAGGAGAGCCTTGGTGTAGATTCCCTCTACTTGGCTGTAAACAACCGGAAAAGGTCCCACTAGCTTGGCAGTGAATTTGTGGGAAGTGGTAGCCTTGGCCTGTTCAGTGGCTTGTATCTGCGCTCCTTTCTTGCGGAGGTCCTGATCCGGCTTGAGTCTCTGTTGAGCTCTGGGAGTCTGGTGTGCACTGACTCTCTGATGCTGGGTGGCCTTTGTCAAAGGGAGCGGGACACTGGGACGCTTAGAGACACCCACGGGAGCACTCAAAGAGGGTTGGGACTCTCACTGTGGTCTCCTCGCGTTGTTGCTTCTGGAGCTAGCTGCTGTAAGTGGGCACCTGGTTCTCTCCTTCACCGAGGGCCTCTGAAGTTTCCTGCCAGCTTCTGGTGCTGTGCTTCAGGCTTCACTGGGCTTGGACACACCCATCGATAATGTCCCACTCCTCCACAGTTGAAGTATACTTCATTGCTCATCGGCCTCTTGCCAGAGGCAGCCGGTGGGGTCGGAGGTACACTCTTGCCGAGGGTCTTAGCGATTTTCCCCGCCAGTAAGGTCATCATCTTCATTATCTGTGCCATCTGAGAGTTCAGGGAGGCTATTTCAGAGTTTTACTCCACTGCCCCCACAGACCCAACTTCAGCCAGAGATGTAGAGGCCTGAAGAATAACTACTCGCTTGTCATCGAACATGGCCTCTTCTTCTCTCACTACTTTGATGAGATCAGGGTATTTTAGGGACATAACACCCGCAGAGGTCTTCAGCTAAAGCCAGACTGGGTCAGAGCGTAGGACCCCCTTTAGGATTTACTGTATTCTGGCCTGGCCTATGGAAGAAGGCATCATCCCTTTTTCTCGTATAGCATTTTATTCAGCCATCTGATGTATTCAGGCAGGCGTTCACCTTGGCATTGAAGGGCATGTTCAAATTTGATAGATCAGGTCAGCTGCTTTCTCTGCCTGCCCCAAACTCCTCCTGTAACATGGCCAGGTAATCATAAGCCGTACAATTGTGTTACTAAATCTCAAGTTCCTGATAGCCTCAGCAGCAGCTCCTCACAATCTTTCACTGATGTGTTGTTTCTTTTTGGCCTCTGGCAGGTCCCACTCTTCTAGGACCTGCATGGCCTGTTCCATCCAAACTTCTTACTCTTTCTCTCCAGTGGGAATAGGCTGCTTTCCCGAGAAGAACCTCAACTTCCAGTATCCAGCCCCAGAACACACTGGATTGCCCTTCTGGCATTTTGATACAAATTCTCCCATGGCGGTGAAAAATTGCGGCCCGATCATAGCCAGGGGTGACGGGTAGGGAACTTTTTCCTTAGTTGACTCAGCTCGACTGGAACTGGTAGGACCCCCATCTGGAATCTTCAGATGGATTATACAAAGCTCTGTCTTATCGGCCAATAGCACACTGTCAACTTTGAAGCTTTCAGGGACTCCTTGTTTCCACTCTAACAGCACATAGGTGCGGGAGGTTCCATGGTCTGTTTTTACAGCAATCACCCACACCTTCCTGTCTGGGTACAGCGTCTTCACTGCTTGGCTGATTTGTTCTTCAGCCCAGGCCTCCCCAGGGAGCTTGATCACCACGCTCGCTTCTGAGCGGATGCCTTCTGCTTCACACCACTGAATTGCAGCGGCGGGGTCCATTCTGATGCTTGTAGGGATGCTGTTTAAGGGAGTTGATTGCAGAGTAGTGGAAGATTCCGGATACGAGCCCCTACGTGTAGTGATACCCCTAAGGAGCAGCTTTTGTTTGTTCAGATCTGTCCCAGCCCCTCTAGCACACCTAGCAATGTGATTATTGAAATAACACAGTAAAGACACAGACACACTTAAAACTGTTTAAACTCTCTCAAATTTACTTAGTCAAGAGAAAAGACTTAAAAGGATATTGGTCAGCCAAGTTGTGGATAAACAGCCAAAACTCAGTTGAAATTGTTCACAGTCAATAACACTTTGCAACAATAGAAGGATATTATCAATGTACTGTATACAGATTAAATGTACTCCCCAAGCAAGCTATTGATTGCTGTAGAATGCTATGGCTAAAGGAGAACCTCAGGCCGGCCTATAGTACCTTAAGGCTGCCTTTCACACAGACGGCTGTTCTGCTGCAGTTAAAAGCATATAATATGTTCTGTGAAATTCAAGACTCCAGGCACTGCGATCAGCTGCATTTGTACAGTGCGATTACCTGCGTTTAGCTGCGGTAGGTAATGTTTTTGTTTGGTCCCTTGAATCTAAACCATCTATTTCCTGTCTCTTTGTTGACTGGCTGAGTGTGTGTTGGAGTTTTGCAGTGAGGAGTGTTCTGTGTATTGTGCTGAGATCGTTCAAGATGAATGCATGTATGGGTAGTTTGATGGCAATGCTCATATTGCTGCTCATGAGAATGAAGAGGAGAAGAGAGATCGAGCGGAGATGTCCCTGTCGTTACTGGGTGCACCCTTTAAGCTCATAGCGTCTTTCTATCAGCTACTTTGCCCTCATGTTTGGTGATCTGAGAACTCATGGAGAAAAGTTCTATAACTACACGAGGATGTCGGTGGCGAGTTTTGATGAATTGTTGGGACTTGTTTGAGGACGCCTCACCAGGCACAGGACCAACATGAGACAGTGCATTAGTGAGGAAGAACGGCTGTTACTTACTTTAAGGTTGGTTTTCCATATCTTAAACATATGCTTACATTCATGCACATGCAGGTTATATTATTGACAATAGTGTGTGTGTATATATACATCTATATATATATTTTATACTTTTTTTCTATTTTCCGAATTCTTCTCAATTTTGTATTGCAGATACCTTGCCACTGGAGCAAGTTTTACCTCCCTTCATCATCAGTTCCTAATGGGAATTTCAACTGTGTCAACTATAGTACATGACACCTGTATTGCCATTTGGGAGGAGCTTAAGACTACAGTAATGCCGGAACCAACAGTCAGTCTGTGGGAAGAGATAGCGGAGGAATTTTGGGAGAAGACTAACTTCCCAAATTGTATCGGGGCATTAGACGGGAAACATATCAGGCTCATCAAGCCACGAAACTCAGGTTCCCGCTATTTTAATTACAAAAAGTACTTCTCCATTGTCCTGCTGGGACTGAGTGACGCAAACATGCGCTTCATAGCGGTGGACATTGGAGCTTACGACAGTTCTGGAGATTCGAGAATTTTTAGGAATTCCATGATGGGCCAGCGTTTGCAGTATGGAGAGTTTAATGTACCACAGTCAAGGCCTCTACCTGGTACTGCTGGACCGGATCTGCCCCTAGAAGTGCTAGAAGATGAGGTCCACCCACCCACCTCCTCAGGCCCTATACGATTCATGGTCTTACTGCCAAGAAGCGCATTTTTAGTTACCGTCTGAGCCGTGCACGCAGAATGGTGGAGTGCGCATTCGGTATTTGTACCGCCAAATGGTGTGTACTGTTGACTGCAATGCACCTTGAAGTGGATCATATGGTCAATGTGGTTTTAGCATGCTGTGTTCTCCATAACTTTCTAAGGGGAAAGGAGATTGCGCCCAATGAATCCCCGTTACCTGTTTGTGAAGAACACAGAGGGCGTGTTACTACCACTCGCCCAAGCAATCATGCGCTACAAGTCCGTGAACATTTCTGTGATTATTTCCTTACTGAAGATGGACAGCTGCCGTGGCAGTATGAATATGTTTAGTATTTTCTTTGTTACCCACTTGCATCAATCTTCTTGTTATCACCGTTTAAACTTTTTTTTAAATAAAGTAGTTGACAACTTTGTCCAATTAAATTGGATTTTTCTTTATCTTTGCTATATAAATTAACAAAGGGTATAAAAAATAGAAAAAGAAAGAGAATTGTAGTTGCAGAACAACTGGAGGGCCATAGTTTGATGACCCCTGGTGTAAAGGTATAAATAACATTGCATTAACAAAAAATTAAAAATAAAACAGTCATTAAAATAATAAAACTACAAGTTTTCATACACTGGGTAAGGGGAATGCAGGGAAGATTGGCTTGGTTCACTGCCAACATCTATAGGTGATCCAGATTGGGAAGATGGGGGTGAACTGACTGGGTGTGGCTGCACATGCATTCTTTGAAAACCAGGATGAGATGGGAAAGGTGTATACGTTGGTGGCGGTCCTGCTTATGGGTTCATGGCTGGTGTGGTTTCAAGGTACTGATGACTTGGCATTGGTTTATTCAAAGAGCCAATAGGTGTATTAAAACCCAGACCCCATGGCTGAAATCTTGGATATGGGCGTTGCTCTTTGCAAGCAGAAACTATATAAGTAAGATAGGCATGTATAGAGTGCTCATGCGCGAGAGCTCCAACATGGCCGCTTGAGCCAGGAGCTCTGCTCCACCCCGGACCACGGAGCCGCACTTCAGCCGCCTCAGCCCACTACACAGCTACACAACACCCCACCCGAGCAGGGGAACCTCGGAGGAACCGGCGGGGATGTCCGGTCCACCAGTGAGACGCGATCTCGGCCCCCAATTTGACTCAGCAGGTGCGGACGGGAGCACCAAGATGGCCGCCAGCATGGACGGGCCACTGCATCATGCAGGCCTCCACTCAAGGAACCAGGAGCACAGGCCAGTACTATCTCCTCCGACCCTGACCTATGCACAGGCAGCACAGGGACCCCCCCCAACGTCCCAAATAACCCTGCAAGGCCCCATGAAGCTCCAGGCCACAGTAAAGGCCTCCACAGAGCACTTGAGCCACACACAACAGGAACTGTTCCCACAGGCCCTTACTGCACAGGCCCAACTTCCTCCTCCAGTTAATCAGCCATCAAGCTTCTCAGTAACTGACCTCTCAGCGATGCAGGAAGACTTGTTTGCTAAATTTTTATCCCTATTAGAGAAAGGTCTGGCCAGCACAGCAAAACAGATTACCAACACTATTAAAGCAGACCTGTCCAATTTAGGCTCCAGAATTGAAGCCATTGAGGATAAAGTAGAATGCACAGCCGCCAGAACCAACCAAAATGCAGCACACCTCCAGACCGTTCAAGAACAATTGGATGTGGCCCTCTCTAGGATCGACGAGCTTGAGAATATGTCCAGGAGGTATAACTTTCGAATCAGAGGCCTTCCGGAAACTTTCACAGACATCCCCTCCACGGTACAGGACATTATTTCTGACCTTATCCCTAATATACCACCCCAGCGTCTTGAACTGGACAGAGCGCACAGGTCCCTTGGACCCCCCAGACAAGATGGCTCCCAAGGGACATAATTGTCAAGCCGCACTTTTTTGCGGTAAAGGAAGAGGTCATGCGACAATCACGTCAAAATCCTAAGCTGCAACACCAGGGTCATCAGATCCAGATTTTTGCTGACCTAGCTCCTTCAACCATTCAAAGACGCAGGACGCTGAAACCCCTCCTTACGATCCTCTCTCAACGGGATATCAAATACCGCTGGACCTTCCCCTTTGCTGTAAAGTTTGCCATTCAGGGCAAGACCCACTCCTTTGCCAGTCTCCCGGAAGGTGAAAGACTGTTTCTCTCCCTCAAGCTAATCTCACAGGAGGCCCCAATGGACTTTTCTTCATCTTCCTCGGGTTCCACTAAGCGTCCTCCTCCAGGCAGCCCCGTATCTCCACTTTGGCTGAAGGGCCCTTCCAAGAAGAGCAAGGATGGGAGACCTCCATAAGGGTCGGCTAGCTCATCAATCTCCTTTTGTCTCTTCAGGGACGTCTTTGGGCCAGTTGCCCTCCCAGTTGATGGAGCAGGAGCTCCAAACCTTCTCACGTCTTATTGAAGTGGATGACCCCACAACTAGATTCACATTTAGTTAAATAGTTTTACACCTCATTACCTACCAGTGTAAACCTACTTCGACAGCGGAGGTCTGAAGCCACCTTTTACCAACTTTTTCTTCAACCTGCACCCTCCAAGAGCCATCCGGCTAAGTTTGCAACCTTCTCAGAAGAAGATGACTTTCTCAGAAAATAAGCTCCTCCAGGATGACCGGGGTTTCTCCCACATAAAGGAATGGTTAATGGACTAGATTTCATGTGTTAATTATGTTAGGTCATTTCCTAGCTCAGTAAGGAGTCACAGTTTGTCTGAGTTCCCCATATAACTTTTCCACTTTTGGAGGGTGGATCCGATCTTTAGGGTACTTTGGCCCCCCCTGGTTCCCCGGGTCCCCTCAGGAATTCCCTCTCCTCTAGTTAGATAGGGGGCGGGGGGGTTTAGGAAGGAGGGAAGGGGGTGGGATTCTCCGGTTTCAGTCTTTTTTTCTTTTTATGTTTGTTTGAATATCTTTCCAGGCGTTTAGAGCCGGGAAAAACGGGCTGACATTGTAGTTATTATGTTTTCCACATAAGTTTGTATATTTTCAGGTTCAAATTTGACATAACAAGGGTCCGGGGTGGAACCCTTGTGCCTCCACTCAATTTCAAAGAACCAATGGTGTCCTTTGGTGTCGGAACTTCAGACGTCCCTTCGGGCTGCCTGAAGCTGATCGTTGGGGCTATAGCGGATTCGAATTCGCGTAACCCCAAGGGTACTTTCAAGGTTCCCATATCTGTGTTTATGTTTTTGTTTGTCAGTAAGTCTTTTCTCTCTTTCTTCCTCAACTCACTCCTCTTCTTTTTTCTAGCCATTCCGTGGAGGGTTTCCCCTCTCGCCCCAGAGACGGTCTTGAGAGTTTTCCACATATCTTGGCTTAAATCCAAAAGTAGAAGACTTCCAAGGGTAAGTGACTGCTTGATTACTGGCGTCTATCCCCTCTGCTCTTATGACTGACTCGAAAGTGAAGGGTAATGACCTCAAGGTAGCTTCACATAACGTACAGAGCCTAAATTCTCCTAGAAAAAGGAGACTAGCCCTGGACCATTATAAATCCCTAAGAATTGACGTGGTGCTTCTGCAAGAAACACACTTCCAAATCCGGTACACCCCCAAGTTCCTCCATGCACACTTTCCAACATTTTATTTAGCGAATGCCCCTAATAAGACGAAGGGGGTGGCAATTCTCTTCTCCAAAAACAGCAAATTTTCACATCTATCTGACTATAGGGATCCAGAGGGCAGATTCATTCTGGTGAAGGGCACCCTGGAAGGAGTTTTATACTCTTTTGTTTCTTACTACGCCCCGAACAAGGGTCAAGCGTCTTTCTTCCAGGACCTATTCACAACTTTGGAACCGCTCCTGGAAGGTAAAGTTATCCTGGGTGGCGACTCAAATGTGGCGTTTGATCAGGGTCTAGACAAAACCAAGCCCCCCAAAGACCAGCTCACACGCCCCACGAAACTAAGTACCAGGATCGCCAAAATAGTCCACTCTCAGGGTTTGGTAGACATCTGGAGA
This sequence comes from Lithobates clamitans, assembly GCA_037952925.1. Taxonomy (NCBI): domain Eukaryota; kingdom Metazoa; phylum Chordata; class Amphibia; order Anura; family Ranidae; genus Lithobates; species Lithobates clamitans. The sequence goes on along the minus strand of JBBGZY010000033.1, from coordinate 1,888,146 downwards.
GAACTGAACCCCAGTAAAAGGGATTACACGCACTTTTCCTCACCCCACCAATCATACGCTAGAATTGATCACATACTCACTCAGACAGCCCTCATTCCCCTGTCAACAAAGGCAGCAATATTAGACACTGCATGGTCCGACCACTCTTTGGTTCTCCTTACCCTGAGAAATATTCTTTCTGGGAGAGGAGGTTTCTTTTGGCGTTTAAATGAATCCCTTCTCGATGACCCTAGCCTCATCAAGGAAATAGCTAAATCCATCAAAGAATATTTTCTCTTAAATGATGTTGATAACATCTCCCCTGAGACCCTGTGGGCAGCCCACAAGGCAACCGTCCGAGGTGTTATAATAAGGTTAGCGACCCAATTTAAGAAGGAGCGATTGATCTATATTCAAAGACTCAAAAAATCCTTCCTCCACCTAAAAGCGGAACACAAAAAACACCCGTCTAGGACCCTTTTAGGTAACCTTGACGGCACCAGACTCGAGCTGAATCTCGCTTTAACGGCTAAAGCAGAGAAAAATCTTAGATGGAGTGGAGCCAAATTTTACTGCCACAAGGACAGATTTGGCTCGATGCTGGCCTCTAAACTCACACCTAAATTCCGCACTCTCTCTTTCCCTAAATTGAGGATAGCAGGACAACCTCCAACAGCTAATCCGAAAAGAATAATGTCTGCCTTCCACGAGTTTTATGCTAAACTCTACAACCCACCTCAATCTGAGAAAGGCCCCTTAACCACTAAGTTCCTACAGAACTTACAACTTCCCTCTCTCCAAAGAATGCAAAGACTTAATGGAAGGAGCCATCACTGAGGTTGAGATCAGGTCGGTAATTAAAGGTCTTAAAACCGGCTCAGCCCCAGGGCCGGACGGCCTCTCGGTCCCCTATTATAAAGAATATAGCGAAATTTTAGCCCCATACCTGGCAAAGTTTTTCAATTTCAAAAAGACAGGATCCCCCCTGGACCCCCAACTGAACACAGCATTTATCTCAGTTATCCCCAAAACAAAAACCATGAGGAAGTTGAGAATTACAGGCCCATATCCTTAATTAACAATGACCTCAAAATTCTGACAAAAATTCTAGCCAACCGCCTCTCCTCTTTCATCAAGCTTTATGTACACAAGGATCAGGTCGGTTTTATCCCCGGTAGGCAAGGGCCTGACCAAATCAGGAGAGCGATAGATATCGTATCCATTCTCCAATCTAACTGGGAAGGCGGGCCGAAACAGGAAGGTATGATCCTCTCGCTAGATCTTCACAAGGCTTTCGACTCGATCGAATGGCCTTAACTTTTTTCCTTATTGGAGAAGTGGGGCTTCGGTCCCAACTCTCCAATAGGGAATAGGGACCCTTAGATCGTTATACTCCACCCCACAAGCGGTGATTCGCTTACAAGGCCAGTATTCTAAACCCCTAACCATAGCAAGAGGCACTAGGCAGGGATGCCCACTCTCCCCCCTGATTTTTGCTATTGCAATTGAAACGTTAGCAAAAGCAATAAGAGCAGACCCCAACATTCAAGGGGTCTCCTGTGGGGACCAGGTCCACAAATGTGGGTTGTTCGCGGACGACATGCTCCTTTTTATCACGTCCCCAACCACCTCCCTTCCAAACCTATGCAGACTCCTGAAAGAGTTTTCGAAGATTTCAGGGTTAAAGGTCAATTATGCCAAATCTTCAGCCTTAAACATCTCCCTTAATCCAGCCATGATGGCATCCCTGCAGAGTGCCTTTGAATTTAAATGGAGTGACTCCTACATCAATTATTTAGGGATCAAGCTCACAGCTAAAACAGAACTTCTTTATGCAGCCAACTTCCCTCACACATACCGTAAACTCGAGGCTGACTTAGGCAACTGGGCTAAAGGGGGTTTATCCTGGTTAGGGAGGATTCATGCAGTCAAGATGACTTTGCTTCCAAGACTCCTCTACCTCTTCAGAGCCCTCCCAATAAACATCATTAAAGAGCACCTGAAATCGTTCCAAAGAAAGATAATTAAATTCATCTGGGGAGGGAAGGGGTACAGATTTCAACAGAGCACTTTATACTTATCCAGACCACAAGGGGGATTAGGTCTCCCGCAGCTATTTTGGTATTACCAATCGGCTAGGTTAGCCCAGATCTCGACGGTATATGCGAAGGCGGAGAGACCAGATTGGATACACATAGAGAGACAGGCAGTTCCCTCTTACACTATAGACTTCCTTTTGTGGGTCCCCCCAAAAAAACGTCCACCTATTCTTTCCCCTATCCTTTCTCAATCTTTTAAATTATGGGATACTCTGAGAAATTTACAAACCATAACTTCCTACAGACACCCCCTAGCTCACATTTTTAACAATCCTGACTTTCCTCCGGGAATTGACATCAAAGCATTCCGCTGGTGGTTGGACAAGGGGATGTATCGGATTGGACACTACTTCACTTCGGTGGGGCCTATCTCTAAGGCTTTCTGCGTAAGTCAATTGGAGATGCCTAGCTCTGAGAGCTTTCGTTTCCAGCAAATTAGACATTTCCTCACTCATATGGGAAAGGACAAATCAGCAACCCACACATTCACCCCTTATGAAATATGGTGTGGTCGGTCTACAGAGCAGAGGGGTGGAATTTCCATCATCTACCAGTCACTTTCTAATCAAACCGCCAAGACCTCATACATGTCTGCATGGGAGTCAGACTTATCCTTAACGTGGGACCTAGAGAAATGGAGGCTCGCCTTTAGTAGGGCATATAAGGGCATTTTGAACATCTCATTGATAGAGTCCAGTGTAAAGGTCTTCACAAGGTGGTACCTTCCACCGGAGAGACTAGCCAAAATGTTCCCTTCCACAGACCCAAGGTGTTTTAGGGGTTGTTTACTCAGGGGCTCCTTGGCCCATATTTTTTGGGAATGTCCACGGTTGAGGCCTTTCTGGAACAGGATTTTTCACCTGATCAGAAAATCACTGAAGTCCAGATCCCGAGGACCCCCGCCTTAGCGCTTCTAAATGATCATTTACCTAAAACTCCGAAACTTGCCCGTAAATTGATACACTTCATTTTTCTCGGAGCTAAGCTCACCATTGCCAAGGCATGGAAACAACCCAAGGTGTCCTTCAAAGTGGCTATCCGCAAAATTTCCTGGATCATGGCCCAAGAGAAGCTTGCCAGTACCCTGAACAACACCAAAGAGAAATTTGAAGCTATTTGGAAACCGTGGGCGAAGGTCATGGGTATCTCCTTGATTCCAGGTGTTCAACCATAAAGCGTCTGGCTGTCTCGGGGTCTGTGGGGACTCCTTCCGTGGATTGGCTTCCGACTACTCTGTCTTCTCTTTCTTTCTCCCCCTCTCCTTTCAACTTTATTCTTTCTCTCTCATTTGTCACTTTTTATGTTTATATAACAAGATGATGATTGTTTTTTTGTTGACTAAACAGCAGTTGGGTCCCCAAAGGAGATATGTTCCCAGGGGAAGAATACGACGTAGGTTTTTGCTTACTTGTTCGCTGCCACAGATTTATAGCGATAACTAATGGGGTGCAAGGGGGGGAATGAAGTGTTCCGTTCGGGCACAGTGTGTTCCCTATTGGGGTGCAGGCGGTCTCTCCTCCCTCCCCTTCTCCCAGTCCTCTCAAGTTTCAGGGTTCTCTACTTTTAGTGAAAGGGTCATGTTTTATAATGGTATTCATGTATGGTCACAGACCAGAGTTATATTCAAAACTACTGTCGTCAGTTGGATTTGTAGCCCCAAGGGGGTCCGACTTGTTCCGATTTATATATACTTACTTAATGCTTGTGATTTGTATACCTTCTCTTGATAAAAATCAATAAAATATTTTGAAAAAAAAAAAAAAAGATAGGCATGTATATCACCCCTGTCTTCAGTAAGCTTATCAGGAGGAATCTCCCTGACTACACACAGTAACATTCTCAAAAAGATCACATCAGGGTCTGAGATGTTGAGGAATTCATCATCTTTTGTGGCAGGGTTTTGTGATTGGTTTCTCATTTCTTGAATTATACGATCAAAATATTCCTTAAAAGGTGGCTCTTGCTGAGTACGGCATGTTCGACGAGTGGTGGAAGTAGACCGGACTCTCCTATTAACATTTGCCTGCAAAAAGATAGAATCTATCGATTATGCTTCTGATGTTGAGGTCACACTTGGTGGACAGCATACTGATAAACCTAATGCTTGCCCAAATATTGAAGTCATGTCAGAGCTTGCAGCACCTGTTTTGAATAGATCAGGCACAGGCACTTGTTTTTGCCCCCAAAAAACGATGCTACTGTATTAGCAGTAAGACCTCCAAAGCCATAAGTACTGATATGGTACTTTGCCCCCCAAAAAAGAAGCCGTTGTGTACCAACACCAGCTGCCATTGTAATATGTAAGTAATAAGTTTATTGTGGATGGAGGTTGTGACGTTTTGAAAATACATACCGCAGGTTCTTGAGTGACCGCTTGATAATCTTGGGATGAAACTGTCTCTGAATTGGTTTTTTTGACTTGGGTCAACGTCATAATTTTCTGGTGACCAACTTGCACGCCTTGCTCTTGCAGGAACAATTGAGACAGTTCTAGGTAAGAATAACAACATTACAAGTTTAAAAAAAAAATACCATGGTAGAATACCGTCATGTGTACACTATAGAATAGACCTCTATCTGGAGCTGGGGGAACATTAAAAAAGGGGTTTAGACACCTTTCACACTGGAGCGGTGTGCTGGCAAGACGCGAACAAAAATCCTGCTAGCAGCATCTTTGGAGTGGTGAAAGATCGGTGTGTATACCGCTCCTTCACCTCTCCAGCCCATTGAAATCAATGGGACAGTGCGGCTATACCGCCCACAAAGTAAAATAAAGTTAAAATATATATATATACTTTATATATATATATATATACTTTATATATATATATATATATATATATATATATATATACTTATCTCGGTGGTGCGCCTCAAAAATTACAAAGCCTCTGCATGGGTAGTTAGGCCTACGACGAGTTGAGGGTGCTCCGCTTCTATCTGCAGACCTCTCTTCGTTTATTTCCTTCTTGTACCGGTCGCGTAGGGACCTCCATCGTGTATAAACCTCCTTTCCTGCAATATATATTTCATTGTATAAATTTGTTATATATCAAACATAACGCATGTTAGGAACAAAAGTTGAGAGAGAGACACCAACCATTTGATTTCCCATTAGTATTGACCCCTTTTACTGCCAGTGACATGAATACAGTAATCAGTGGCTATTTTTATATTTTTTTTTTTTTTGCCACTTCAGTGAAGTGTTTTCCGGGGCTGTTACTTCAACTTTGCAGTTCAGTATCTTCCCTTGCATATCACATCATTGTGGCGTTATCATCATTCAATAGCCAATCATTCACAATTCTTTAAATACCACTCAACCCCACCAAATTATCTCTCCCCATTACTACCCTCCCACACACCCGTAACCCGCTTCTCCCCTTATCCCCCCCTTCAAACCCCTCCCCTCCTTTCTCTTACTTCCTTCTATACTCCCTCTCCTGTTCTCCCTTTACTCCTGTCGAGTCCTCTTCTTCACACAACACATTTTCTCTGCTCTTAACCATCTAGTTTCTCTATTTACTATGAGGCCTCCAACTAAATACCGCACACCTCCATTGCTTGTAATGAGTACCTCAATCCTACCCAGTTTCTCCATTTCATTTCGAAAGCTTCCAATCCCATCCCTTCACTGAACCTCAGATATTCAAGATAATAAATTTCGTTGATTTTTTTGAGCCACTCCCGCATTGAGGGTCTTCTTTTATCTTGCCAGTATCTGGGGATAAGACTTCTGGCCGCATTTATAAGTTGTGGTAATAGCGATTTCAAGTATGTTTTCGTGGGCATTTCACTCCCGTGAAATAGGCACACCCCAGGATCATCTGGGATGACGATATTAGTAATCTCCCCTATGATACCCCTTATCTCATCCCAGTATTTCTTAATTTCCGGGCACTGCCCCGAAATATGCGCCATTGTCCCGATTTCATTACATCCCCTCCAGCATAGTTGTGAGGTTTCACTCTGAATTCTATGTGCTCTATCAGGGGTGATGTACATTCTCGCCAGGCATTTATAATTCATCTCCGTTAACTTACAGTCAACCGAGGTGATGTTCACCCTTTTCAATATCTGCCATATCACTCGTTCATCAAGCTTAATATCCAATTCTTTCTCCCACTTCTCAATATATGGAGGAATTTCCACACTCCCTAGTTCTATTAAAACCCTATAGATCTTAGAGTTCCCCCCGTTCCCTTTTTTCTCCATACATATTTTCTCCAGGGGTAGCAGATTTTCTGAGGCTGAGGCTTTTGTTTCAGTTGATTGTATCGCAAGGGGTCTATGACAAACCAAGCGCCTTTATCTTTTAGTTCTTGGTATGTGCAAATATTGCCCTGTCTCATGACATCTTTTAATTGGGCATCTTCCTTCAGTATCCACTTCCCAAACATATCCTCTTTCCCCGGAGTGAAATATTCTGTGTCCTTAAGCGGGATTAGTGGTGAGTTGAATTCCCATTGCTCCCTTTTATGCAAATTATCCCATAATTTAAGTGCATGCTTAGTACTCTCCATTTTTCCTGTGCTCAATTTTCTACAGTGTGGTGGAATCCATACTATCTTACCCAACTCAGCTTCACTCATTCTATTCTCCATTTTTACCCATTGTTTTTCTTTATTATTTTTAACCCAATCTAATTTACGTGATAAGGCAATTGCCTTATAATATTTTCTAATGTCAGGTGCCCTCCACCCCTCTTTCGATATATCCTTAGTTAACTGTGTAAAGTTTATGCAAGGTTTTTTCACTCTCCAAATAAATCTCATAATCATAGTGCGCAAACTTTTAAAGTAAATCTGTGGGAGTGCAATTGGAAGCATTTGCATCTTAGATATGATTTTTGGTAAAATTATCATCTTATATAGATTCATTCTCCCTCCCCATGATAACTGTCCTCTTGAGATTCTGTTCAGTTCTTTCTTGATCTCATTAAGGAGTGGCTTAAAGTTAGCCTGGAATAGTGACTCTATTGTTGGGGTGATTTTAACTCCTAAGTAATTAAATTATTTTATCCCCCACCTAAATGGGAAATACGTTTGATATGTAGAGTCCCCTAGTCTAATTTTATTAATCTCTAAAGTTTCCGATTTGTCTGGGTTAACTCGAAAATTGGAGAGCCTCCCATATTCCTTTAAAGTCGATATCAAGTTCGGAAGGGTGGTCCTCGGGCGTGTGACATAAAACAATATGTCATCTGCGTAGGCGGCTAGTTTGTACTCCTCATTGCCCACCTTAACCCCACCAATGTCCGGGTACTGCCTTATCTTAATTAGTAGGGGTTCCAAGGCTAACACAAACAGTAGTGGAGAAAGTGGGCACTCCTGCCTAGTGCTGTTACACATTTCAAATGTATCTGAGAAAATGCCATTTACCTTTACTTTCGCTGTGGGATGGGTATATAAAGCCTTTATCCAGCTGAGCATTCTCTCTCCTAGTCCAATCTCTTCTAGTGTGCACCTCATGAAGCCCCGGTCTACCCTGTCAAAAGCTATTTCAGCATCAATTGACAGGAGTAGCCCTGGGGCTCCGCTATTCTTAATTTTCTGGACAACCAATAATGTTTTGATACCATACCTCCCCTCTCTTCCTGGTACAAAACCCAGCTGATCTGGGTGTATAATCTCATTAATTATCAGTTTCATCCTGTCAGCTAGGATTTTGGCAAATAGTTTTGTGTCTACATTCAGGAGTGATATGGGCCTATAGCTGGAACATAACGATTTATCTTTGCCTTCTTTCAGAATGATGACAATGTTGGCTTCCAATGCTTCCCTTCTCATCTCCCATTTATCTCCAATCCCGTTCATATATGAACACATTTTGGGGATCAATAGGTCCTGGTATTTTTTATAGTTTAAAACGGTCAGCCCATCGGGCCCTGGGCTTTTACCTACTGGAGTTTCCTGTAGAGCTTTTTTGAGCTCCTCTTCAGTGATGGGGCCTCTAACATGTTTTTTTCACTTTTCGCAACTTTATGTAATCGAACATCTTTTAGATAGTTTTTTATTCTCTCTCTCTTTAATTATTTGACCTCTTGCGAGTCATTCTTATCTACTGCGTATAACCCTCCATAATACTTTTGAAAAACTTTCGCGATGTCACAGGTTTTATACCTATGTTCTCCTGATTTTGTCTTTATTTTTTCGATATAGTTAATAGCTTTCTTTTTTCTCAAAACCCTTGCCAGGAATTTACCTGGTTTGTTACCATTTATGTATCTTTCTTTTTTCATTAGGTTTTTCATTAGGTTGTATTCCTTATGCGATTCTTGCTCTACTAGATCTCACATTTCCTCTATTTTCCTATGTAGCCTTGCCCACACCGCCCCGTCCCCCATTATCTTATGTTGCTGTTCTAACTTGTAGATTTCCTTTGTCAGGGCAGTCGTATCTTTCAACATTTTTTTCTTTTTCTCTGAACCCACCATTATAAAAATGCCCCTTATATAAGCGGTATGGGTCTCCCAAACCGTTGCCTCGGCGACCTCCCCAGACCCATTTATTTTAAAGTACAGCTCTAGTTCTTCTTTAATTCTCTTAGCAATATCTTTATCTTGGAGCAGGTCTTCATTTAGTCTCCAGCTATTGCCCTGTTTCTGACGCTCCCCTATTTTTATCTGTAGGCACACCGGCACATGATCCGAGAGGGTCATAGTGCCAATACAAATGACCGCTTCCAGTAACCTGTGATCCACTAGAAAAAAATCTAATCTCGAGTATGTCGCATGCACAGGGGAATAATATGTATAGTAACGTACATTCTTGTGTTGCATCCTCCAGATGTCAACCAGTTGATACTGGTGCAACTTTTTTTTCCAGTTTATTCACCCACACTTCTCCTGTCCCCCGTGCATGGGACATACTATCTCTCACTGGGTCCAAGCATAAATTAAAGTCCCCTGCAATTATGGCCCCCCCTCTCTTGAATTCCTCAAACTTTGCCAGAACTTCCATTATAAATCTATTTTTCTTTTTATTTGGCCCATAGATGTTTGCCAATCAGCATTTCAAGCCATTTAGTTTACCTCTCAAAAAAAAGTATCGCCCCTCGGGGTCAGTCAGTCTTTCTTCCAGCTCGAACCTTGCTTCCTTGGCAAACCCTATGGCGACACCTTTTGCGCCCCTAGTCGGGGAGTCACTGTAAAACCATACTGGGAAATCTTTAGAATAATTTTTTTTTTTTGACATTTGCCCAACCACAGATGTGTCTCTTGAAGCAGTGCCACCTCAGCCTTCAGGAACTTCAGATCTCGCAGTATATTAGCCCGTTTTATGGGGGAGTTCAATCACCTTACATACAACTATATATATATATATATATATTATATATATACACATACTTACGAGCGCATCTCGGTGGTGCACCTCAAAAATGACAAAGCATGGGGGTTAGGCCTACGACGAGTTGAGGGTGCTCCGCTTCTATCTGCAGACCTCTCCTCGTTTAGTTCCTTCTTGTACCGGTCGCATAGGGAACTCCATCGTGTATAAACCTCTTTTCCTGCAATATATATTTAATTGTAGAAATTTGTTATATATCAAACATAACGCATGTTAGGAACAAAAGTTGAGAGAGATCTGCTCTCACCCCCACCCAAGAAACACTTCTAGGGGAGACACCAACCATTTGATTTCCCATTAGTATTGACCCCTTTCACTGCCAGTGACATGAATACAGTAATCAGTGGCTATTTTTTAACTCTGACTGCTACTGTCACTGGTCCCAAAAAAGGGGAAACAAATGCCAAAATGTCGCTATCCCTCCCACAAGTTTTTTTTTCACAAATCACCATACTAGTACAGACAAAAAAATACAAATGCCATAAACCTTTCCCAAAGACACTATATTTGTTTAGAAAAAATAAAAGAACGACATTTTTGGTTTGTAGCTTTGCACAATTGTCAGTGACGCAGTGCTGTATCACCACAAAATGGCCTGGTCATTTTTAGGGGGTAAATCTTCAGCTTGTGGTTAAAGTTTGGTTGGAATGGGAAACAGCTATGATGCATGTGTACCCTGCTACATAGACACAACAAACGTTGCACTCACCTCGGTTATTCTGTTCAGTTGCAGACATATCGTCCCAGTTTGGTGTGACATATCTGTATACTTCCTCGGCATATCCTGAGCATTATGAGTCCCATAACTCCGGTCGGGCATGCACCAGGGCTATAATGGCCTCATGGGAAATATCTTGTGCCGCCATGCTGCCTTCTCTTCTTTCCTCTATCCCTCTGAACTTTCTGTGTCATTTCCCAGGTATACCTGCTGCTTATGATGTGCTTCCTGTTGTTCTTTTTTTTCCTTGTGCTGCTCTCCACAGTTGACACAAAAGACTGTGATTACCTGCGGTTATGTGCAGATAGCTGCGCTAAATCATTCCTGGACGCAGTCAATTCTATTTTTTCTATCCGCACCGAACCGCCCGTAACTTAATCGCAGCTAAACGCAGTGTGTGAATGGCGCCATAGGAAAGCATTGTGTGCTTTTAGCTGCAGTAGAAAACTAGAAAATCCACAGCTAAAAGCACAATCCGTCCGTGTGAAAGGGGCCTTAATGCTAATGCGCAATAAGGTAATATAATCACACCAGTGATGTATCCCTTTTAAGAGTAACAACAATAATGTTCTAAAAGCAAGGCCTTGTTATATCTTCACTGGGATGTTGAAGCTCTATGAACAAGGGTCCCTCAATGTAATAGAGTGATGAGGAGCAGCATAAAATAGCTGGTGCTGTGATATAGCACTCCTCTATATGCAGGGCAGGACTTAGGGTGGTGGGGGCCCCTGGGCTTGAGTCATTTTCGGGCCCTACCCTTCTATACATATGCACAGCTCTATAAAACAGAAATAGAAAAGGACAAGGTGCGCCAGACTCAGTGCAGTATTAAAGAAATTCTGTTTAATTGGACAAGACAAAAGAGCCAAATGGCTACTCACAAAAGTAGATAATATATAAGCGTATAAGTGGGGGATACTGTACTGGTATTAGTCCTGGGTCCACAATTAATAAAAGCAATAAAAATGGATAAAATGATAAATACCGTATTTATTGGCGTATAACACCCGCCGGCATATAACACGCACCCCAAGTTTAGGAGGGAATTTTAAGGAAAAAAACTTTTAGGAGGGAAGTTTAACCACTTGCTTACTGGGCACTTAAACCCCATCCTGCCCAGACCAATTTTCAGCTTTCAGCTTTTGAATGACAATTGCGTGGTCATACAACACTGTACCCAAATGAAATTTTTATCATTTTTTTCCCACAAATAGAGCTTTCTTTTGGTGGTATTTAATCACAGCTGGGATTTTTATTTTTTGCTAAAAAAAAACAAAAAAAGATGAAAAATTTTGAAAAAAAAAAATCATGTTTCATAGTTTCTAATAAAATTTTGCAAACAGGTAATTTTTCTCCTTCATTGATATGCGCTGATGAGGCGGCACTGGTGGGCACTGATAGGCTGCACTGATGGGCATGGATAGGCACAGTTAAGGCGGCACTGATTGGCACAGTTAAGGCGGCACTGATGGGGACAGATAAGGCGGTACTGATGGGCACAGATAAGGCGGCACTCATGGCCACTGATGGGCGCTGATGGGTGGCACTGATGGGTGGCACGGATGGGTGCCACGTATAGGTGGCACTGATGGGCACTGATAGGTACCACTGATGGGCGGCACTGATAGGTGGCACTGATGTGCAGCACTGTTGTTGTGGCACTGATTGTGGGCGCTGATGGGTGGCACTGTGGGCACTGATCGGTGGCACTGTGGCCACTGATGGGTGGCACTGTGGGCACTGATGGGTGACGCTGGTGGGCACTGGTAGGTGGCACTGCTGCCTATTTCTAGGTGTCACTGCCAGGGGGCACAGACGATCGCCGTGATCGGGACTGATGTCCCTCTCAAGGCTGCCGGTGATCGGCTTTTTTTTCCTCCTCACGCCATCAGCACGAGGAGAAAAAATAGCCGATTACCGGCTCTGTTTACATCACATGATCAGCTGTCATTGGCTGACAGCTGATCATGTGGTAAGGGGTCAGGACCGACCCCTTACTCTGATCTGTGATCAGGCGAGTCTCATAGACTTGCTGATCACTGAGCGTACCGTGCGCGCCCTGCAGGAGGTGCGCAGGCCGCTCGTGCACGGGACGACGTCAATAAACGTCGTCCCGGCAATGTAGGTCCGCACTGTTGCCGTCATTTGGCAATAGCATGGATCTGAAGGGGTTAAGGAAAAAAAACTTACATTTAAATGCCCATCAATGCAGCCTTATCACTGTCCATCTGCACCCTTGTCAGTGTCATTGCAGCCTTGTCAGTGTCAGTGTAGCTTTGTCAGTGTCAGTGTAGCTTTGTCAGTGTCAGTGTAGCCTTGTCAGTGTCAGTGTAGCCTTGCTCCAGTGTCATTGCTGCCTTGTCATTGCAGCCTTTCAGTTTAAAAATGGCACCGCAGAGATACAGAGCCGGATGTCCTGAGTATCTTGGTGGCTTTCGGCCACTCTCGGCGGCTCTCTGCGGCTTTCGGCCGCTCTCGGCAGCTTTCGAAATGGGCGGGGCCTGCGGGTCCCCCTATTGGCTGGGGACCATGGGCTTGAGCCCATCCAAGCCCAATGGTAAGTCCGGCCCTGTCTATATGATTCGGATAACAGGTGTCTGCGCAGTGTTCAAGTGTGGTGTTTATGGAAGGCAATAGGATTCCTGGGCAAAGCCCCCTCACCAATCCTGTACGCATTCAGCAGTCCTCCAAAGAGCGATCAAATTATTCTACTGGCTGCAGATGTGTCACAATGGCTTTCAGTCTGCTGACCTGGTGAACCGGCCGATTCTGTGATGTTCTTCTGAAAGCACGTGGCATTCTAACCCTCTGCGCTGAAGCTGCAGGCTGTGTGCCCCTTGGTAGGCTGCAGTCCCCTCACACCAGGATGATGTTCTCACGATGGGATCCAGGAAACAAGAGGCCTTGGGTCTGGTCTGCAGATTATGTTATAGTCTCTCCCATCATTCCTGCTGTGCAGGCTGGGATTTGGAGTTCTGTCCCTTTAAATAGTCAGTGGGCAGCTTTGTGCTAGTACTTCATATTCCAGACGCCTTTTCAGCTACTGCTTGCTAAAGCCCCATTGATTGGTTCTTGTAACCGCTCTTACAATTGGCTTTCTTACTCCTGCCAATAGGGACACAGGGGAGGTTTAAGAGTGAACAGCAACTCTGTGTGAGTCAGCTCACATTACTAGATTCAGTCAGTCAGTAAAACAGGAAGAAGGAGGAGGGGGGGGAATCCCCCGCAGACTTGACAGGTTCATTTCTCCCTAACAAAAGAACCTCTGCCAGCTTGGTTGCGTTAATGTAAGTCTCAGGCTGCAGAGTTACGGGGCGCCCGCTACGTATAGTCTAGTAGGGATGAGCCGAACACCCCCCCCCCGTTTGGTTCGCACCAGAGAATGCGAACAGGCAAAAAATTCAGCAGAACACATGAACACCATTAAAGTCTATGGGACACGAACATGAAAAATCAAAAGTGCTCATTTTAAAGGCTTATATGCAAGTTATTGTCATAAAAAGTGTTTGGGGACCTGGGTCCTGCCCCAGGGGACATGTGCCAATGCTAATTTTTTTTTTTTTTTAAACTAACGTTTTTTCAGGAGCAGTGATTTTTTTAATGCTTAAAGTGAAACAATAAAAAATAAATATTCCTTTAAATATCATGTTTGGGGGGTGTCTATAGTATGCCTCTAAAGTGGCGCATTTATCCCGTGTTTAGAAACGTACCACAGCAAAATTAAATTTCTAAAGGAAAAATTGTCATTTAAAACTGATTGCGGCTGTAATGAATTGTCGGGTCTCGGCAATATAGATAAAACTCATTAAAAGAAAAAAACATGGGTCGTCCCCCCCCAGTCCATTACCAGACCCAGAATATTAAGGGGAACCCCGAACCATAATCGAAAAAAAATTGCGTGGTGGTCCCCCTAAAATCCATACCAGGCCCTTCAGGTCTGATATGAAAATCAAGGGGAACCCTGCGCTAAATTTAAAAAAAAAATGGGGTAGGCCCCCCCCCAAATACCATACCAGACCCTTATCTGAGCACGCAAGCTGACAGACCACAGGAAAAGAGGGGGGATGAGAGAGCGCCCTCCCCCCTCCTGAACCGTACTAGGCCACATGCCCTCAACATGGGGAGGGTGCTTTGGGGTCTGACCTCAAAGCACCTTGACCCCATGTTGATGGGGACAAGGGCCTCATCCCCACAACCCTTGCCCGGTGGTTGTGGTGGTATGCGGATGGGGGGGCTTATCGGAATCTTGAAGCCCCCTTTAACAAGGGGATCCACAGATCCCGTCCTATGTGAATTGGTAATGGGGTACATTGTACCCCTACCATTTCACAAAAAAAAGTGTCAAAAATGGTAAAGAAAAGAGACAGCTTGGGACAAGTCCTTTATTAAAAAATAAAAAAAATACAAATGTCCCGCGATGTAAATTCATGCCGCCCGACAGACCGAAAAAAAAAAAGTTGCAACCGTTCCGCCTTCATTGGAGGCTCCCGCCGACTGACGCTTCTTCTCTGTGACAGTTCTTGTATATCTGGGAGTGGGACCACCTGGTGACGTAAACGGGTGACCCCACCCCCTCTGATGCCATGGGGAAGCCACGGGGAAGCCCCCGTGGCGTCAGTGGGGGCGGGGTCATCCATTTACATCACTGGGTGGCCCCACCCTCAGCTATATAAGAACTGTCACAGAGAAAAAGTGTCCTTAATAAAGGACTTGTCCCAAACTTTTGGCACAGAGTTCCCCTTAAAATCCATACCAGACCTTAAGGGTCTGGTATGGATTTTAGGGGGGGCCCCTATGCCATTTTTTTTCTAAATTTGGCGCAGGGTATCTCTTAATTTCCATATCAGACCTGAAGGGCCTGGTATGGATTTTAGGGGGACCCCCACGCAATTTTTTTTTTAAATTTTGGTTCGAGGTTCCCCTTAATATTCATACCAGACCCAAAGGGCCTGGTAATGGAAAGGGAGGGAACCCTTGCTCTTTTTTTCAAGGAGTTTTATCTATATTGCCGAGATCCGACAATTCATTACAGCCGTGATCAGTTTTAATTGACATTTTTTCCTTCAGAAATTTCATTTAGCTGTGGTACTGTTCTAAACACAGGAAAAATGTGCCACTTTACAGGCATATTATAGACACCCACCAGGCACAATATTTAAAGGAATATTTCATTTTTATTATTTCACTTTAAGCAATAAGAAAAATCATTGCTCCTGAAAAAAACGGCAGTTTTAAAAAAATTTTTTTGCATTGATACATGTCTCCTGGGGCAGGACCCAGGTCCCCAAACACTTTTTATGACAACAACTTGCATATAAGCCTTTAAAATGAGCACTTTTGATTTTTCATGTTAGTGTCCCATAGACATTAATAGTGTTCCGGCAGGTTTCGAATTTGCCACGAGCACAGCATATAGTTCTCTGTTTGGCGAACAGGCGAACACCCAATGTTCAAGTTGAACTTACGTTCGACTCTAGCATCAGGCTCATCCCTACAGTCTAGTGTATATATATATATATATATATATATATATACACACTGTATATATATTCTGCATTCAGTGTAGACTATATGTACAGTGCATTTGGCGGTGTACAGTATACAATACACTTCAGGCGGTGTACATAGCATATAATATAATACAGTGTAGCCGATGTACAGTACATAATACAGTTCAGGCAGTGTACACAGTATATACAGGGCTGGTGCAAGGATTTTTGACACCCTAAGCGAAACCTCATTTTGCCGCCCCCTGCTAGCTCCACCCCTGACTACACCCCCTTTGCCCTGCCCATGTATACATCACCTTTTTAATGAAGATCCCATCAAATGCAGCCCACCAGCGCCCATTAAATGCAGCCCACCAGCGCCCATCAAATGCAGCCTCACCAGCACGCATCAATGCAGCCTCACCAGCGCCCATCAAAAGCAGCTTCACCAGCACCCATCAAAAGCAGCCTCACAAGCGCCCATCAAAAGCAGCTTCACCAGCGCCCATCAAAAGCAGCTTCACCAACGCCCATCAAAAGCAGCCTCACCAGCACCCATCAATGCAGTCTACCAGTGCCCATCAATGAATGTTTGCTTGCTTCCATTTATTCGGGAGTCGGGACACAGACACAGTCCTCCGCTGCGCCTCTGACACTGCTCTGTGCGAACAGAGCGGCGGCTGCCTGCTGATGCTGAGACTTAGTTGCTTGCTGCAGAGAGAAGAGAGTAGGAACACCAGTGGCCGGGCGCCCTAGGCAGCAGTGGGCCCTAGGCGGCTGCCTAGTTTGCCTAGTGGTAGCGCCGGCCCTGAGTATATAATACAGTGCAGCCTGTGTACAGTACATAATACAGTGCAGCCGGTGTACATATATGTACGTATATAATCCAGTGTGTACAGTTTCTAATACACTTCAGGCATTGTACACAGCATATAACACAGTGCAGCTGGTGTACAGTACATAATACAGTGCAGGCAGTGTACACAGTATTTAATACAGTGTGTACAGTTTCTAATACAGTGCAGGTGGTGTACACAGCATAAATTACAGTGCAGCCGGTGTACAGTATATAGTACAGTGAAGTCGGTGTACAGTATATAATACAATGTAGTGCGGTGTGAAAAAAAAAATCCCCATCATGTCCGGAAGGCCACCAAGGAGAGGCAGACGCTCAAAGGCCACTAAAAGAGGACAAACAGCCTGTCAGGAGACTAGTAGACCAGACTGTGTGGACTGCACAGAGATAACCCAAACGCATGTAAATGAATAAATAATATTTATTAAAAATAAGTGATAACTCAGAAAATACAAACAGTGCAAAACCAACACAACAAACCCACAGCAAACAATAGTATATACCGCAAGGGGCAATACCGGAATCACAGATGTCAGCCAGGCCAGGGTCATACACAGGAGGTCAGCAGATGGGTAAGGACGGGAAACCAGCAGGAAGGGGAGAGGATGGATGGTAAAGCTGCAGGGTAGGGATCCAAGGGAATCAGGAGGGACAATAACAGGATGGGCCTGGGATAGGGATCGGATCGGATCAGAGCAGAGCGGGACAGAGCAGGTTCACAAACAGGATACAGGCAACGAGGTCAAGGCACAGGGAGAAAGATACCAAGGCGAGCATGTGAGGGCTTGCCGGGTATTAATAGGGCTGACTATAATTGGCTTCAAGTCACACCTGAGCGCAGGGAATGTTGTCTGCTCCATACTGCCAGGATCCATCCGCTGGTGGACATCAGTACTGCGGCCAAAAGATGAAATGACACCAGCAGGGAAATATTCTCCTGACAGTTCAACACTGCCAGGAGACACCTGCTGGTGGACCCCAGTACTGCATGCCAAACGATATATCTTACCAGCGGATGGACCCTTTCCTGACACAGCCTCTGTGTCTACAGCATATAATACAGTGCAGCCGGTGTACAGTATATAGTACAGTGCAGTCGGTGTACATTATATAATACAATGTAGTGTGGTGTGAAAAAAAAATCCCCATCATGTCCGGAAGACCACCAAGGAGAGGCAAACACTCACAGGCCACTAAAAGAGGGAAAACAGCCTCTGTGTCTGCAGTGAAAAGTGTTGGTCGCGGACATGGTGTTTCCTCTGCAGGTG
Source organism: Lithobates clamitans (assembly GCA_037952925.1). Taxonomy (NCBI): domain Eukaryota; kingdom Metazoa; phylum Chordata; class Amphibia; order Anura; family Ranidae; genus Lithobates; species Lithobates clamitans. The sequence continues at coordinate 1,870,388 of JBBGZY010000033.1, read as the reverse complement.
GGGCACGCTTGTCCTTTTTTTTTGCTGCTGGCCGTGTTATTGAGCCACAGCATGCAGAAGAGTTGCTGGAGTGGATAACCAAGCCATCTTCATCCTCCTCATCCTCTGTCACCCAGGCTCATACTAGTTTTCCTTCCAAAGCAGCTGCCAAAGTGGACTATTCCACTGGCTCCTTGTCCACAGTTACTCCTTCCGTAGCCCCACCATCATGCAGAGAGGAGTCACCAGAATTATTCTACCATAGTTTCGGAACACACAGGAGGAAGAGCAGCAGTCTTCAAGGGATGGTCTTCAGTCCCCAGAAACCCAAGGAGTTGTACGTGGCTGGGAGGAGGTAGTTCCTGACAATGTCATCCTTAGTGACCCAGAGGACTCAGAATCTCACGCTTCTACTTACGCTGCATGGGCTCCCCGATTGTGCAAAGCCTGCAAAAGGACCCCAGGATTCGCAGTATCAAGAAGAGGGATCATTACTGGCTGGCAACCCTTCTTGATCCATGTTACAAGGGTAAAGTTGCAGAGGTCATTGTGCCTTCGAAGAGGGAGCAGAGGATGAAACTTCTTCAGGATGGCTTGAAGAAAAGTTTGTGTGACACCTTTGCAGACCCTGGGAGGTTACCATTTCCTGGTGCTGGACAACGTGTTTCTGAGGCTTTGTTCGGTCAGAGGAAGAGCAGTGGGAGAAGGTGGTTGGCTGACCAAAGCCTTTAAAAATTTTTTAGTCCTCAGCGCCCAGGGCTGATTGGTTCAAGCAACCATCGGCAGCATCTGCATTATATGGTGCAGGAATATCTAGGGTCAAGAGCAGACTTGGAGACCTTTCCAAATGAGTATCCACTGGGTTATTGGGTCTTGAGGATGGACCACTAGCCAGAACTTGCTCAATATGCAATTGAGCTACTGGCCTGTCCTGCATCCAGCGTGCTTTATAAACGCACATTCAGTGCTGCTAGAGGGTTTGTAATGGATCAAAGAGTGCGCTTGTCCACAGACTCCGTTGATAGGCTCACAGTTATAAAAATGAATCAGTCCTGGATCAGTAGCTATCAAGCACCTGATGCTGATGTAACTGATTGAATTTGCTAGGGATCTGGGATCCCTTGAAGACTGCCTATGATGCTAATCCTATTTTGGAATCTTGATGATGCTAGCTTTCAACAATATTTTGGGTTTAGGGCACCACCAACACCCAAGGCCCAATTTGTTTGCCCCTGTTTGACAGGGGCATGTAATTATTTTTGAAATAATATATAACAGCAGGGCCCATCCCTGTGCCCAACAAGAGTAACTGTGAGGGGTTACAGTGTTCTGGCACCACCAACACCCAATTTGTCTGCACCTGTTTGACTGGGGCATGTAATTACAATTTTTTAAATATGTTTTAACAGCAGGGCCCGTTCCTGCACCCAACAAGAGTAACTGTGAGGGGTTACAGTGTTCTGGCACCACCAACACCCAAGGCCCAATTTTTCTACACCTGTTTGACTGAGGCATGTAATTACAATTTTTGAAATAATATTCAACAGCAGCAGGCATCACTGGCTCCCACTGTTTTCAAAGTCAGTGAACCAAGGAGGAGAGAGAGGGCCAAGCCGTGGCTCCATGTCTGAATGGACACAGAGCAGCGGCTCGGCTTGGGTGCCTCCATAGCATGCTGCTTGCTGTGGGAACACTCGGAAGGAGGAAGGGGCCAGAAGCTTTGGCGAGGGACCCGAGAAGAGGAGGATCGGGACTGCTCTGTGCAAAACCATTACACAGAGCAAGTAAGTATGACATGTTTGTTATTTTTAACCACTTCAATACCAGGCACTTAGACACCTTCCTGCCCAGGCCAATTTTCAGCTTACAGCGCTTTCGCAATTTGCGCGGTCATGCAACACTGTACCCAAACAAATTTTTTAGCATTTTGTTCCCACAAATAGAGCTTTCTTTTGGTGGTATTTGATCACCTCTGTGGTTTTTATTTTTTGTGCAACAAAAAAAAAGTTTTTCTTTGTTTCTGTTAAAATTTTTTGTAAATAAGTAAGTTTTCTTCTTCAATGACGGGCACTAATACGGCTGCACTAATGGGCACTGATACAGCGGCACTGATGGGCACCGATGAGGTGGCACCAATGAGGTGGCACTGACGGGCACTGATGATGGGCACTGATAGGCGGCATTGATGGGCACTGATAGGTGGCACTGATGGGCACTGATAGGTGGCACTGGTATGCGGCACTGATGGGCACTCATAGGTGGCACTGATGGGCACTCGGAGGTGGTATTGATGGGTACTTATGGGTGGCACTGATGGGAACTTATGGGTGACATGGATGGGCAGTGATAGGTGGGCACTGATGGGCAAGGGTGGGCACTGACAGGTGGCACCGATGGACACTGATGGGTGACACTGATGACACTGATTGGTGGCACTGATGACACTAATGGGTGGCATTGCTGGGCATCACTGAAATATAATGGTGCCAGTCAGTGCCCATTTGTGGGCACTGATTGGCACAGATCTGGCATAATTTGCACATGTGGATGGCAATGGGGTACATACCTGGCCATCCACATGTTGCCCCCTTCCCTGGTGGTCCTGGCGGCTTCCCTGGTGGTCTAGTGCGGGCATCCGAGGGGGGACTGCGCTGATAAACAAACAATCAATGCAGACCCCTCCTGTCAGGAGAGCCGCCGATCGGCTCTCCTCTACTGGCGTCTGTCAGATGCGAGTGAGGAAAAGCCAATCAACGGCTTTTCCTATTGACATAGGCTCTTTACCAAGATCAGTGGAGCGGTCTGTCAGACTGACACACCGCTCCACCGATCGCCGCGATGCGCACCCCCACGGGCCCATGGAGGCATTTTATCCTGCTGGTCGTCATATGACGCCCAGTCAGGATAACTGAACCACTGCCCGGCCGTCAATCTGCTATAGGCTGGGCGAGAAGTGGTTAAACAAAAGAAAACAATATTTTAATATCACTTTGAGTTCTCTATGCTTGACCGGATGTCAATATATTCTATACCCTCCTATTTCTCTGATTTCAAACTACTTACTAATTTCTTTCCATGTGTAGCGCTTACCCCCGAAGTCGCTGCTGATTTAATTTGGGTCTTTGCCATCACCCTCTTATCTGTATTTCCACCAGACACCGGATTTAGAGTCTGTATTAGGCCTTGCGCCCACCAATGTATTCACCAGTCACTAAATTCTGTTTTCATTGCTTTATTGCAAAACTTTTGAAGAAGTAGGAGTAAAGAGGTAGAAAAAGAGTTGCAGGAGGGTTCAGATACCTTATGCAGATCACTGAGGAGTTTGAGATCCTGAAGACAAACACACCTTCAATCTACGGATCTTGCCCACCCGGATAGGCCTCTCTCACTGACCTAGCAGCCGAAATGGCACACGGACGAAAAGTCTCTGCCACAGACTTGAGAAGAACAGAAATGTTTGAACAATCCTCTGCCACAGGATTTAGTAGTAGTTGAACAGCAAACACAGTACCAGAACCTTTAAGCCGACCTGGCAGTACTGTGCGGTAAGTTAGTTAGGATGCATCCTCCAATTGAGTGACCAGGCTCTTCTTGAGATACCAGTCTTCCGCACGGTCCTCTCCAAGATGAGTCCTCCCCTGGATCTTTCAATTGCTTGGCTTCTTCCTGCAGGACAGACAGCACAGGACCACCTCTGAACCAACAGGCCCCAGATGACTTCTGGACCTACTTGTAGTAACATAGCCTCGGGCCAGCATGGTCCCAAGACAGGAAAGAAGTTGTCACATACCTTAGGCCAGGAGGGCCAGGAGGCAAGAGCCAAAGAAAATGGCGTCTGCCCCTTAAGTACCCTCTCCCAGAATGCACAGCGGTGGACCACCTCTGCTGGGTTACTTCTGAGAAAGAAGAGCACTCAATACACTTCAGCATGTTGCTCTTCCAACACTGGCCTGTGATCACAATGACACCTACAGACGACAGTGTGAAACTACACGCAACACAGCCAATGCTGGTACAGAAGCTAATTTAGCCACAGATTAAATCTGAACTATATACAGAACAGATAACCCCCTAAATTTACATGCAAGCGCCTGATCAACAGGAGCAGGGCGCTACACATGTTTTAAAATGGAGCACATGATTAACATGGATTGCTTGCACCTTAGTAATATGCTGTATTATGCATAACGCTTGTATTGGACTTTGCTTTGACATGTATTTGTCTTGATTACTTTTTCTTGTCCATGAAAATGTGTTCTTGCTTAACTGGTAAACTTCTTATTTTTCTTATTTTTATTGGAATAAAAAAACCGACCTAACACATATGTTAGTATGTTATTAAGTAGATATTGGATTAAGAAAGGCTTCTGACACAGTACAACTGCCCTGTCAGATTTTTGCCCCTTGATCAGCACTGATCAGAAAGTCCCGGAGCAAAGGAACCTTAGTGTATGGACCACATGACTGGAGGACGCTGGGGGATAGATACACTAGGAAATCAGGTGCAGGAAATGGCAATATGAGGTGGACATAGGGCCGTGCTAACCAGCTCGTCCTGTGTCTATTAGTGGGGCCGGGGGGCGGAGCCAGTCATTCAGGCACGTGCAGGAGAAGACGTAACACACAAGCAGTAGTTTGTGCTGTTACCTCTTATGCAGAACCTGGTTAGGCTCATCGTGCATCTGCGCTCTTAAGCAGCACTGCTCGGGCTGCAAGAGTTTGCAGAGCGGCTAGCGGAGATGCGACCTGGGGAAGGTAGAGCGGCTCCCCCTCCCCCCTCCCACCCTACACGCCGATCGCGCAGACGTCGCGGCCTCCGGCGCATTTTTTAGGCCGGATCAGCATCCCAGGGCGAGTCGCCACCTAGGGAGTCCGGTCCCTGACCCTCCAGGGCCCCAAGCTAAGTGGCATAACCCTGCTTCGGCCGGGGGGATCGGGGAGGAGTCCACAGAAATGCTGAGCCGTGGCCAGGAGGGTGCCGTCCCTGTCCCCGTTGCGGCCTTGTGCAGCGGTGGAGCAGGAGTCGGCAGCTGCGAGTGTGGGGCCTTCAGCCCTGCGGGGCGCAGTAGCTAGTATGGAGCTGGCGAGGGCCCCTCCCCCAGGACGGCTGCGGCCATCACGAGAAGAAGCGGAGGCCGGGATGGGATGGCGTCAGTTACGGAGCAGCATCTGCTGGCAAGCAGAAGTCCCCGCGATCCCGTCTTATAGTGTTGAAGGTTCTAATCCATGTGAGAGTACATTTTCATGGTGGTTGCCGCGCGCCCGGCAGTGGGGGTTCCACAGGTAAGTACAGGGTGAGCGCCTCTCCACCGGCTGGGGCTGGGGTTTCCCAGGTGAGTATGGACGGGCCTTCCAGTTTGGGGGGGTTGACGGTTGAGGGGGTTCGTCTGGCAGACACAGCTCAATGTGAGGTCTACGTTTGCTACGAGGGCCCCCCTTTTGTGCTCACTTAAAGTAGGAGATGAGGGAGAAGATTTGGAAGGTGATTACGTGGCGATATTGTCGCTGCTGCCGCTAGAGGAATTTCATTTGAATACGGTCAAACCAGATGTGAGCAAAGCGGTGGAAGAGGAGTAGTGGCATTATCGCCCTATTCCACGTACTTAAAAAAGGGAATGCAGGCGTTTAATGGCGAGCGTTAAAAAAGTGCTAGAGAATTGTTCAGCTTTATTCGGCTAGCTTGTTCAATTAGTCAGGTCCAGAGGGCCCCAAGCCTCTTTGCCATTCTGGCCAGGAAGCGCAAGGGGTGCTGTTGGCAGTTCAACAAGGGCATTTGCAAATTCGTGGGATCATGTTTTCACCACGAGAGGTTGGGCTGTGGAGGTGCTCATTCCTTGTCCATATCTAAGTAAGTATCTGAACAGGGGAGCGGCGCATACGCCGTGGTTGGGTTTTAAGTAGGGGTTCCCGTTTCCCAGCATGTTGGTGGAATTGCCTCTTGTCTCAGCCAACCTGCATTCAGCAAAAGAAATATCCGGGCGTGGTTTCTAGTAAACCGCGAAGGAGGTATCTTTGGGGTAGGATGGCGGGTTCGTTTGCGAGGCTGCCATTGGGGGTCCTGGTGGTTTCGCTGTTGGGGGTACCGAATCAGTTTAGGCTTATTCTCCACTTTTCCCACCCTGTGTGAACGACGAGATTGATGCTGCACTTTATACGGAGTATTATGCATCCTTTGACAAAGCAGTGCGGTGGGTTCAGCAGTTTGGTAGGGGGGCGTTGATTCAATGTCCGACATTGAAGTGGCTTTCAGTCTGTTGTTGGTACATCCGGATAGTGCACGTTTGTTGGGGTGGGGTTGAGAGGGAGAATATTTTGTGGATGCCTGCCTATGGGTTGCGCTATCTCACTGTCCGTATTTCGAGTTGGTCAGTTCTTTTCTGGAGTGGGTGGTCAAGGTTTTTCAGGTCCTTGCTTGATTTTAAAAAATCTGAATCTACACCTAGAATAGAGATGAAATAGTGGCGCTAGCCCCACTAATTGTGGGAATAAGACAAATGATGACACACACACTGGTGACGTGGAATGTACTAAGAGTGCACTCAAAAAAAATATTTAAATAATGATGAATTCAATAGAATGGATAAAAATAAATGCGTTTCACCAAACAAGTCTATATCGACTACTGGTGTAGTGTAAAGTTGCACACGCAAAAATATATATATAAAGTAATATATATAAAACCCCTGGTAAAGTATAACACCAAAACCAAGTAAATAAATGAACAGTGATAATATAACACAAAAATAATTAAAGATGCAAAATGAGTGAGAAGTCAATACTATTAACACCTCGTGATGAATGTGTAAACTGGTATCGTGATACCAGCTCTAAAAGCCTCAAAAAACCAGGCTACAAGGATGAAGAAAAAAACTAAAACAAAAAAAACAGTATGGAACAGTATGGATCTCAATGTAAAATAGTAAAAGTGAAAAATGAAAGTCCACATATGATGTGAAAGATGGGAAGGAAATTCCAAAAGTGAGGGTGTCTTCACTCCACAGTGCTGCAATCCAAATGTCCACCACAATGTGCGGGTTAACAAGCGAACAATGTTATCCACCGCTATGTAATCCAGACACTCTCCTTAGGATGGTATTTCACATAAGAGATGAGAAGAAATGCTCCAATAGAGTGATACCGTTTAAAAAGGATTTGTTCAAAACCAAAACAAATGCTAATACACTCACATGGTAGATAAAATCAATGGGCAGATCAATTCATAGCAGCCAGATAACATCATAGCAAAACATGCAGCAAACACTGACTCAGCAACACATGGCTACGGTGGACCCAGGGAGCATGAACGCTGACGATCGTCTCACCAGCCCACAGCAGACGGTCCTCCGCGCTCCTCCACTGACCCTCGCTCCGTGCCCGTCACTCCTTCCTCTAACACATGTGTAGGATTGCCGTGTAGCCACGCCCTGACATGTTTCGTCACTGGGACTTAATCATGGGGTTAGCTACCCGGCAAAGCAATCATAGATTTATGCAAATTGACAGTTCCGTGGGCGGACGCCAATCGCTCTGCGTCCACGGAACTGTCAATTTGCATAAATCTATTATTGCCTTGCCGGGTAACCAACCCCATGATTAAGTCCCAGTGATAAAACATGTCGGGGTGTGGCTACACGGCAATCCTACACGTGTGTTAGAGGAAGGAGTGACGGGCACGGAGCGAGGGTCAGTGGAGGAGCGTGGAGGACCGTCTGCTGCGGGCTGGTGAGACGATCGTCGGCGTTCATGCTCCCTGGGTCCGCTGTGGCCGTGTGTTGCTGAGTCAGTGTTTGCTGCACATTTTGCTATGATGTTATCTGGCTGCTATTAATTGACCTGCCTATTGAATTTATCTACCATGTGAGTGTATTAGCGTTTGTTTTGGTTTTGAATAAATCCTTTTTAAATGGTATCACACTATTGGAGCATTTCTTCTCATCTCTTATGTGAAATACCATCCTAAGGAGAGTGTTCGGATTACATAGCGGTGGATAACATTGTTCGCTTGTTAACCCCCATAAGAGTGGGTTGAGGCTTTTCCCGGCCAAACACGAGAGTGGGAGGCCTTAACAGCTGGTGAGATTGAAATTCACAAGGGAGTGGAATCACGTCCCTGAGGTGTGGTGGACATTTGGATTGCAGCATTGTGGAGTGGAGACAACACTTTTGGAATTTCCTTCCCATCTTTCACATCATATGTGGACTTTCATTTTTCACTTTTACTATTTTACATTTAGATCCATACTGTTTTTTTTTTTTGTTTTAGTTTTTTTCTTCATCCTTGTAGCCTGTTTTTTTGAGGCTTTTAGAGCTGGTATCATGATACCAGTTTACACATTCATCACGAGGTGTTAATAGTATTGACTTCTCACTCATTTTGCATCTTTAGTTATTTTTGTGTTATATTATCACTGTTCATTTATTTACTTGGTTTTGGTGTTTTACTTTACCAGGGGTTTTATATATATATATTACTTTTTATATATATATATATATATATATATATATATATATATATATATATATATATATTTTTGCGTGTGCAACTTTACACTACACCAGTAGTGGATATAGACTTGTTTGGTCACTTGAAACGCATTTATTTTTATCCATTCTATTGCATTCATCATTGTTTAAATATTTTTTTTGTGTGCACTCTTAGTACATTCCACGTCACCAGTGTGTGTGTCATCATTTGTCTCATTCCCACAATTAGTGGGGCTAGTGCCACTATTTCATATCTATTCTAGGGGTAGATTCAGATTTTTTATTCACAGTTTTTAAAAGTGGCAGCTTTTCATTTTTATCTCTCACTATTTAGAGTGCAGTGGTAGTAGGACGGGTCTGGGCGGTTTATACTTGTTCACCTACAGTTTTCATCCTTGCTCGATTTTGCAATCTGGATTATTGGCCTGTTATAGGCCCTCCGGACGTACGGCCTTGTCTTATTTTGTTGGCCACTATTCAACATGTTTTTCCGTGTTTTTGGTGTTACGTTGGGCAGATCAAGATGTAGGGTCCTGTGACGGTGTTAACAAAAAATTTTGGGTATCATTGTTGATCCTGATTTTATGGTGTGTCGGTTACCAAGTGATAGGCTATAAGATCTCCGTGGGTTGGTGGTGCCATGGCTCGTCGCGCTAAGGTGAAGTGTCGGGACTTTTAGCCATTGTTAGGGAAGCTCAACTTGGCCGCATTATGCCGGGGGGAGGGTATTCTGCAGGCGCTTGGCGGCTGTTGCGGCGGGGGTCTCTGCCCCGTATCACTTTACTTTGTTCGGATAAGACGGGTTCATAGGGAAGATTTGCAGGTGTGGAAGGTGTTTCTGGAGCTGTACAACGGCAGTCGTTCTGGTTGCCTCCGGCGGTACAGGTGAGGGAACGTGAGCTGTTTACGGACGCCGTAGGGTCTGTAGACATTTTGGCTTATTTTCAGGGGTGGTGGTGCCCAGACCGGTGGCCAGATTAGTTGGCGGGGTCCGCGGTGCTTGGGAATTTAATGTTATTGGAATTGTTCCCCATAGTGTTGGCAGTGGAACTTTGGGGTGGGTTGTGTAAGAACCAGAGGGTTCGTGTTCATTGAGATAACATGGGGGTGGTACATGCGATTAACTCTTGGTCAGCTCGTCTTTGCCTGTAGTTCGTTTGGTACGCCATTTGGTACGGTGTCTAACAAGTAATTTTGTTTCATCTGCTGCGCATATCCAGGGGTTCGAGAATGAGGTGGCTGATGCGCTTTCTCGCTTGCAGTGGGACACTTTCCGTCGGTTGGCACCGGAGGCGGAGCCGATAGGGATCCTGTTCTCTAGTGGTTTATGGTTGCACGTTCTGGCGCTGTGATGTCGCTGGTTCGGCGGGCGGTAGCAGAATCCACCTGGCGGTCTTACGAGCGGGTTTGGTGGGAGTGGCCTTAGCTGGTGAGTGACATTGGTGATTGTGCTAGCAGTGGCGATAGGCTCAATACGTTTCTTTAATTTTTGGTAGGAGCTGTGAAGGAGGGGTGTCTGTTGGGTCCTGGTATTACAAGATGGCCGTTTTGGCAATTTGTTTAAATTGGTGGGTTTAGAACGTTATCCAGGCTTTCATAGTGAGTAAGGCTTTTAGGGGTTGCAGGAAGGGGCACTCTGGCCCTTATTCCAGTACGTCCAGTGTCGCGGGAATTTTGCAGGTGTTATAGGGGTGTTGCCCCGGGTTCGTTTTTCACCTTTGAAGTTCAGCTGTTTCAGACGACTTTTGTGGTGGCAGTAGGAGTGGGTGAATTGGTCAGCCCTTCCGAATCAGTAGCGGTGGTTCGGATGTCCTGGATGTCTCGGGATAAGGTGAGCTGGTTACGCTCCTTGTTCGCAAATCTAAGACGGATCCTTTCGTCAAAGGGGTCAGGGTTGGATTGGGTAGGGCTTCTGGGCCGGCCTTCGGCCTGGTCACAGTACTTTGGGAGTGGTCGGGGATACGGTCTCCTGGTGGGGGGGCCCTGTTTATTCATGAAGATGGGTGGCCTTTGGCCAGGTATCATTTTGTAGCAGTGTTCAAACTATGCCTGAAGGTGGGGGGGGGGTTCTCTGTGAAGGATTATTCGTCCCATTCATTTAGAATTGGGGCGGCGACTGAGGCATCGCAATGGAGTTAATGATCATATCTACAGCGTGTTGGGCGTTGGGAATTGCATCGGTTCGAGTGTAGATTCGCCCACTGGTGCTTCCAGTGTCTGTGTTTTTTGTTTGTTCTGTGGGCTGTTTCTTTTTTTTTATTATCAAAATTTTTTATTTTTCTTTTATAAATACAACTTATCAGTTCATCATTGAAAACTGTACAATTACAAAACATTCATTCCACGATCTAACATGTATAACCCTCCACCCTAAATAATAAAGAAAAAAAGAAAGGAGGAAAGAGAGAAAAAAAAAAAAGGGGGAGAGGGGGGAGTTCCTCAATTCTCTCCCTTCTCACCCTCAATTTGTTTAAATGAAAGTCAATTAATTACGTCTCCTCTTCCTTGAAATTAACCTTCATTCTACCATACCCCCCTAGCCCCTTATATTCTAGTACATATGGTCAAATCTTATCCTCTTCCCTTTCAAAAAACAAAAAAAAACAAAACCTGTGTAAGTGCCCTTATCCTCCACTATGTTCCCCCCAAAAAACAAAGAGTAAGGGGTAATAATAACCACTTTCATATTAACCCTTTGTGAGAAAAAACAAAAACAAAGAAAATTGTGTATAAGGCCTTTCTTGGCCATATTATCAAACAAAAAAAAAATATCAGTGAAAGTGAAGTGCCCTTATCGTCCACACTAATCCCTCCGAAAAACAAAAAGGAGTAAGGGGTTAATAATAACCACCTTCTCCTTTACCCTTGTGAGAAAAAAAAAAGCGATTGACAAGTTTGTGTAAGAGGCCATTATTGGCCATATTATCACCCAAGAAAAATACGAACCCTTGAAAAAAGCCCTTCGGCCACAATATCTCCCCCAAAGAACTAGAGAGTAAGGGGCTACTAGTAACCACCTTCTCATTAACCTTGAGAGAAAAAAAAAATGTCCCTAAATAGATAGGATCAGTATTCAAATTATTCAAAATTCCACTTCTGTGTCACCCTCTTAAGCTATTCAAAGTCCCTGGGGACTACACCACTTTCTAATCTCACCTACTTCATGGTACTTCCCTCCTACCCTAACTCTGTGGTATAATGTACCCACCCTGCCCATATCTTTTCGAATTTCCCTTGTTGGTCCTTCACTACATGGACCCATCTCTCAGCTTCCATTATTGAATTAACTTCCTTCCTCCAGTCCATTAGAGTAGGGCAGTGGGTCTGTCACCTTCTGGTGCTTCCAGTGTCTGTGTTTTGTTTGTTCTGTGGGCTGTTTCTGGGGCTGTGTATGATGGGTAGTGTGTGTGGGATTGGTTTTGTGTTTATGTTCCTGCTGTGTTTTTGTCTTCCAGTCCCAGAGTGTATGATGTGTATCCAGGGCCATTCTTACATGCACTGGGGGGCAACAGGGGCATTGGTGGGGAGAGAGAGGAGACAGTTGGGTTCCCCCTGGACATAGGCCATGGTACGGTGGTTAGGTATAACAGGTATGTGGTGGCCCAGAGTACTGCAAACAGTTCAGCAATACTGTCACGTACCTGGTTGGAGGCCGAAATGCCGAGAGGGCTCCCCTTGCGGCTGAGTGCAGTACACCCCTGAAGTTGGGTACAGAGGGTGTAGTGCCCAGAGAAGCACAGATTGTCAGATGGATTCCAGAGAGAAGAGCTGGTGGGCACCAAAAGGACACCGGGTAATACAGGAAACACAGTTGGGCTAAAGTCTATAAGAATCCTCGGTAATACTTGGCAAGGTGTGCACAAGGAACAGTAGTGGAAGCCAGGCCAGGGGTCAAACACAGTAGATCTGACAGGAGGAAGAGGCAGGTTGCAGAAACAGGGACAAGCCAAAGGTCTGGCATCAGGAAGCAGGCAGGAACAAGTACTGTAGCAAAGTCCATAATACAAGCCGGGATCAGGTACTGGAGAGGACAACAAGTCGGTAAATCAAGCCAGGGGGTCAAACCAGGAGAGCAGATCAGACAGGTCAGGAACAAGCCGGGTCACAACAGGAATCCAAATAGTAATTGCACAGAGGCTCAGGAACACAGGAAGACTGACAAACCAGCAACTGCAGACACTAGCAGACTTCCTTATATAGGCCCATGTGACCTGCTGGTAGAGATACTGGGTCCTAAAGTCCTTCTTCTGCCAGAGATGTTGGGTCCTAAAGTCCTTCTCCTGCCATAAGTGCTGGTAGAGATGCTGGGTCCTAGAGCCCTTCTTCTGCTGTTGGTTCCTTGACAACTGGCACTATTGCTAGTTCTCCTACGGCCATTTCCCTGACAGTGCCCCCCCCCCAAGGGGCAGCCTCCTGATGCCCCAACGGGCCAATGCTTCGGGATGTCTGCTGTGAAAGTCCCGCACAAGTCTAGAATCATGCACATTGTTTGCAGGCTCCCAGGAATTGTCTTCGGGAGGGTACCCCCTCCATTTGATTAGATACTGGACCTACCTACCCCTCCTCCGGCAATCCATAATGGCTTCGACCTCAAATTCTGTTTCCCCTTCTACCAATACTGGAGGTGGAGGTGGCTCTTCTCTTCCAGGGAAGGGACTGGGTACAGCTGGTTTAAGCAGGGAGATGTGGAACACTGGATGGATCTTGTAAGTATTGGGTAGTGCCAGCTCAAAAGCCACTGGATTTATCTCTCTTTTGATTTCAAACGGACCAATAAATTTGGGTCCTAGCTTCCGGGAGGGACACGAGAGCTTGACATTTACTGAAGAAAGCCATACCTTGTCCCCAATCTTAAAGACAGGATTCTCTCGTCTTCTTTTATCATGGAATTTTTTATAGTCCTCTTGGGCTTTTCGCATGGCCTCCTGAAGCAACTTGTATTGAATGAACCTTAATCGATCCTGGACAGCGGGAGCAGATGTTTCAGATATAGTATTTGTAAGGAAGGAGGGATGGAATCCATAGTTCGCCCAGGAAGGGGACTGATTGGTTGCTGCATGCAAAGAGTTATTATATGCAAACTCAGCACAGGGAAGAAGGGAGATCCAGTCATCCTCTCGAGCAAGTACAGAAACATTGAAGGTACTGTTCTAAGGTCCGGTTAGTCCTCTCTGTTTGACCATTGCTCTGAGGGTGGTAAGCTGAGGAAAGACACACTTCTATTGATAGAGACTTGCAGAGATCCCTCCAGAACTTGGAGGTGAACTGTACCCCTCTATCTGAGACAATACTATATGGTAATCCATGTAATCTGACAATCTCTTTAATGAACATGTTTGCTGTGTCTAAAGCGGAGGGTGTGCCAATCATCGGAAGGAAGTGTGCCATTTTGGAAAGGCGGTCTACCACCACCATGATGGTGGTGCATCCCCCAGAGGGGGGCAGGTCTACTATAAAGTCCATGTATATTTCTTTCCAGGGTTGTTCAGGAATGGGTAATGGCCTCAAAAGTCCCCATGGCTTAGCATTGGAACCCTTGTTGCGCTGACAAATGGTTCAAGAGTTCACATACTTTCTGCAGTCCTGTCTTAGGCTGGCCCACCAAAATGAGCGCTGAACAAGTTCAGTGGTTCTTCGTATCCCAAAATGCCCGGCAAGTTTATGGTCATGTGACATTTTTAGAACTTGGAGTCTGACTGGCTGGGGAACAAAAATTTTATCCTGGTGCCACAAAAATCCATCTTGGTTTCTCAGTGAGGACACTTCTGATCCAGAGCACTGGGTTGAGGCTTGCTTGATTAAGGTCTTTAAGTCAGGTTGAATAAGCAAAAAATTCTGGATGGATAGGATCGTACTTGGCTCTGTCGTTTCTGGGGTGTGTCAGGCTAGAGCATATAACAGGTAACAGTTCAGGTGTTCTGAATATGCAAAGAGTTCAAAGAACAAGAGCACATACCATGAGCAGGTCAGAGCAGAGCAGGTCAGCTGGGACTTGTAGTTCACCGCTGTAGATGTTTGCTGGACCTTGTAGTTCACCGCTGCAGATGAGGATAGATGGTGTCTGGTGTTTGTAGTTCACCGCTGCAGGTGAGGATAGATGTCTGGTGCTTGTAGTTCACCGCTGCAGATGAAGGTACTCGTAGAATCAGGCAAAACGTAGTCTAGGCAAGCTGGGTCATACACAGGAAGATCAGAGTCAAAACGGTACCGAATCAGAAGCAAGCAAACAGGGTGAAACGAGCCGGGTCATACACGAAATACACAGAGCAGATATCAACTGGATCAAACACAAGGTAAACTCTAACACGAGCAATGATTGAATGCTGATGCAAGTTATTTAAAGGTCAGCTGGCCAATCATTGTTGTTTCCCAGGTAAAGGCTGTGTCAGGTGAGTTGTGCTGGGTCCTAAAGGGATCCTAGTACTGACAGGGTGTCCGGAAACATTCGGGAGTGTGCATCTGCTTTCCCATTCCTGGAACCTGGCTGATATGTAAGATGGAAATTGAACCTGGAGAAGAACAGAGCCCAGCGGGCTTGCTGGGGTCTTAAACGTTTGGCTGTCCTGAGGTACTCCAGGTTCTTATGGTCTGTAAAAATCATAATGGGATGAGCGGCACCCTCCAATAAGGACCTCCATTCTTTTAAGGCAGATTTAATGGCCAGAAGTTCTCTATCTCCCACATCATAATTTCTCTCTGGTGGGCTCATCTTTCAAGAGAAAAAGGCTACGGCGTGAAGAAGAGCCTTAGGCCCCTGCCGTTTGGACAGGATTGCCCCTGTAGCTACTTCAGAGGCATCCACTTCAAACACATAAGGCAGGGTCGGATCTGGGTGCTGTAGGATTGGTGCGGAAGTGAACAGATTCTTTAATTTGTCAAAGGCTATCTGGGCTTTTGGAGACCACTGGAACCGGACCTTCTGGTAGGTTAACTGAGTGATGGGTGCTATGGTGGTGGAGAAATCCTTCACAAACCTCCTGTGGAAGTTGGAGAACCCCACGAAGCACTGAACACCTTTCTTGTCGGAAGGAGCTGGCCAGTCTAGTATTGCTTCCGCCTTCTTTGGGTCCATTGCAATTCCTTCTGTGGAGATGATGAGACCCAGGAATTGAATAGATGTTTTTTCAAATTCACATTTGTCTGCTTTGACATATAGTCCATGTTTTCTAAAGGTTGAGAGCACCTTTTTTACGTGAATTCGATGAAGCTCCAAAGAGGCAGAGAAGATGAGGATATCATCGAGGTATACGATTACAAAATTATCAAGGAACTCCCGAAAAATGTTGTTCACTAGATGCTGGAACGTGGCTGGGGCGTTGCATAACCCGAATGGCATCACAAGGTATTCGAAGTGGCTGAACCGTGTCCGAAATGCTGTTTTCCACTCATCACCCTGGCGTATACGTACAAGGTTATAAGCGCCCCTCAGATCCAATTTATTGAAAATCCAGGCGGTTCGGAACCTTCGAAAGAGTTCAGGAATGAGAGGCAGTGGATATCTGTTCTTTACAGTGATCTTATTGATTTCTCTGTAATCTACACACGGCCGCAATGTGCCATCCTTCTTCTCCACGAAGAATATACCCGCCCCAGCAGGAGAAGAAGAGGGTCAGATAAACCCCTTTTCAAGGTTCTCATGAATATATACTCGTAGGGTCTCCAGCTCATTTTCAGATAGGGGGAAGATTCGTCCAAACGAGATCTTGGCCCCCGGGAGCAGTTCAATTGGACAGTCATAAGGCCGGTGAGGTGGGAGGACATCGGCCTTTTTCTTGTCGAAGATGTCTATAAACTTATGATAAGCTGGAGGAACATGCTGGAGATTACTGAGAGCAGGTTGCACTGCCAGACAGCTAACAGGCTTACTGGAGCTGGGAGTAAAGCAATGCTGCAGGCAATATACTGAAGAAAGAGAGATTTCCTTCTTGGCCCAGTTGATTTGCGGGTTATGTGCATGCAGCCATGGAATTCCCAGGATGATGGGAAACATGGGGGAACATAGGATGTCAAAGCAGACAAATTCTTGATGGCCAGTATCTGTAGTAGTGAAGATGGGCATGGTTTCCTGGGTGACAAGTCCAGAACTGGGCAGGGAACCTTCGGCCAAAAGAACCTCAAGTCTTTGCTTTTTTTCATAGAGAGGCACACCAAGTTTTTTAGCCAGAGATAAGTCCATAAAACAGCTACATGCCCCGGAATCAATGATTGCTTGTAGCCGGATCCCTTTCTGCCACTTGTAAGGAGATGAGAAGAACAAGGTAAGAATGGCAGGATCCAGGGACTTGGAGATATGTGAAACTTGGTGGGTAGACCTTACTGGGTCTTATGGGGCAGCTGCGTAAAAAATGTCCGGCCCCTCCGCAGTATAGGCAGAGATTGGCCTGCTGGCGGTGTTTTGTCTCCTCAAGTGTAAGGGAGGAACGGGCCAGGCCAATTTGCTTTGGTTCCCTTTCCGGGATTGCAGGGCAAACAGACGTGGGTGCAACAGCAGGAGAAAACTTGGGTAGCTTCCGTGTAGGCTGGAAGGATTGCGCACCTTCCGACCGCCGCTCCCGCAGGCGCCTGTCAAGCTGAATGGCTAGGTGAATAAGTCCATCAAGAGTGTCGGGAATAGCAACTCGAGCCAGTTCATCCTTAAGGACCTCAGACAGTCCTTGGCGGTACTGGAACCTGAGGGCTGCCTCATTCCAGCTTGTGTCGGTGGACCACCTGCGGAAATCCACGGTATAATCTTCCACTGGGCGTTTTCCTTGCCGTAGGGCAACTAAGGCAGATTCAGCGGAGGCCACACACTGGGGGTCATCGTACAACAAAGTCATGGCCTCAAAGAAAGTGTCCATAGTATTCAAAGGAGAGTCTTTTTGTTCCAGCAGGTTATGAGCCCAGGCTTGGGGTTCCTCAGATAATAAAGTAATGTTAAATCCTACTTTCACAAACTCAGAAGCAATAGTCCTAGGTTGGAGGGCCAGGTACAGTAGGCAGGCATTCTTGAAGGCCCTGAACTTTTTCCGGTCACCGGAGAATGATTCGGGTGTAGGTACCCGTGGTTCAGGAGGAGGCAAGGACACTGGAGCCATGTTAGAGGAGTAAGAACTGAAGTCCACAAAGGCTGGAGCAACAGGCAAATGCTGCAGCCGATCCTCCAACCGGAAGTAGCCATCCTGGAGCTTCTGAATGGCTTGCGTAAGGGTGGTGACTTGTTGACACATCATCTTGAGTGGGGAAGCACCTCCGTCGGCCTCGGTTATGGCTGGTTTGTACTGTCACGTACCTGGTTGGAGGCCGAAATGTCGAGAGGGCTCCCCTTGCGGCTGAGTGCAGTACACCCCTGAAGTTGGATAGAGAGGGTGTAGTGCCCAGAGAAACACAGGTTGCCAGATGGATTCCAGAGAGAAGAGCTGGTGGGCACCAAAAGGACACCGGGTAATACAGGAAACACAGTTGGGCTAAAGTCTATAAGAATCCTCAGTAATACTTGGCAAGGTGTGCACAAGGAACAGTAGTGGAAGCCAGGCCAGGGGTCAAACACAGTAGATCCGGCAAGAGGAAGAGGCAGGTTGCAGAAACAGGGACAAGCCAAAGGTCTGGTATCAGGAAGCAGGCAGGAACAGGTACTGTAGCTAAGTCCGTAATACAAGCCGGGATCAGGTACTGAAGAGG
Organism: Lithobates clamitans; assembly: GCA_037952925.1. Taxonomy (NCBI): domain Eukaryota; kingdom Metazoa; phylum Chordata; class Amphibia; order Anura; family Ranidae; genus Lithobates; species Lithobates clamitans. The sequence continues at coordinate 1,852,265 of JBBGZY010000033.1, read as the reverse complement.
ACAACAAGTCGGTAAATCAAGCCAGGGGGTCAAACCAGGAGAGCAGATCAGACAGGTCAGGAACAAGCCGGGTCACAACAGGAATCCAAATAGTAATTGCACAGAGGCTCAAGAACACAGGAAGACTGACAAACCAGCAACTGCAGACACTAGCAGACTTCCTTATATAGGCCCAAGTGACCTGCTGGTAGAGATACTGGATCCTAAAGTCCTTCTCCTGCCATAAGTGCTGGTAGAGATGCTGGGTCCTAGAGCCCTTCTCCTGCTGTTGGTTCCTTGGCAACTGGCACTATTGCCAGTTATTCTACGGCCATTACCCTGACAAATACGCTCCAAGGGATGTTGCCCCTGGATGTACTGTTGTGGTATGTGGGGGGCAACGACCTTTGCCTCAGGGTTTGTGGAGAACTCATTAGGGATGTGAAGTGGGAATTTTTCTCTGACTTCGTACGTCCTTCCTGGACACGGGGATAGTATGGTCAGACATCATTGGTAGGGCGGACCGGAGGGGTCACGGTCTTTGGTGGGCAAAAAATAAGACAAGGATATACTGGTTAACAAGGCAGTGGCTAAGTTTAATGGGGGGACTGGTGTTTCGCCACCGCGAACGGAAGGTGACATAGGCCTTTATTTGAGGGGCGAGGGGGTACATCTGTCCGCAGTGGGCATTGATATGTGGTTTCTGGGGCTCCAGGTAGGGCCATAATGGGCCTTAAGGCTGTGGTGAGTCGCCCATGCGTAAGGTGTCACTGGTGGGCGTCTGTGGCAGGGGTCTCCAGTTCCTGAAGGTCTGAATTGGTGGTTGTTATATATACGTATATGGATGTATATATATAATATATGGTGTGGTACGGGATGAGACCTGGGTACCTTCCCTATCTGGAAATATGGGCGATCGGTCACCGAGCTGAATGGTGCAAGAAGGTGATAATCATTTGTCCCTGTGCTGGTCGGATCTCCCGGCTAGGGGCCAGGATGCTGTGGTGGTGGTGGTGGTCAGCCGGTGAGATAGCATTCATTACCTTTTTTCAGGAACCTCAGACGTAGCAGCCAGTTAATTGGTTCTATATGTTATTTATGTTATATATATATATGTTTATTTATTTATTTATTTATTTATATATATATATTTGTTTATTTATTTATTTATATATATATATATATATATATGTATTGAAAATAAAAAAGGTTATTTTATAAAGTGGATAACCTTGGAATTAATAAAGGGGCCATTTATTTGGCCATTTAACCAAGAAGATGTTATGTATTTAATTCTAAAAATGTAAGTTCAGTGGGAAAGGTGGGCTAAGGTTGGTTAGTAGGGCAGCTAGCAAATCAGCTTTACACCAGTCAAGTGTATTCTGATGACCTGGAAGCCTCCTCACTGTAATACATAAGCTCAGCGGGGAGGGTTCCCCCATGCACATTGAGTGTGTCGATGGGGGAATTGAGTCAGTTTTTTTTGTTTAGCCCACTGCTTAAAGGAATAAAACTGACTAATCTATGGGCTGCTTTAGATCTACTAGCAGATCTAGAGCTCTAACAAATTGAAGCCACACTCCAGCTAATATTTTATAAAGAGTTACAGCAAACATTTTTTTTCTTTTTGGGATAAAATATTTACATAAGTGAAAGCCAACCATTGTAAGCACCCCTGTCGGTGTTAAATGGTTTGTCTCATCTCTGTAACTGATACATTTGCAAGACAGCTAAAACAACAGACTTACTGGCTGGATCAACCAATGAAAATAGAAGAAAAAAAGCCTAAAAAAGACAACTAATACAGCCATTACATCTAAGAATTGGTAAGCTGCTATATAATAAATGCTTCCTTTGGGAATATTACTGCTTTAAATCTCAGCTAATAAAAGGACATGTAGCTGCAATCTATTTGTATTATGCAAAAAATAAGAAAAAGAAACACAAGAAATTATGAAGACAGGTTATACAATGCAATATTTAGGCTTGCCCAAAGTAGTCTTTTAGGAAATATTCTCAGAACATTAATTGTCGACTAACTATTGCTAAACCACTAAAATAATAAATGCCGTCAAATGACATACAGTAACTAGGTGTGGTTTAATTGCTGTATCCAAATTAGGTTTTAGCTTAGATGAGTGGTTGTCATATAAAAAAGGGTTGACAGCAGTATCACTGTGTAAAGGTGAGATACGGTGCCAATATACTGTAATCAAAGTGAATTCCAGACAAAAAACTAAATACACAGATGAACTACATGGGAGCTATTTTACCTGTCAAAGCATTTGTATTTCTGTCCACCCAGTCCTTATTTTTCACAGCTCTGCCACACAGCACAGTCCTGTCTTTCAGAATAGAAGACCTATTTTTTTCTGCTACAATTAAAGCAGATCTTCTACATCAGTAACAAAGTTAATTTATTCAAGGTTCTTCCCTCCCCTCCTAAAATGGTGCAAAAATAGTACCTGTGATGGGAAAAATCGATAATATACTTGCCTTTCCCTGACTGCTGTAGTGCAGGGGGTGACATCCTTCTGCTGTTAAGAATAAATGCTGAGTAGTCCAAAACTCAAGTACAGTGCAGGATTATCCACTCCTAAGATTTGGGTGACTCTGCATTCTCTGGATTTGAGGGGACCTCAACAGCGGGGGACGGAACTAGCCGAAGTCCAAGATGGACGTGTGAGAGCAGAGCTCCGGCATCAGCGGGAACATCGCGGCACACAGCACCTCGCCTGGGACCAAAATCGAGTCCAAACCACAGCGTTCTTGTCCGCATAAACCCGGGGAACACAGTGACCAAATGACGAGGAGAAGGAAGGAGGGGAACCGGCCGATGCGCCTGACGGAGTTCTTCTCCTATGAGGCCAGGCAAGATGGCGCCGGCTCGGCATCCACGCCGACATCCGCAGCTAAACCTAGCAGCATACAGCAAAAAACTCAGAAAAGGAGCAGTCCTCCTAAAGGCTCAAGGTCTCCACCAGCCACCCCATCATCAGGGAGTCTGGAAAAGTCGAGATTCAAGGCGGATGCCATGGATGACAACACTGAGGTGACCTCCCCCCCTGACTCAGGAGATGACACCAGAGAGCTGCCTGACTCCATAGATTCATTCCCCACAAACGGCCAACCAGTCATGGACACAATGTTAAAAGAGATGTTAGTGTCACTGAGAGGTTCGCTTCACTCAGATATGATCTCCTGTATGCATAAATTCAGCACTGAGCTTAGATCTGTATCTGATAAAGTGACCCACATAGAACATAAAATGGGGGAATACGCCACAACGATAAACGATTTGGTAGATGCAAATGAAGCCAAAGAAGATGACATAGAAGGGATCAAAGCCAAAATGGCGGACATTGAGGATAGATCCAGAAAAAATATTTTGAAGATCAGAGGGGTCCCAGAAACCGTTAAACAGCAAGACCTGAGGGAATATGCAACCCAGCTATTCACAGCTATTCTACCTGATCTATCAGCATTAGATCTCACTGCGGATAGAATACACAGACTACCTAAACCCGCCTACCTATCAGATAATACACCGCGTGACGTAATCCTTCGCTTACACTTCTACCACACCAAGGAAAGGCTAATGGCAGCCTCAAGGCAAAAAGACACGATTCCATCGCCATACTCAAACCTGCAATTCTATGCAGACTTATCACAATATACGCTGCAAAAACTGAGAAACATGACAACCATCACTAAGGCACTCAGAAACCACAAATTAGGGTACAAATGGGGCTTTCCAACCAAACTGATTGTACAAGAGATGGCAAGGAGTATGTGACAGACTCTTTTCACAAAAGGCATGGCGCTGCTTAGCTCCTGGGGGATTATCCCAGACAGCCAAACATCCTCACGGCCAAGGAGTCCTACCACAAGCCCAGGTCCAGAATGGCGCACGGTTAATCGCAGGAATGCCCGTACTCACAACTGATTTCACCATGGGCAGAACACATAACCAACAACCCGTGCTGGAGTATATATCATTGTTCCGTTAAGTTTGTTTAAACTTACTACCCACAAGTTACTACCTGAGTGACTGAGAGTCACACTTTATTATCTTTTGTTAGTTGACACACAGCCACAAATGTTGAACTTCTGTTCCTATAAACTTTTTTCTCTTACCCTAACAGTCAAGAGTATTGCTTCAATCCTAGGAGGACATCGAACCACACAAGCACAAGAAACAACCTCTTCAGAACATCACAGTGACCCACAAGTAATCAACACACAGATCTTGCACCTAAACAAAATAAGTGACACTCAAGCAATAAGCTATTCACATCTTCACACAAACCGCATCCATGGCAGTGAACTTCCTGACCATTAACTCAAAGGGACTCAATCACCCGGCCAAATGCAGGACTTTATGGAAGGAAGCGATACAAAGGAACTGTGACATCCTATGCACACAAGAAACCCATTTCCAAATTGATTCACCACCTAAATGTTCTCACCCAAAATTCCCACATGTTTTCTGTGCAAATGCGAAGACCAAAACGAAAGGGGTGATGATTGCAGTTAAGGATACCATCGCATTCCATCTGCACAAGATTACATTGGATCCACAGGGTCGCTACATAGTTATGGTGTGTGACATTAACTCTGCGACCTTCACTCTGGCAAACATCTATGCCCCAAATGCTGGGCAATCCAAATTTTTACACACGGTTCTCAAGAAAATCGATCAGATACGCCAAGGAGCACTAGTGATTTGTGGGGACTTTAACATAGTGCCTGATTGTGAACTGGATTCATCATCCAATCCTAAAAGAACTCCACCAACCCTACAACCAATACTTCGCAAATATCTACTGTATGATGAATGGAGATGTCTCAATGCTAACGATAGAGATTACTCCTTTTTTTCCCATTGTCAAAAATCTTATAGTAGAATAGACCTATTCCTAGTAGATAAACAATTGTTGTTCAAGTGCAAAGCTGCTAAGATACATGACATAACTTGGTCGGACCATGCCCCAGTGGAGTTACAAGTGGGGGACCCTTCTGTCCTCAAAAATACATTTATTTGGAGATCCAACCCCAGGCTGTTCCAGCATGGTCCGACCAAGTTGTACATTGAACAGCAGATGAAAGAGTTTTCCTCAATTAATCAAGAGTCGGTCTCAGATCCATTCACCTTGTGGAATACCCATAGGGCATTTGTAAGAGGGATTCTAATACAACAAGGGGCGAGGGCCAGGAGGTTGAGGCAACAGCAGTGCACGAAAATCATAAACCAAATTGAAACTTTAGAAAAGCAAAATATGACACTAACATCTCAAAAATTGACTGATCAACTTAATATGCTCCGTACAGAGCTGAGGCTAATGTTACCGGAGGACTTCGAAAAGGCCTCCAGGAAGCTAAAACTGACATACTACACTAGTGGCAACAGAGCAGGAAAATTACTTGCCAATCAATTAAGAGGTCACAGATATAAAACACACATCCCATTTATTATACATCCAAAGACACAAACCAAACATCAACACCCACAAGAAATAACTGATGCCTTCAGCCACTATTATGGCTCATTATACAATCTAAAAAACAATTCCACTATACCACAACCAACCACAGAAGATATAGAGTCATTCCTACAAACTCTTCAACTACCTAAACTTACCACAGAACACCTCCACACACTGAATTCCCCTATAACAGACTCGGAAGTCAATCTAATCATACAATCACTGCCTCTCAACAAATCCCCAGGCCCAGATGGCTTCTCAGGGGAATATTACAAAGCCTTACAAAATATACTAACCCCACACTTGACGGCGATCTTTGGTGCCGCTGTTGCCTCCTCGTCATTCCCTCCAGAAATGTTAAAAGCAACTATAATAGCATTGCCTAAACCAGGGAAAGATCCAGATTCCCCACATAATTTTAGGCCCATTTCTTTATTAAATACCAATGTTAAGATTTATGCAAAACTACTAGCAAATAGATTAATGAACATACTTCCTGAAATTATTAATATAGATCAATCAGGGTTCACGAAAGGAAGGCAAACTTCAGATGCCACAAGACGGCTGATTAATGTAATTCACATAGCTGACAGATACAAAACACCTTCTTTGCTCCTCGCTCTGGATGCAGAGAAGGCATTTGATAGAATCCATTGACAATTTCTCTCTCAAGTACTGGGGAAGTTCGGGTTTGACGGTTCTATTTACTCAGCTATCATGGCCCTATACACACAACCATCAGCACAAGTATTCATAGCAGGAACACTTTCTACCCCATTTCAAATCACTAATGGGACAAGGCAGGGGTGTCCCCTTTCCCTCCTGATCTTCAATTTATTAATGGAACCACTAGCAACCCACTTGCGAACACATCCACTCATATCTGGGGTACAAATAGGCCAAAGAAGCCATACAATAAGTTTATTCGCAGATGACATCATACTAATGCTCACCAAAGCAGAAACTTCCCTACCATCAGTCCACAAGGCCTTACAAACATTCAACAGAGTATCGTATTATAAAGTAAACAAATCTAAGTCCTATATCTTAAATCTAGGAATATCGCCACAGATTAGACAAAAACTAGAACAAGATTTCCCATACGTATGGAAAAAGGAGGGAATAAAGTATTTGGGCATCACACTGACTCCTAAGTCTGGAGACCTTTTGGCAGCCAACTACACCCCCTTTATGAAACAGCTACCTGACAAACTAAAGACACTTGCAAAAACTGAACTTTCGTGGCTGGGCAGACTTGCAGCTTTTAAGATGCAAAATCTGCCACAGTTACTTTACCTGTTCAGGACTCTTCCAATCCCACTGCCAAACTCTTTCTTCAACTCCCTTCAACCCATAATAAACAGATATATATGGCAAGGAAAAAAGGCTAGATGTGCCTTCACCAAGCTAATAAAGCACAGGAAAGCAGGAGGGGTTGAACATGTACACATGCAAGACTCCTACTTTGCAAACATACTAGCGCAAATTAGAAATTGGTTAACCTCCGACACGGGCCTGTCTACACTGTGGGCGGAGATAGAAAAAAATCAAATAAAAAACAGGTCATTGAAGGATTTCCTCATGACAGCCCATTTGAATTTCTCCTTAGATGTTAAGCTATCTCCAACCATACTTGCAGCAATAAGGACATGGGGCCACCTTGGAAACTACCCCGATTGGACAGGAGCACAACTACCGCTTAAACTACAGATCTCTGCACTTAGCCATATCATACCAGATATTAACTTTAAGACATGGCAGATGAAAGGTATTCAACACATTGAGGATCTAGTAGAGGGTAGGTTAGTGAAAACATTTAGTACTATATAGAAGGAATTTGGTTTACCACATACAGAACAATATAAACACACACAGGTCACTCAACTCCTGAAAAGACACCCAAACATATATACCACTTTGCCAGTGAAGATATTCCAATACTTCACACAAACTAAAACGAAACTAAAAGGGATATCAACTTTATATCTAGGTCTCCAAGAGAAAAATATATGCACCAAATCTCAGAACATTATAGCATGGGAACTCGAACTGGGACAATCTTACTCAGTGGAAAAATGGGAAACAACATTTATACAATATATACAACTCCACTAAAGGCACTAACCTGTGGGAGATGCAGCAAAAAATCTTCCTTAAGTGGTACCTTACACCTAGTCGAATATCTAAAATATATCATAATTCCTCTCCTGAATGTTGGAGACTATGTGGGGAATGCGGCACGTTGACCCACATTCTATGGAGTTGCCCTAAAATAAAACCATTATGGAACCAGATAGCAAACATAATACAAAACATTATGCAACAGAATCACCCATTAAATTCAAAAATGGCCATACTCTCACTAAACCTAGACTCTACACCAATCCTGTTTAGAACAGTAATATCTCACATATTGTTGGCAACTAGGCTTACAATCCTCAGACACTGGAAAGACATTGAGCCACCGTCCATATCAGAAGTAATAACTACAGTCCACACACACGGTACCTATGAAGTTTTACATTCATCAACCACGGGGAAATATGAAAAGGTATCCAAATTATGGTTACCATGGAAAGAATGGTACTCAAGGCGACAGATTTCTTAAGGGTCTCACTATCTTGAAATAGAAACTCTGACAGGGGGAGCAATATGACTGTTGGGGCATGTTCTACTTGTTTTCTTTACTTTATGTTACCTTCACTAATGTTAAATATCAGAGATATATTATCTACAAAGGTACAAGAGGTTACTAATTTACCAAAATTAACAGACACTGTATATGCAACCACTAGAAACATTAACAGTAGGGATTAGCAGCCATAACTCCATGTCGGAGGATGCAACCATAATGGGAGATCGCGCAAGTCCAACGATGTGGAACTGATGAATAATTACCATGACATGAATATTGCATATACCTAACAAGTTGTAACACACAATTCAATGTACCGTAATGGAAAAATGTGTAGTAATATACAGAGTTAAGGTTAACAGTACACAAATGTTTATAACAAATCTTGCACATTGATCAATAAAAAAAGATTGAAAGAAAAAATGAAGTGCCATCAAAAGTAAAATCATATCATATAAAACTAATACAGTGTTAGACAGTAGGGATGAGCCGAACACCCCCCTGTTCGGTTCGCACCAGAACATGCGAACAGGAAAAAAATTCGTTCGAACACGCGAACGCCGTTAAAGTCTATGGGACACGAACATGAATAATCAAAAGTGCTAATTTTAAAGGCTAATATGCAAGTTATTGTCATAAAAAGTGTTTGGGGACCCGGGTCCTCCCCCAGGGGACATGAATCAATGCAAAAAAAAGTTTTAAAAACGGCCGTTTTTTCAGGAGCAGTGATTTTAATAATGCTTAAAGTCAAACAATAAAAGTGTAATATCCCTTTAAATTTCATACCTGGGGGGTGTCTATAGTATGCCTGTAAAGGGGCGCATGTTTCCCGTGTTTAGAACAGTCTGACAGCAAAGTGACATTTTGAAGGAAAAAACACATTTAAAACTACCGCGGCTATTGCATTGCCGACAATACACATAGAAGTTCATTGATAAAAACGGCATGGGAATTCCCCACAGGGGAACCCCGAACCAAAAAAAAAAAAAAAAAAATGATGTGGGAGTCCCCCTAAATTCCATACAAGGCCCTTCAGGTCTGGTATGGATATTAAGGGGAACCCCAGCCAAAATTTAAAAAAAAAATTGACGTGGGGTTCCCCCTAAATTCCATACCAGACCCTTCAGGTCTGGTATGGATTTTAAGGGGAACCCCGCGCCAAAAAAAAAAAAAAAAACGGCGTGGGGTCCCCCTAAAAATCCATACCAGACCCTTATCCGAGCACGCAACCTGGCAGGCCGCAGGAAAAGAGGGGGGGACGAGAGTGCGGCCCCCCCCCCCCTCCTGAACCGTACCAGGCCACATGCCCTCAACATTGGGAGGGTGCTTTGGGGTAGCCCCCCAAAACACCTTGTCCCCATGTTGATGAGGACAAGGGCCTCATCCTCACAACCGTGGCCGGTGGTTGTGAGGGTCTGCGGGCGGGGGGCTTATCGGAATCTGGAAGCCCCCTTTAACAAGGGGACCCCCAGATCCCGGCCCCCCCCCTGTGTGAAATGGTAAGGGGGTACTTACCCCTACCATTTCACTAAAAAACTGTCAAAAATGTTAAAAATGACAAGAGACAGTTTTTGACAATTCCTTTATTTAAATGCTTCTTCTTTCTTCTTTCTTCCTTCATCTTCTTCTTCTTCTGGTTCTTCTGGCTCTTCTGGTTCTTCCTCCGGCGTTCTCGTCCAGCATCTTCTCCGCGGCGTCTTCTATCTTCTTCTCCTCGGGCCGCTCCGCACCCATGGCATGAGGGGGGAGGCTCCCGCTCTTCTCTTCATCTTCTTCTCTTCTTCATCTTCTTCTTCATCTTCTTCTTCATCTTCTTCTTCTTCTTCTTCTTCCTTCTTCTCTTCTTCCTGTCTTCTCCGGGCCGCTCCGCAATCCATGCTGTGGCATGGAGGGAGGCTCCCGCTGTGTGACGGCGTCTCTTCGTCTGACGGTTCTTAAATAACGGGGGGCGGGGCCACCCGGTGACCCCGCCCCCCTCTGACGCACGGTGACATGACGGGACTTCCCTGTGGCATTCCCCGTGACGTCACAGGGAAGTCCCTCAAGTCACCGTGCGTCAGAGGGGGGCGGGGTCACCGGATGGCCCCGCCCCCCGTTATTTAAGAACCGTCAGACGAAGAGACGCCGTCACACAGCGGGAGCCTCCCTCCATGCCACAGCATGGATTGCGGAGCGGCCCGGAGAAGACAGGAAGAAGAGAAGAAGGAAGAAGAAGAAGAAGAAGAAGAAGAAGATGAAGAAGAAGATGAAGAAGAAGATGAAGAAGAGAAGAAGATGAAGAGAAGAGCGGGAGCCTCCCCCCTCATGCCATGGGTGCGGAGCGGCCCGAGGAGAAGAAGATAGAAGACGCCGCGGAGAAGATGCTGGACGAGAACGCCGGAGGAAGAACCAGAAGAGCCAGAAGAACCAGAAGAAGAAGAAGATGAAGGAAGAAAGAAGAAAGAAGAAGCATTTAAATAAAGGAATTGTCAAAAACTGTCTCTTGTCATTTTTAACATTTTTGACAGTTTTTTAGTGATATGGTAGGGGTAAGTACCCCCTTACCATTTCACACAGGGGGGGGGCCGGGATCTGGGGGTCCCCTTGTTAAAGGGGGCTTCCAAATTCCGATAAGCCCCCCGCCCGCAGACCCTCACAACCACCGGCCACGGTTGTGAGGATGAGGCCCTTGTCCTCATCAACATGGGGACAAGGTGTTTTGGGGGGCTACCCCAAAGCACCCTCCCAATGTTGAGGGCATGTGGCCTGGTACGGTTCAGGAGGGGGGGGGGGCCGCACTCTCGTCCCCCCCTCTTTTCCTGCGGCCTGCCAGGTTGCGTGCTCGGATAAGGGTCTGGTATGGATTCTTAGGGGGACCCCACGCCGTTTTTTTTTTTTTTTTTGGCGCGGGGTTCCCCTTAAAATCCATACCAGACCTGAAGGGTCTGGTATGGAATTTAGGGGGAACCCCACGTCAATTTTTTTTTTAAATTTTGGCTGGGGTTCCCCTTAATATCCATACCAGACCTGAAGGGCCTTGTATGGAATTTAGGGGGACCCCCACATCATTTTTTTTTTTTTTATTTTGGTTCGGGGTTCCCCTGTGGGGAATTCCCATGCCGTTTTTATCAATGAACTTCTATGTGTATTGTCGGCAATGCAATAGCCGCGGGTAGTTTTAAATGAGTTTTTTCCTTCCAAATGTCATTTTGCTGTCAGACTGTTCTAAACACGGGAAACATGCGCCCCTTTACAGGCATACTATAGACACCCCCCAGGTACGAAATTTAAAGGGATATTACACTTTTATTGTTTGACTTTAAGCATTAATAAAATCACTGCTCCTGAAAAAACGTCCGTTTTTAAAACTTTTTTTTGCATTGATCCATGTCCCCTGGGGCAGGACCCGGGTCCCCAAACACTTTTTATGACAATAACTTGCATATAAGCCTTTAAAATTAGCACTTTTGATTTCTCCCATAGACTTTTAAAGGGTGTTCCGCGGCATTCGAATTTGCCGCGAACACCCCAAATTGTTCGCTGTTCGGCGAACTTGCGAACAGCCAATGTTCGAGTAGAACATGAGTTCGACTCGAACTCGAAGCTCATCCCTATTAGACAGTAAAACACAAAAAAGAACACCGCTCTGATCAGTGAAGCCCACTAAGAAAGGTTTGAGAAGAGGCACACCCAAATCCAGGTGCTCCAAGGCTCAGGATGTCCTTACTACATCCAAAAACTGTATCCTGAATGATGAAATGAAAGAGTCGGCACTACTGGAAGTTCCATCTGTGATCTTTATTTAGTCATGACCAGGTTAAAAATGACAGCTATCATTTTTAATCTGGTCATGACTAAATAAAGATCGCAGATGGAACTTCCAGTAGTGCAGACTTTTTGTTTCATCATTCAGTGTTAGAGGACAATTATACCTTTGTTCCTGCCCCCAATCCCCTGGGTGCAGCCCATCTGTTCTCATACTTACCACCAGGGGCGGACTGATAACTCATGGGGCCCCCGGGCAATAGGAGATTATGGGGCCCCCAGGCAATCAGAGATTATGGGGCCACACAGTATACACACACAGTATACAATCACACAGTATACACATATATGTACACACAGTATACACAGACAGATGTATAAAAAACACAGATTTATACATACTGTCCCTGGTTTTACTGAGGCTGGCAACCCTGATTGGGTCCCCTAGTGGCCCAGGGCCCTCAGGCAGTGGCCGAGTGGCTCAATGGTCAGTCCGCCCCTGCTTACCACTGTCCATCTTCTAGCAATCACAGGACCATACAGCCTCTAATTCCAATAGCATCTCCACGTGGTCCTCTTCATCTTGCACATGTGCGCCACAGCCTCAATAATTCCTATGAAGAAAGATGTAATCAAAGGACCACTGGAGGCCATTGTGCACCTGGCGTGGATTTTTTTTTGGTGGAAAGGATATAATGCTTTGAGCAAGAGAGGAAAAGAAGAGCAGCACCATCTAAGTGTAGCAATGTGAAACCTTTAATATAGTAAAAGATGAAACACTAACAAGATTAAAAATAGAAAGCGCTGTGATAATGGTGATCATCCGCCCGGATCCAGGATCTGTGTTGCTGAGCAAGTGATGCTGATCACTCCGATGGCGCTGGTGGCTTCCAGTGCTTCCAGATATCTCGGGTACACTTGGAGAATGAAGATGACATCACTATTGGGTCCTTGGTGAGCATGCGTGGCATGCGTTTGGAGCAGAAAACTAGCCTGAGAAAGGAGCCTGCATGCAACAAACGCACGCGTCTCTCTCTCTCTCTCTGCATCCCGTAAAGCTTCTTCTTGCTCCAAGACAAAGCTGCCACTACAGTGGGCTGTTATATTTATGGACTACCTATTCATGGACTTATTCATCTTAGTGACTTTTTAAAGACTTGTCCACCAGATCCTCATTGTTTTCCCCTCAGTTGTGCCAATAGTGTGTGTAGCCATGGTGTTAGCACTACTGACAAACAATCCGCCAAATCACCCTAATGCCAGACTTCATGCATCCTTTTCAGAGACAATGAACAGTCTTTTGCAAGCTTTGTTTTTGTTTTATTGGGGGGTACAACTTGGATAGGGATTGGGATATGGGATGCCCATAGAATCATTCTTGCCATCATATTTACAGACTTCAGTTACTTTGATCATAGTTAGAGCCTGAAGATTGAATGTGCATACTTGGCTAAGTAGAAATCTTCTCCTGCAGCTCCCTGCAGACTGTTACTCCCTCTGCATCTCCATGCAGATTATTGCTCCCTCTGCATCTCCATGCAGACAACTGTTCCTAATGTCCTGTACACATGGTCGGACTTGCCAGCAGGCTAACCTCCGTCGGCATTTCTGATGGAAAAATTTAGAACATGTTCTCTATCTAAGTCCGTCGGAAATTCAGACAGAAAAAATCGGATGGGGCATACACACGGTCGGAATATCCGACCAAAAGCTCCCATCGGACTTTTTCTGTTGGAAATTCCGACCTTGTGTACGTGGCATAAGAGCTTTCCATCCATCACCGTATGTGGGACAGAAACATCACTTTTCACAGTGTAAAAGTAATAGTCTTAGTTCTCTTCACCACCTGCCCAAACTTGCTTCCTCTTGCATAACTGGTTTCCTGCTGCACAACTTGTAATTACATTTAAGGTATAACACATCCTCTTCTAATGGGTATGAAGATCTCTAAATAAGCCCCTCTACTGGCTCTGGTGACTTGCTGCTACTAGGCCTGAGGCCTGCATAACCTCTCCCCGGAGACCTAGTAAGTTAAAGTCTTCTAGGAAATGGAATACTGCTCCCAGCCAGTCCAACTTGCAAACCATATGCGAGCGGGCCACACTGATTTGACACAACTCCCCACAGTCTCTTCTCTGATCCAGGACTCTTCACCATCCACCGTGTGCATGATAAAGACTCTGCTAGTGACCGTGTAGAAGCAGAGTTCTCTTACAGAATCCCTGGCACCTCCAGCCATCCACTGTGGTAACACTCACCAACCTTCCAGCCCTGAGTCCTTGATGAGGAACTTTCCTGGACCATGCGCTCCGACAGCTTCTCCTGCCCCTCTGCTCCAGGAGTTCCCTGCCACCGACCGTGTGGTGACAGAGACATTGCCAATGACCATGTAGAGGCAATGTTCCCAAACAGTTCTCCCCGGGCCTTCTCCTGCAACCCCACATCCCCCACAGACGGGGGTGTGCTCCTGTGGCTGTCTAGCACTCCATTCCTCACGTCACCCAGTCGACTACTTCTCCCCAGCAGCATGTGACCTCAGCCTATATAGGAGGCCCGCCCCCTGCCAATGCCAGTTAGGGATTGGTCAGGGCTCCCACATGGGCTGCCTGCCACTCCAGCTCTAGGCCCAGCCTCCTCTTCCAGAACATTCTCCCTGGAAGCAGGAGAGGCACCTCAGACTGGCGCACAGGTGTCTAAATTTGCCTGTGCTGAACAAACCTAGTAAAACAACCCTTACTAGCACCTACCTTCTGGTAGAGGGTGCTACATGTGCTTTGTTTTTTTTTCTGTTTATACATGGTTTTCTGGTGGGATTCTCCCCAGATCCTGCTTGGAGGAGAAACTGCTGACTCTGCCATTTTTTTTGTTTTTGTCAGTAGGGTGTTAATGTCCTTTACAAATCTCTTTCTAGTTACCCCTTCACTGCCTGCCAAACACGGGCCACATGTCTGAAAGAGTCATTTTAGCCCCCATTCCTCCCTCAAAGCCCCCCTAGATTCCTTTAGTTTCAGGCACCCCACAGAGCCCAGGTCCCTTTCCCTTCTTCAACTCACTGACACAGATGGCAATCAGTCCTCCTCAGACTAACACCAGTGACACAGAGGCATTTTTCCTTCAAGTGACACCACAGGCGCAGGGAAATTTTTTCCTTTGCCACTGTAAGCCTCATATTTGTACACTCATTTTAAATGTTTAGTACAAGCATTACATCTCAGCTCCTCCCCCTCATTCTTTGAGGGGGGTGGACTTCGGTCTTGATGGACTTTGGCTGTCAAAGATATAATGGAGGAAAATGGATGCAGCGGAGATGGCCGGGTGAGGACGTACACCTGTGGAGCTCCTGGCTTCCCCTGGACTGCTACCACTCGTAAGCCGATTGTCTGGCATGTGAAGACGGTATGACAATCCATAGAAGGTGTAGAACCAGATCAGCCACTAGAGGGAGCAGACCTACGACGCCACAGAGTGGGATCCGAAGATTCCTCCGTGACCCGCAGCATCCGACGCCGGAAGGCGCGGTTGCGGCTCCACGAGTATCCTGTATGGATGATGGAGCGGCTTCAGCGGCACCAGAGCTACATATCTCCTCTCCGGCTTCCGTTCAGCTTCCAGAGATGTCGGCGACCTCTCGGGCGGATATGGCAAGCCCCGCACAACATCATAGCCGACTGGAAGCTGCATGCTGCAAGCCCTCCCTATGAGGGCTGATATAGAAGCCCTGATTATTCGCATAGAGGAAGCTCACAACAGGGACATCCAGGAGGTAAGAGCGGAAATACATTCCCTTACTGGTCGGGTGGAATCTGGGGAAGCCTCTGTATCTTCCCTAGAGACCAGAGTTTTAGCCTTGGAACTCTCTCAGTCCTCACAGGAGGCTACAGTTAGTAATATGCAGCTCCATTTGGAGGAATTGGAGGACCGTAGTCGCCGCAATAATTTGCGCCTGCGGGGAATCCCAGAGACTGTAGGATCAGAGGAGTTAGAGGCAACGGTGACAGCTCTTTTTCATAAGGTATTGAAGACCCCGCCGCCCTCCCTGGAGCTGGAAAGGGTGCATAGAATTCCTGGACCCAGGTCTTCTGACCTGGACAGGCCCCGAGATGTTCTCTGCAGGTTGCATCGTTACCAACAGAAGGAGATTATTCTCCGTAGAGCATGGTAACACAGAGATGCAGAGATTGAGGGAAGGGCGGTGAAGATTCTCCCAGATATATCAAGAGCCACTTTGCAAAGGGGAGCCATACTGCGACCAATATTAGATCTAGCTAAGTGCCATGATTGCACTTACAGATGGGGCTACCCATTAACTGTTACATTTCGTAAAGCTCAGTCGTCTTTCATCCTACGTTCCTAGGCGGACCTTACAGCTTTTTATACTTTCTTGGATGCAGAACCAGTACAAGTGCACAATTGGCTTCAGAATATCCCTAGATCAACAGGCTGGTCGGGCCAGGCCCCTACCCAGGACAATCAGCCTGTTCAAACACAAAGGCCCAGACGGAGATCTTGAATGCCATCTACTGACAGGCCACGTGAGTTATGATCAATTTCCAAGAAACTGTCAAATTTCACTATACTCAAGTTGAATATCATCATTCCCATAACGGTTACATTAACGGTTAATAACAGATTTCATGATGCACCTTCCGGCAGTGTCCCCCCCCCTTCTTGCCCGGTCCCCCCTCCCCCTTTTTTTTTTCCATTTCAATTAGAGACCCCTTACCCATGGGACTTTCGAACTATTTGTAGCTTTGATACCCCTGTACTTGGGTTCTTTCTGTGGTATGTGATCTATGGACAGAAATTTCCGCTTCCATTTGCCTGGAATGTTGAACGAACAGCTTTTTTTTTTTTTTTGATAATCATAGCACCCGCTTGAATTGGGGTGTTAGGTGTTATGACCTAATTGGGAGAAGATTTTGCTTTTTCACTTATAATAAGATACTTGTGATCACTTATTTGTAACAGGGAGGTGGTAGGTGTCACCTATTATTGATAGACACTAAAATAGAGACACTGAATATTGGAATATAACACTATTTTTTTTTTTTATTTATCTTAGGGAAACACTTTCAGCCTAATATTTGAGAATTCTAAGTTTTGGTTTTATTAATCGGGGTATATATATTCACCGTTTTTTTTTTGTTTTTTTTTTTGCTTATTGCATATTTCTTCACTTTCAAGAGAGGTTGTGGGGTTTAGTTTTTTAGTATTGCATATATATATATTCCACATGTTATGCATTTTTTGTCACATATTTCTTTGGATGTAAGGTGTGAGTTTGGTTTTTATATACACATTTTAAATTTTACACTATGGATTTATTCCTGCCCCCTGTATATATCTTTTGCGATACACAACTATTCTATATGTAGATATCGACATTAGAAGTAAGAAACCTTGGATTGAAAGAGGCACGCAGCAGGTGCTGCTGTATTATGCCCTTGGGACTGATTTCAACACTGGGGAGTATGGGAGGGGGATGGTTGGGGTGTCTTGGGGGGGGAGAAGTGGGCAAGATAGTTTAAAAGGTGGTTAGGAGGAAAGGGAATCAAGGGCAATTAAGGATTGCATATGAGGGAGGGGGGTGTTTATTTATTTATTTATTTATTTATTTCTCCCCTCCTTCTTTTCCTTCCCGAACTTAGGTAGGAGTAGGTGATAAAACTATATATACATGGTTCTGTATAAATGTATGTTTTCTCATAATATTATTTACTGTTCAAAATAAGTAGAATTATAAATTAAATTGAGTGGTGGGGGCCGGGGGGAGGTGGGGAGCACCCTCCCGGTTCTCTCCGACTACACTCCCTTGTAGGTTAGCGATCATTTTTCCAGTTTAGGACTGGAGAGCGTATTAGCAATTTTTGCTGTTTTTTGTTTTTGTTTTTTAGAATTTTTCCCCACTAAGGTGGGTCTTTTTATCAACTATTCAACACTTTCTGGATACTTTTTCTCTTTTACCTTCTATCTTTGGTGTTTGCTTCTCTTTCACTGCCCCTTTCATAATCTTTCTCTTCCCTCTTCTTCCCTCCCCTCCCTCCTTTTTTTTTTTTCTCTCTCTTCGTTAGGCTTTATGACCCTTGCTTCCTTCAATGTTTGCGGCCTAGCTACACCTGAGAAACGTTCCAGACTCCTTTATGATCCTAAAAAGTCGCATAGCCAGGTGGTGTTCTTACAGGAGACCCACTTTAAGCAGCAAGAGATCCCTAGGCTTTATAATCGCGACTTCCCCACTGTATATCAAGCACCCTCTCCTTTGTCAAAATCTAAGGGAGTAAGTATTTTAATTGCTAAATCGGTCCCGTGGACCCTTTTGGAGGAACGGGTAGATCCACAGGGCCGATACCTGCCGTGAAAGTGAAAATTGGAAATACCGCAGTGACCCTGGTGAATGTTTATTTCCCGAACTCAGACCACCTTGCCTTTTTGAGGTCTTTAGTCCCAATCATATTAGAATTCAGGGAGGGTGTCTTCCTGCTAGGTGGGGATTTCAATTTCGCACAGGAGCCTTTATTCGATGTTTCGAGAGGGGCATCACACCTTTCTTTCTCCTACCTCAAAAAACTTAAAGCAGAGCTGCTTAGTTTGTGTTTGGTCGATCCATGGAGAATTATGCATCCTGAAGTTAGGGACTATACCTATTTCTCACACGTACATCAGACATACTCCAGGATTGACTGCTTTCTGATTCAGCATAAGGACTTACCTCTTGTCGCCTCCTCCCAGATTGACTACATATCCCTTTCTGACCATGCACCTATTCATGTGACTTTAAGTTTAGATACGGAACACCGCCCTCCGCCGACGTGGAAATTAAACTAATCCCTGTTGCAAATTCCTGAAGTACGCAGGGAGGTGGGAAAGATCCTCACAAACTACTTCCTGTAAAATGACGATCTATCACTGAGTCCAATGATTGTTTGGGAAGCACATAAATGTGTGTTATGGGGAGAGTTGATCAGGATTGGGGCTTTACAGAAACGAGAAAGAACTAAGCAGATTGATTTGTTGATTTCCAAGGTGCGCTCTCTCGAACTACTACACAAACGTTCCTTGGCCAAAGCCCATCTTAAGGCCCTTCTGTAGGTCACGGGAGAATTGAAAGATTTGCTTTTTCAAAAGACGGCTCAAAACCTAGCTTGGGCGAGATGCTCCTTGTTTGAATTTTCAAATAAACCAGGCTCGATGCTAGCTAGAGCCCTACGTGGCCCGAGAAAGCGCACCTTTATTCCCTATATTACATCTAGCCAGGGGACCAAAGTACACACCTCCAAGGGCATAGCAAATGAATTTTACAAGTACTACTGACAATTGTATAATCTACACCCTAAGGACTCTACTGAGGCCTTGATGGCCAAGACAAAGTCAGCCATTGAAAGTCAGCCTCAGGCCTGCCCATGTTACCGGATGAAGCACGAGACTCTCTGGAGTCTGAGATTACAGCTGAAGAATTTCATGAGGCCTTGGTCCAAACAAAACCACGGAAGGCTCCGGGGCCCGATGGCTTCATGCTGACTTACTAGAGACTTCCCTGACTCCACACTTCTTGGCGGCCTACAATGCGCTGAAAGGAGATAGTTCCATGCCAATAGACTCGTTGAGGGTATATATATCCCTGATACCCAAAGAGGGGAAGGACTTATCCCAGTGTGGGAATTATCGCCCGATCACACTTCTCAACATAGATTTAAAACTTTTTGCTAAAATACTCTGTAACCGACTTGTGCTGCATATCCCAAAATTAATACATTTAGATCAAGTAGGTTTTGTACCGATGCGAGAAGCAAGAGACAATACCATTAGGGTTTTGAATCTTATTCATACGGTTCATCCGATGAGGAAACCACTTCTCCTGCTCTCGACAGATGTGGAAAAGGGCTTTGACAGGGTGTCCTGCCATTTTATGCGGGCCACCCTGGAACACATCGGTCTTGGCCCCAATATGTTCAATTGGATCTCATCCCTCTGCTTCAAACCGTTGACGGCGGGTGAATGAATGGCGCTCAGAGTTCTTCACGATAGCGAACAGGACGAGACAGGGTTTCCCCCTGTCTCCCCTTATTTTAGAGCCGTTTTTCTGCTACATAAGAGAAGACCCAAGTATTACAGGAGTGTGGAAACCCTCGGGACACCATAAAATAGCGGCTTACGCCGACGATTTGATCTTCTTCGTCTCTAACCTGCGAGTCTCGCTCCCCAATATTTTAGCAGCCGTAAAGAGATATGGAGAACTGTGAAAATTTTAAGGTCAACTGGGCCAAGTCCGTTGTGCTTAATATTACGATCCCAGATTCGGAGGCTTGCAGTATGCGCACGTCCTTTGCGTTTCATTGGGCGGATAAATCAATACGATATCTGGGTATCGATATCACATCGAACTTGGTGCATTTGTACGCCTCCATTATTTACCCTTGCTCCAGAGACTGAAAACTGACCTCCGTAACTGGCACACTTTGACCTTGACTTGGTTCGAGCGATGCAACGCCCTGAAGATGACGGCCTTACTGAGGATATTATATATACTCTAAACCATACCGATTTGAGTGCCTTCGACATACTTTAAACAGTTCTGGACGATAATCAGAGAGTTCATTTGGTCTCATAAGTCACCTAGGACTAAAATGCAAACGTTGTCCAGACCCAAAGAGAAGGGGGGCACCGCATTGGCCTCCCTGATCTCCTCCAATATTATAGAGCAGTACACCTTTCGAGGATAGTGGACTGGCACTGTAATAAAGAATTCAAACAATGGGTGAGGATGGAGATTGAGGATGTTTCTATTTATCTGTTGACCTCTCCATGGCTCACCTCCCCTCTGCCAGAACACATAAGGAACCATCCCCTGGTAGGAGCCACCCTTAAGGTGGCCAGATTAACTTTTCACAGTACGGGCCTTTCACCGCTGCCCTCTCTCTCCTATGACACCGGTGATAGGCAACCCCGATTTCATACCGGGGCTCACTAGCAGAAAGATTAGACAACTAACCCTATCAGGGAGATATCGGAGATAACCTTCACGACATACACTTTCACTGATATACAGGTACTTGACTATCCAGACTGAAGAGCCAGTCCCGTCATTTGTTTCTCAATGGGAACAGTATTTAGGGATTCAGTTTTCTCCGCAGCAAGTAGACAAAATTTTGACTTTGGCACACAAGTCCTCCATTGCAAATCAATACCAACAAACTGGATACAAAATTGTGTCCCGGTGGTATAGAATCCCCTACATACTGCATAAGATGGATGGAGCCATTTCGGATAGGTGTTGGAGGTGCAATGCGGACATTGGCACTATTATGCATATTTTTTGGACCTTTCCCTTATTAAGGTCATTCTGGGAGGAGGTGAAAACTACAAATAAAAACTTAACTGCTGTTGACCTGAAAGACAACCCGGCTGCGTGCCTTTTACATTTGACAGAGAGACCCATTCGGAAGTATAAAAAGACCCTGACAATACAGCTCCTCAATGCAGCAAGGGCATGCATTCCTGCACTTTGGTGGCAATCTCAGCCGCCAACTAGGGTCCTGTGGTATTCTAAAGTTCAGTGTATACTCCGTATGAAGGAATTGACCGCCACCCTCCATAATACAGAGGAATTAATACATGACAAATGAAGGCCATGGAGATATTTCACGGGTACAAACGCATTCCTACAGGAGGTGGCTGAGTCTGTGATATCAGGGAACTAAGCAACTATTGTAATGAGCTCGATATTGAGACCCCGTTCAACTCACCTCCCCCCCCCCCACCTTTTTTTTCCTCTCTCTTTCTCTCTTTCTTTTTTCTCCCCCTTCGTCTCTTTTTCAGTTTTTTCTTCTTTTCTCTAATTACGCTGGGATAATTCAGCCGCAATTACGGTTGTTATAAGCATAGTGATCATATGATATATTAGGTTTGCAATTTAGGTTGTTAAGGTGATGATATTTGAACGATCAGATTTTTATACTTTGGTTAACTTGGCAAATGTTCAGGAACCCCCTGAGGCCTCCTTTTTTTTAACCTTAAAGGTAATTGTATAGACAAAGTAGGGTTTTTTTTCTCAACGAAATTGTTCTCAAGTCATGTCATGTCTTTTAACTCATGGAATAATTCGAATAAGACGTGCATGTTTAAGAAATTGACATGTTTTGTTGTATGTCAAAGAACTTTGTCTTAAATAAATAAAGAATTAAAAAAAAAAAGATATAATGGAAGTGGGCAGATGTGCTTTTACTAGATTATATTACCCATTCTTCGCCCTGGGCTTTGGATGACCATTTTCCATCACTGCCTGTTCCTGTGAAGATGGGATATCCAATGAAGGGAAATTTCCTCAATAAGTCATGGATGGCAAGAAAAAAATCTGACAGTGGTTTTAACCCTCCTATACTCTTTCCAACATAAAAAAGTTTTGGTTTTCGATATACTTCATAAGAAAGCAACGTTAATAAGACAGGAACATATTTTTCTAGAACATGTGGCTGAAAATACATCTATAGAAATATCAAGTCATAAGCCTTATGGTAGAGAAACTAGCTAGCAGATGTCCCTGCTTTGGCAAACCTTTCCCTATTTTGGACCTCTGAATGGATGAGGCCTTACACACAGTTCTCCAAAATATGGTTGGGTTGGGACAACACAAGTGGGAGACAAAAGGAGCCAAACACATCTACACTTTTCAAGGTGTAAATCTCAACTCTAGGACATACAGTAGTTCAAGAAAGTACATTGTAGTATCTAAAACATTTTCAGTCATAATTGGTCTTTGCCAAGTAAAGGTAGCTTAACCACTTGACCTCGGAAAGATTTACCCCCCTTCATGGCCAGGCCATTTTTTGAGATACGGCACTGCATTACATAAACTGACAATTGCATGGTCATGTGACACTGTACCCAAATAAAATGTATGTCCTTTTTTTCCTCATAAATAGAGCTTTTGGTAGTATTTGATCACCTCTGCGTATTTTTTTATTTTTTGTGCTATAAACAAAAAAAGACAATTTTGAAAAAAACTGAAAATTTCCTATCAAATACTGACCCTAATTTTCAGTCAGACGGCTCACCTTGAATCTCCCACTGTGGCTGCTCCGGTACAATCTTTGTTGCAGGCTATCCCTGCTGCTGTGCCAGTCTCTGTGCAGGCACCCGCCTCAAGTATTACCTTTATAAGAGGTATGTCTGGTTTGCTCGGCTTCCCTAGTGATTTGGGGGCGATCCAGTCCAATGCAGAGGATTTCTCAACCAGGTTAAAATAAACTTTGAGATGCTGCCCCAGGCGTTTCCCACGGACAGAAGCAGAGAAAGACTCTCTTTTAAGGGGTGCTTGCGGAAGCCTCCTGTATGTTTGTCTCCGAGCTTTGCAGTCCCACCCATGCCTCCCTCACCTCCCATGCCTCCTGATACCGAGTCGGGCAGTGAAGGTGAACCCATGCACTGGCACGCGTGATATCTTTGCTTTCTGTGAGAGCTTTGGCTTGGGCAAACCCTTTATAGGAGACGCAAAAACATGTTGTCTTGCGTTACCGAGTTTGTGGCCTCCTTTAAAAGGGTATTTGACGTTCCCGCACGCTCTGCTTCTGCTGCCAAGTGCCTCATGTCCATCAAACAGAGTATGAGAACTGTTGCCGACTACGCCATTGAATTCCGTACACTGGCAGTAGAGGTTGCTTGGAACTATGAAGCCCTCGTGGCTGCTTTTTCTCATGGTCTTTCGGATACCATCAAGGATGAGATAGCAGCCCGAGATATACCCACTGAGCTGGAGAAGTTGATCCCGTTTGCCATCCTCATTGACTCCAGACTCAGAGAAAGATTCTCTTTTAAGGGGCGCTTGCGGAAGCCTCCTGTACGTTTGTCTCCGAGCTTTGCAGTCCCACCCATGCCTCCCTCACCTCCCATGCCTCCTGATACCGAGTCGGGCAGTGAAGGTGAACCCATGCACTTGGGTTTCACGCATCTCTCTGCGGATGAGAGAGCCTTTAGGAGGAGGGAGAGCTTGTGCTTTTATTGTGGCCAGGCAGGTCATTTTTTGAAGTCCTGTCCTACCCGTCCAGGGTACGCCCGAACCTTGAGGTCCTGTCACGGACAGACCTTAGATGGTGTTGTTTCATCCCCAGTTATCCAGAAGGATAAGCCCCTGGTTTCGGTCACTCATTCTTGGGCTGAGTCGTCCATCGAGATACAGGCTCTAATCAACTCTGGCACTGCAGGCCTGTTCATTGATGATGCCTTTGTATCGAAGCACTCGATTCCGCTGCAGCTGCGTGACACTCCACTTTCCATCGAGGCTCTTAACCAGAGACCTCTACAGCCTGCCCATGTGACTCATGAGATGGTTCTGTTGTCCATGGCCATAGGGCAGGGATCTGCAATTAGCGGACCTCCAACTCTTGCAAAACTACAAGTCCCATCATGCCTCTGCCTCTGGGTGTCATGCTTGTGGCGGTCAGAGTCTTGCAATGCCTCATGGGATTTGTAGTTCTGCAACAGCTGGAGGTCCGATAATTGCATATCCCTGCCATAGGGGCTCTTCACCATGAGATAATCCATATCCAAGGTATTTCCTCACCTAAGTTTCCGCTGTCTTATTAACGTTGCTTTCCACTATTGGTTATCTTGGTTACAGAGGCACAACCCCTCTTTTGATTGGCTCCATGCTGAGGTTCTTTCCTGGTCACCACAATGCAGTGAGACATGCTTCCAGAAGGTAGCCAAGGTCCTGTGCACATCTTCTCTAGCCTCCCTGCCGGAGGAGTACCGTGATTTTAGTGATGTCTTTGACAAAGTTCAAGCCGGTAGTTTGCCTCCACACCAGCCGTATGATTTCGCAATTGACCTTCAACCTAGTGCCATACCCCCTCGTGGCCGGGTTTACCCCTTGTCGGTCTTGGAGGATAAGGCCATGGAGGAGTATGTTGCAGACGCACTTTCTCGAGGTTTCATCAGCAAATCCTAGCTTCCTGCTGGTGCTGGTTTCTTCTTTGTGAAGAAGAAGAACGATGAACTGAGACCTTGTATTGATTATAGGGGTCTCAATCGTTTCACGATTAAGAATGCCTATCCGATTAGGTTGATTACAGAGTTATTTGACCGCCTCAAGGGAGCAACAGTTTTCACAAAGCTTGATTTGAGAGCGGCATACAATCTTGTGATGATTAAGGAGGGCGATGAGTGGAAAATTGCATTTAATACCAGAACAGGCCATTATGAGTACCTCGTAATGCCTTTTGGCCTTTGTAACGCCCCGGCAGTTTTCCAGGAATTTATTAAATATGTCCTCCGAGATTTGTTGCAGTTATGTGTGGTGGTTTATCTTGATGATATCCTCATATTTTCCAAGTCCCTGGAGAGCCACCACACAGATGTCTGTCGTGTGCTTCAGAAACTAAGAGAGAACAATCTCTATTGTAAACTGGAGAAGTGCGAGTTGCATCGTGAACAGGGTAAATTCCATGTCATTTCCACTGCTGGTTTTTCGATGGACCCAGAGAAACTTTCGACAGTCCTACAGTGGCCCCAACCCGTGGGTTTATGTCCTCTGCAGCGTTTCCTGGGCTTTGCCAACTATTATCGGAAGTTTATTCGTAACTTCTCGTCTCTGGTCAAGCCCCTGACTGATATGACCAGAAAGGACGGGAACCCACAGAGTCGGTCTCCGGATTCCATTAAGGCCTTTGAGAGTCTCAAAACTGCCTTTGTTTCTGCTCCTGTGTTACCTCTGAGAGATCTATGCATCCTTGTGGCTACTTTTCCAAGAAATTGGCACCTGCGGAGTGCAATTACGAGATTGGTGACAGAGAGCTGTTGGCGATCTTTTTAGCCCTGAAAGAAAGGAGAAATCTCCTCTAAGGTACCACTGTGCTGGTTCTCATTCTTACTGACCATAAGAATCTCACATTCTTGTTTGAGGCTAAATGCCTCTCTCCCAGAAGGGCATGATGGGCTCTTTTCTTGTCAAGTTTCAATTACATTGTCTCATTCTTACCCGGTACTAAGAATGTAAGGGCTGACGCTTTGTCACGACAATTTTCCTCCACTTCCAAGTTGGAGTCCATTCTGGTTCCTGTGATTCCTCCTGATCATATTCTGGCTACGGTTCACACCAGTCTCACTTCTCCTTTGGGTGAGAAAATTCTTGCTGCTCAGGTCCATGCTCCTCCTGAGAAACCTTGTGACCGCTGCTTTGTCCCAGAGAGTCTCCGTACTGCCGTGCTCCAGACTTACCATTCTTCCAAGGCAGCTGGCCACCCTGGGAAGAATCAACTCGTTTGGGCCATTTCCCAACAATTCTGGTGGCCTAGTCTACGTGCTGATGTAACTGTCTTCGTAGCTGCCTGTTCCGTGAGTGCTCAGAGTAAGACTCCACGACACCTTCCAGTGGGCCTCCTACAACCCATACCCAATGGAGAGAGGCCCTGGACCCACCTGTCTATGGATTTCATTGTGGAATTACCCAACTCCCAAGGCAACACTGTTATCCTTATGGTGGTTGACCGGTTCTCAAGATGTGTCATTGTATTCCATTTAAGAAGTTGTGCACTTCTAAGGAACTGGCTTCCATTTTTGCTCAGGAGATCTTTCGCTTACATGGGCTACCCAAGGTGATTGTCTCAGACAGGGGTAGTCAGTTGGTGTCCCGGTTCTGGCGAGCCTTTTGTGCACAGTTGGGAATTCAGCTTGCTTTCTCCTCTGCGTATCAACCGCAGTCTAATTGGGCCGCAGAACGAACCAATCTGTCCTTGAAGCAATTCCTATGTTGCTATATTTCTAACCATCATAACAACTGGTCAGACCTATTACCGTGGGCAGAGTTTGCTCACAACAGTGCCTTGAATTTTGCTTCACGATTGTCCCCGTTTATGGCGATTTATGGTTTCCAACCTTCAGAAAAACGGGGGAGGTGGGGATGTGAGGGCAGTTGCTGAGGCTGACCAGTGCACATAACCACCTGAGAGAATTAAATGGACTATCTCGGTACCAAAAAGTTAATACCGTGTTTCCCCGATAGTAAGACACCCCCGATTGTAAGACGTATCGGGAGTTTCAGAGGGGTCAGCTAATATAAGCCATACCCCGAAAGTAAGACATATGTCTTACTTTCGGGGAAACACGGGGGGATTTGCCTGCAGTGAAGTGCGGTACCCCTCCTTCTCTGTCCCCCTCCGTTCTCCCCCTCCGTTCCGCTTTCCTCCTCTGTGCCTCCCCGCTGTCCCCTCCGTTCCCCCCTCCTTCTCTGTCCCCTCCGTTCTCCCCCTCCGTTCCGCTTTTCTCCTCTGTGCCTCCCCGCTGTCCCCTCCGTTCCCCCCTCCTTCTCTGTCCCCTCCGTTCTCCCCCTCCGTTCCGCTTTTCTCCTCTGTGCCTCCCCGCTGTCCCCTCCGTTCTCCCCTCCTTCTCTGTCTCCTCCGTTCTCCCCCTCCTTCTCTGTCCCCTCCGTTCTCCCCCTCCGTTCCTCCGTCCTCCCCCTCCTTCCCTTGTGAATAGACAGAGTCAGCTGACTCTGTCCATTCACATAACTGAAACATTGTAATCTCCTGTGATTACAATGTGTCAGTTTATGAATGGAGAGAAGCCGCTGTCTTCTCTCCTTTCATTCTCAGAGCAGCTGACGCTGCAGAGAAAGGGACTGGGGAATCTCTATCCTCTGTCTCTTTCTCTGTCTCAAGGGGGAGATATCAGAGGTCTGTTAAGACCCCTGATATCTCACCAAAGCCCCCCAACAGGGCTGATTAAAAAAAAAAAAAAAAATAAAAAAATATTGCAATAAAGAATAAAAAAAATTTTTTTTTCCCAATATAAGACATACCCCGAAAGTAAGACATAGTGGGGCTTTTAGGGATAAAAAGAAAGTAAGACACTGTCTTACTTTCGGGGAAACACGGTAGTTATATGTGGTGTATACATGTACTTTTTAAGAACATTTTTGTATGTTTTATGTTTTTTGTACGTTATTACTGAATAAAATTTGAATTTTATATAATTACTTTGTGATTGCCTCAAGTACCGAGATAGTCCATTTAATTCTCTCACTTTTGGTCCATTTGGGTGAGCAGGCTTCCTTGCATTAATATGGACTGTAATATTTAATATTATGCTGTGCAATTATTGTAGTGTAATTTTAATGCATTGTTTCCTTGTAAACTCTCTATCCTCCTGAAGAAGCGGCTTTACTGCGAAACCGGTAGAGGAATTTTCTATACCCCACTCTAACAGAAATATTACGGGGAAACCCATTAATAGTTAGTTATATGTGGTGTATACATATACTTTTTAAGAACATTTTTGTATGTTTTATGTTTTTTGTATGTTATTATTAGGGATGAGCCGAACACCCCCCGGTTCGGTTCGCACCAGAACCCGCGAACGGACCGAAAGTTCGCACGAACGTTAGAACCCCATTGACGTCTATGGGACTCGAACGTTCGAAATCAAAAGTGCTCATTTTAAAGGCTAATTTGCATGGTATTGTCCTAAAAAGGGTTTGGGGACCCGGGTCCTACCCCAGGGGACATGTATCAATGCAAAAAAAACTTTTAAAAACGGCCGTTTTTTCGGGAGCAGTGATTTTAATGATGCTTAAAGTAAAAAAAAAAAAGTGAAATATTCCTTTAAATATCGTACCTGGGGGGTGTCTATAGTATGCCTGTAAAGTGACGCGTGTTTCCCATGTTTAGAACAGTCCCTGCACCAAATGTCATTTTTAAAGGAAAAAATCTCATTTAAAACTGCTTGCTGGTTTAATGTCATGTCGGGTCATGGCAATATGGATGAAAATCAGTGAGACAAACGGCATGGGTACCCCCCAGTCCATTACCAGGCCCTTTGGGTCTTGTATGGATATTAAGGGGAACCCCGCACCCAAATTAAAATAAGGAAAGGTGTGGGGCCATCAGGCCCTATATACTCTGAACAGCAGTATACAGGTGGTGCAAACAAGACAGGCACTGTAGGTTTGTTGTTAAGTAGAATCTGTTTGTAATTTTGAACATTTTTAACGTGTTTAGCTTCAGCCAAAAAATCTTTTCTAAGCTTTTTGGAAAACATAGGGAAGGGTTATCACCCCTGTGACATTTGTTTTGCTGTCTTTCCTCCTCTTCAGAAGATTTCACCTCACTTTTTTGTCCCAATGAAAAATGTTTTTTGAAAATTTGGGTTTTTTTGTGGAACAAGGATTGGAAAGCATCAGTGGAAAGGAGAAATTGTTTTCCCATATTAACTCTTACAGGAGAGAATTTCCCTTCCTAGGGGTAGATTTCATCTCACTTCCTGTTGTCTCCTTTAGTTTGCAAGTAGGAGTCGTTTGTAAGTTAGATGTTTGAAAATAGGGTCCTGCCCTATATACTCAGCAGAAATTTGGGCCTTAGGTGTTGCTGTGGCCACAACACTGTAAGCCCTCACAGGGCCCTGCTGTGAAATATTAGATCAAGAATTGTAATTACATGCCCCTGTTGAACAGGAGCTGAAAAATTAGGCCTTAGGCACTGGTGCTGGTGCCACAACACTGCAACCCCTCACAGACACTCTAGTTGGAACGCAGGAACGAGCCCTGCTGCAAAGTATTGCATCAAAAATTGTAATTACACGCCCCTGTTAGACAGGGGCAGAAAAATTGGGCCTTAGGCACTGGTGCTGGTGCCACAACACTGCAACCCCTCACAGACACTCTAGTTGGAACGCAGGAACGAGCCCTGCTGCAAAGTATTGCATCAAAAATTGTAATTACACGCCCCTGTTAGACAGGGGCAGAAAAATTGGGCCTTAGGCACTGGTGCTGGTGCCACAACACTGCAACCCCTCACAGACACTCTAGTTGGAATGCAGGAACGAGCCCTGCTGCAAAGTATTACATCAAAAATTGTAATTACACGCCCCTGTTAAACAGGGGCTGAAAAATTGTGCCTTAGGCACTGGTGGTGGCGCCCAGAACCAAAAATGTTCTTACAAGCTATCAGCGTGATGATTGAGGAGGAAGAGGATAATTACTCAGGGATAGTCACTCAGCATCAGCATAGGCAGTCTTTGAAGGGATCTGAGATTTCAAAAAAAATTATTCGGTTACATCTGCATCAGGTGCTTGGTAGCTGGTGGTGATCCAAGACTGATTCATTTTTATGAAGGTCAGCCGATCGACCGAGTCGGTGGACAGACGCACCCTGTGATCGGTTACCACGCCTCCAGCAGCACTGAATGTGCGTTCCGAAAGAACGCTGGATGCAGGACAGGCCAGTAGCTCAATTGCATACTGTGCAAGCTCTGGCCAGTGATCCATCCTCAAGACCCAGTAACCCAGAGGATTTTCGGTGGGAAAGGTGTCCAAGTCTGATCTTGCCCCTAGGTATTCCTGCACCATGTAAAACAGACGCTGGCGATGGTTGCTGGAACCGATCATACCTTGGGGCTGCGGACCAAAAAATTGTCTGAACGCATCGGTCAGACGGCCACCTTCTCCACCGCTCCTTCTTTGACTGACCGAAGCCTCAGCAACACGTTGTCCAGAAACAGGAGTTTGTAACCTCCCAGTCTCTGGGAACGCGTTGCACAGACCTTTCTGCAAGGCCTCCCGAAGATGTTTCATCCTCTGCTCCCTCTGCGATGGCAAGATAAGGTCCGCAACCTTACCCTTGTAACGTGGATCAAGGAGGGTTGCCAGCCAGTATTGGTCCTTCTCCTTGATACCACGAATACGAGGATCCTTACGCAGGCTTTGCAGGATCAGGGAGGCCATGCAGCGTAGGTTTGCTGAGGCATTCGGTCCGGAGTCCTCTGGGTCACTAAGGACAACAACGTCCGCAGCCACCTCCTCCCAGCCACGTACAAGTCCATGTGTTCCTTGGGACTGATCCCTTAAAGACTGCTGCTGATGCTGAGTGCCAGGCTCCACCTCCATACTGACACAATCTTCCTCCTCCTCCTCCTCCTCCTCCTCGTCCTCTTCCTGTGTGATCGGCGGGCACGCAGGAACACTGTCTGGATAAAGGGGGCCTTGAGAGCTAAGGAATTCCTCCTCTTCCTGCCTCTGTTCTGCCTCAAGTGCCCTGTCCATTATTCCACGCAGCGTGTGCTCCAACAGGTGGACAAGGGGGACAGTGTCACTGATGCATGCACTGTCAGTGCTCACCATCCTTGTGGCCTCCTCGAATGGTGACAGGACAGTGCATGCATCCCTGATCATGGCCCACTGGCGTGGGGAAAAAAAACCAAGCTCCCCTGACCCTGTCCTGGTGCCATAGTCGCACAGGTACTCATTGATGGCCCTCTGCTGCGTGTGCAGCCGCTGCAGCATGGCCAACGTTGAGTTCCACCTGGTGGGCATGTCACAGATTAGGCGGTTCTTGGGCAGGTTAAACTCCTTTTGGAGGTCCGTCAGCCGAGCACTGGCATTATATGACCGGCGGAAATGCACACAGACTTTCCTGGCCTGCCTCAGGACATCCTGTAAGCCCGGGTACCTGCCCAAGAACCGCTGCACCACCAAGTTAAGGACGTGAGCCAAACAGGGCACATGGGTCATTTGTCCCTGTCGGAGGGCAGAGAGGAGGTTGGTGCCATTGTCGCAAACCACCATTCCTGCCTTAAGTTGGCGTGGCGTCAACCACCTCTGAACCTGCCCCTGCAGAGCTGACAGAACCTCTGCCCCAGTGTGGCTCCTGTCCCCCAAGCACACCAGCTCAAGCACCGCATGGCATTTTTTGGCCTGCGTACTTGCGTAGCCCCTTGAACGCCTACGGAGCACCGCTGGTTCCGAGGAAGAGGCCATGGAGGAAGAAGAAGAGGAGGGGGTGGAGGAGAGAGGTGTGTCACAATCAGCATTTTGGAGGCGTGGTGGCGGAACAACCTCCAACACTACCACACCTTGTCCTGCATCCTTCCCAGCTGCCAGCAGAGTCACCCAATGCGCCGTGAAACTTAGGTAACGTCCCTGTCCATGCCTGCTGGACCATGAGTCAGCGGTAATATGCACCTTACCGCTGACCGCCCTGTCCAGCGAGGCATGGACATTGCCTTCCACATGCCGGTAGAGAGCCGGAATCGCCTTCCGTGAGAAAAAGTGGCGTTTGGGTACCTGCCACTGAGGAACCGCACATTCCACAAACTCACGGAAGGGGGCAGAGTCTACCAACTGAAAAGGCAGCAGTTGAAGTGCTAGCAATTTTGCCAAGCTAGCATTCAACCGCTGGGCATGTGGATGGTTGGGAGCAAACTTCTTTCGGCGGTGCAGCAGCTGGGGCAGGGAAATTTGCCTGGTACAATCTGACGTCGGTGTACCAAAAGCAGATTGCCCACAAGTACTTGGCTGTGACACACCTTATTCTACACCTTCATTCCTCTCACTGCAGGTCTCAGAGAGGACTGAAGGTCTAGTGGGGTTGGAAATCTCAGCTGATGAGGAGCAAGGAGAGATCCTCTTTGTTCTTTGGTGTGGGTCTTTTAGATACGCTTGCCAACGAACTGCATGGCAGGTCAACATATGTCTGGTCAAGCATGTGGTACCCAAGCGGGAGATGTTTAGGCCACGCGAGATACGCTTGAGACATATGTTGCAAATAGCAGCGGTGCGATCTGATGCACTCGTCTCAAAAAAGGCCCACACCAAAGAACTTTTTGAATAACGCGCAGAGACTGCAGCGCCCTGCACATGTGGAGCTTTGGGGTGTGATGCAGTCAATGTGCTGCCCTTAGGCTGGCCCCTGGAGGGCATCCTGCCTCGTTGGTGATGTGCCGCCTCCTCCTCCTCCTCTCTCCTATCAGGCACCCACGTTGAGTCAGTGACCTCATCATCCCCTCCCTCCTCATCACTGGAGCAAACCTGGCAGTATGCTGCAGCAGGGGGAGCATGACTGCCAGATTGCTGTCCTTCTTGGGCACCCCCTCTGTCCGTGCTCATGTTACTGCCTTCATCGAGCTCAGTATCATCATCAGAGCCTTCCAAACGCTGGGCATCCTCCTGGAGCATGTACCCAACACTGTGGTCAAACAGTTCGAGGGAATCCTCATGAGGACATGGTGGAGCTAGGGAAGGAGTCACTGATGACATTGAGCTGAGGGAAGAGGCCGCTGCTTTGCCAGACAAAGCACCCTGGGCATGGGTGAGAGAGGATGAGGAGGATGAGGACGGCTTGGTCATCCACTCGACCAAGTCTTCCGCATGTTGCGGCTCAACACGGCCAGCTGCCGAAAAAAAGGCCAAGCGTGTCCCATGGCCACGTGCTGATGAGGATGCACCGTCTCCACGACCAGCACTAGACACAGAGCCTGCTTGCCCTCTCTTATTGGCTTGTGACTGTCTGCCTCTCCTTCTTGGCCTTCCAGACATACTAATGGCCTGTAGCTGCACTAAGCTGGGATAGAACACCTGTAATTTTCTTCAGGTAGCTTTATATACTGTAACCAGACAAGCCTGCCTGTCAGTAGGAAGATAACAGGAACGGATCTAGCTGAACACTGTGAGCAGGACGCACTGCACTAAATGTAAATAGCAGGAACGGATCTAGCTGAACA
This sequence comes from Lithobates clamitans, assembly GCA_037952925.1. Lineage (NCBI taxonomy): Eukaryota > Metazoa > Chordata > Amphibia > Anura > Ranidae > Lithobates > Lithobates clamitans. The sequence goes on along the minus strand of JBBGZY010000033.1, from coordinate 1,818,938 downwards.
CTGTGAGCAGGACGCACTGCACTAAATGTAAATAGTCTAGAAGATAACAGGAACGGATCTAGCTGAACACTGTGAGCAGGACGCACTGCACTAAATGTAAATGGCAGGAACGGATCTAGCTGAACACTGTGAGCAGGACGCACTGCACTAAATGTAAATAGCAGGAACGGATCTAGCTGAACACTGTGAGCAGGACGCACTGCACTAAATGTAAATAGCAGGAACGGATCTAGCTGAACACTGTGAGCAGGACGCACTGCACTAAATGTAAATAACAGGAACGGATCTAGCTGAACACTGTGAGCAGGACGCACTGCACTAAATGTAAATAGCAGGAACGGATCTAGCTGAACACTGTGAGCAGGACGCACTGCACTAAATGTAAATTGCAGGAACGGATCTAGCTGAACACTGTGAGCAGGACGCACTGCACTAAATGTAAATGGCAGGAACGGATCTAGCTGAACACTGTGAGCAGGACGCACTGCACTAAATGTAAATAGCAGGAACGGATCTAGCTGAACACTGTGAGCAGGACGCACTGCACTAAATGTAAATAGCAGGAACGGATCTAGCTGAACACTGTGAGCAGGACGCACTGCACTAAATGTAAATAGCAGGAATGGATCTAGCTGAACACTGTGAGCAGGACGCACTGCACTAAATGTAAATAGCAGGAACGGATCTAGCTGAACACTGTGAGCAGGACGCACTGCACTAAATGTAAATAACAGGAACGGATCTAGCTGAACACTGTGAGCAGGACGCACTGCACTAAATGTAAATAGTCTAGAAGATAACAGGAACGGATCTAGCTGAGCACTGTGAGCAGGACGCACTGCACTAAATGTAAATAGCAGGAACGGATCTAGCTGAACACTGTGAGCAGGACGCACTGCACTAAATGTAAATAGTCTAGAAGATAACAGGAACGGATCTAGCTGAACACTGTGAGCAGGACGCACTGCACTAAATGTAAATAACAGGAACGGATCTAGCTGAACACTGTGAGCAGGACGCACTGCACTAAATGTAAATAGTCTAGAAGATAACAGGAACGGATCTAGCTGAACACTGTGAGCAGGACGCACTGCACTAAATGTAAATAGCAGGAACGGATCTAGCTGAACACTGTGAGCAGGACGCACTGCACTAAATGTAAATAACAGGAACGGATCTAGCTGAACACTGTGAGCAGGACGCACTGCACTAAATGTAAATAGCAGGAACGGATCTAGCTGAACACTGTGAGCAGGACGCACTGCACTAAATGTAAATTGCAGGAACGGATCTAGCTGAACACTGTGAGCAGGACGCACTGCACTAAATGTAAATAACAGGAATGGATCTAGCTGAACACTGTGAGCAGGACGCACTGCACTAAATGTAAATAGTCTAGAAGATAACAGGAACGGATCTAGCTGAACACTGTGAGCAGGACGCACTGCACTAAATGTAAATAGCAGGAACGGATCTAGCTGAACACTGTGAGCAGGACGCACTGCACTAAATGTAAATAGTCTAGAAGATAACAGGAACGGATCTAGCTAAACACTGTGAGCAGGACGCACTGCACTAAATGTAAATAACAGGAACGGATCTAGCTGAACACTGTGAGCAGGACGCACTGCACTAAATGTAAATAGTCTAGAAGATAACAGGAACGGATCTAGCTGAACACTGTGAGCAGGACGCACTGCACTAAATGTAAATAGCAGGAACGGATCTAGCTGAACACTGTGAGCAGGACGCACTGCACTAAATGTAAATAACAGGAACGGATCTAGCTGAACACTGTGAGCAGGACGCACTGCACTAAATGTAAATAGCAGGAACGGATCTAGCTGAACACTGTGAGCAGGACGCACTGCACTAAATGTAAATAACAGGAACGGATCTAGCTGAACACTGTGAGCAGGACGCACTGCACTAAATGTAAATAGTCTAGAAGATAACAGGAACGGATCTAGCTGAACACTGTGAGCAGGACGCACTGCACTAAATGTAAATAGCAGGAACGGATCTAGCTGAACACTGTGAGCAGGACGCACTGCACTAAATGTAAATAGTCTAGAAGATAACAGGAACGGATCTAGCTGAACACTGTGAGCAGGACGCACTGCACTAAATGTAAATAACAGGAACGGATCTAGCTGAACACTGTGAGCAGGACGCACTGCACTAAATGTAAATAGTCTAGAAGATAACAGGAACGGATCTAGCTGAACACTGTGAGCAGGACGCACTGCACTAAATGTAAATAGCAGGAACGGATCTAGCTGAACACTGTGAGCAGGACGCACTGCACTAAATGTAAATAACAGGAACGGATCTAGCTGAACACTGTGAGCAGGACGCACTGCACTAAATGTAAATAGTCTAGAAGATAACAGGAACGGATCTAGCTGAACACTGTGAGCAGGACGCACTGCACTAAATGTAAATAGCAGGAACGGATCTAGCTGAACACTGTGAGCAGGACGCACTGCACTAAATGTAAATAACAGGAACGGATCTAGCTGAACACTGTGAGCAGGACGCACTGCACTAAATGTAAATGGCAGGAACGGATCTAGCTGAACACTGTGAGCAGGATGCACTGCACTAAATGTAAATTGCAGGAACGGATCTAGCTGAACACTGTGAGCAGGACGCACTGCACTAAATGTAAATGGCAGGAACGGATCTAGCTGAACACTGTGAGCAGGACGCACTGCACTAAATGTAAATAGCAGGAACGGATCTAGCTGAACACTGTGAGCAGGACGCACTGCACTAAATGTAAATAGCAGGAACGGATCTAGCTGAACACTGTGAGCAGGACGCACTGCACTAAATGTAAATAGCAGGAACGGATCTAGCTGAACACTGTGATCAGGACGCACTGCACTAAATGTAAATAGCAGGAACGGATCTAGCTGAACACTGTGAGCAGGACGCACTGCACTAAATGTAAATTGCAGGAACGGATCTAGCTGAACACTGTGAGCAGGACGCACTGCACTAAATGTAAATGGCAGGAACGGATCTAGCTGAACACTGTGAGCAGGACGCACTGCACTAAATGTAAATAGCAGGAACGGATCTAGCTGAACACTGTGAGCAGGACGCACTGCACTAAATGTAAATTGCAGGAACGGATCTAGCTGAACACTGTGAGCAGGACGCACTGCACTAAATGTAAATAACAGGAACGGATCTAGCTGAACACTGTGAGCAGGACGCACTGCACTAAATGTAAATAGCAGGAACGGATCTAGCTGAACACTGTGAGCAGGACGCACTGCACTAAATGTAAATTGCAGGAACGGATCTAGCTGAACACTGTGAGCAGGACGCACTGCACTAAATGTAAATGGCAGGAACGGATCTAGCTGAACACTGTGAGCAGGACGCACTGCACTAAATGTAAATAGCAGGAATGGATCTAGCTGAACACTGTGAGCAGGACGCACTGCACTAAATGTAAATAGCAGGAACGGATCTAGCTGAACACTGTGAGCAGGACGCACTGCACTAAATGTAAATAGCAGGAACGGATCTAGCTGAACACTGTGAGCAGGACGCACTGCACTAAATGTAAATAGCAGGAACGGATCTAGCTGAACACTGTGAGCAGGACGCACTGCACTAAATGTAAATAGCAGGAATGGATCTAGCTGAACACTGTGAGCAGGACGCACTGCACTAAATGTAAATAACAGGAACGGATCTAGCTGAACACTGTGAGCAGGACGCACTGCACTAAATGTAAATAGTCTAGATAGAAGATAACAGGAACGGATCTAGCTAAACTGAATACAGTGTATATATATATATGCAACACCTGGGATGCATATATATACACAATACACTGTAAGTGCAGCTAACTGACTGACTGTTCTGCCTAATCTATCTAACTCAAATCAAATGACACTGTCTCTCTCTCTCTCTATCTCTTAGCACACCGGAACACACACTACACAGGGCCGCCGTGCAGGCGGCCTTATATAGTGTGGGGCGTGTACTAAATCCCCTGAGCCATAATTGGCCAAAGCCACCCTGGCTTTGGCCAATTACAGCTCTCTCTACTGACGGCGCTGTGATTGGCCAAGCATGCGGGTCATAGTGCATGCTTGGCCAATCATCAGCCAGCAATGCACTGCGATGCCGCAGTGAATTATGGGCCGTGACGCGCCACACGAATTTGGCGCGAACGGCCCATATCGTTCGCAATTCGGCGAACGACCGAACAGCCGATGTTCGAGTCGAACATGGGTTCGACTCGAACACGAAGCTCATCCCTAGTTATTATTACTGAATAAAATTAGAATTTTATATCATTACTTTGTGATTGCATCAGGTACCAAGATAGTCCATTTAATTCTCTCAGGTGGTTATGTGCACTGGTCGGCCTCAGCAACTGCCCTCACATCCCCACCTCCCCCTTTTTTCTATATGTCAGCTTGGATGATGGTACCTCTATATGGTTAACTATCCAATAATATGTGAGGCTATACTTAAAAATCTAATTGGTTTCCAACCTTCCATGTTGCCTGACTCGTTTGTTCCGCAGAATATTCCTGCGTACAAGGAGCATCTCTGTGGTCTTCGTTCCACTGGGGCTCAAGTTCAGGAAGCTTTGCGTCATGCTAATGATAGGTACAGACTCCATGCTGACTGCAGACACCTGCCTGCGCCTTCCTACCAGGTTGGGGACAGGTTCTGGCTGTCATCTCACAACCTCCGACTTCGTGTTCCCACACCGAAGTTCGAACCTCGGTTTATTGGGCCATTCCTTATACTTCGCAGGATTAACCCAGTGGCTTAAGCATTAGACCTTCCTTCTAATATGCGTATTTCAAATGTATTTCATGTCTCCTTATTAAAACCTTTGACCTGCAACTGCTTTACGACCTCGGTGCCACGTCCTCACCCTGTACAGGTTGAGAACCATGAGAAGTATGAAGTACAGTCCATTGTTGACTCCCTTGGGCGCATACAGTACCTGATGCATTGGAAAGGGTACGGTCCGGCGGAACGCTCTTGGGTCTCATCCTCGGATGTAAATGTCCCTGTCCTCCTCCTTGATTTCCATAGACATTTTTCCCTTAAGCCTGGTGGTCCTCCGAGGGGAAGGGGTCGTGGAGGAAAGGGTACTGCCAGGGCTGGGCTCAGCCCTTCCTCCTCTGAGCTGGCCGCTCAGCTGTCGGCTAATTGCTAGCTCCTCTATCTCATCTCTCTACTTGATGATCCTGCTCGTCAGTCCTGCCTACTTAAGCCGTCCAGTCCAGAGGAGCTCTGCCTTCGCCTTGGTCACATCACAAGAAACTATCTCCTGCATTCCTGTTTAAAGACTGGCTTTGCTGACATACCTTCTGGCTCCAGATCCTGCTTGCTGTTCCACTACTTTGATCCCTGACTTCTGGCTTGGCTGACTGTCTGTTTCGGTTACTGAACTCTGGCTATGTTTTGACTACGTTTGTTCTTTGTACTTTTATTATTAAACAAGTGTGATTTAACTGTACTTCTGTCTTGGTCTGATTTCATGGTTTGGTTTCTGACACTTCCTCCGTGATTTCCATAGATGTTTTCCCCTCAAGCCTAGTGGTCCTCCGAGGGGGAGGGGTCGTTGAGGAGGGGGTACTGTCAGGGCTGGGCTCAGCCCTTCCTTCTCTGAGCTGGCCACTCAGCTGTCGGCTAATTGCCAGCTCCTATCTCTCCACAGTTACTCAGCTGTTGATGATATTCTGCTCGCCAGTCCTGCCTACTTAAGCCGTCCAGCCCAGAGGACCTCTGCCTTCGCCTTAGTCAACATTACAGAGACGCTCTCCTGCATTCCTGTTAAAAGACTTGCTTGGCTGACATCCCTTCTGGCTCCAGATCCTGCTTGCTGTTTTACTACGCTTATCTCCAGGTTCCATGACATTTGGCTTGTCTGACTATCTGTTCCGGTTCCTGAACTCTGGCTATGTTTTGACTATGTTTGTTCTATTTACTTTTATTATTAAACAAGTGTGATTTAATTGTACTTCTGTCTCGGTCTGATTTCATGGTTTCTGACAGACCTGAACTCTGGGCTCCAGCAGCTGCCCTTTGTTTTCGGACAGTAGGAGAAAGACATCCACGTAACTAAGCAGGTGTATGCTCCTTGTTTTGATAAAGACCATAACAACCAATAAGACCCTGAAAATACACAGGGTGATGTTGAAAGCCCGAATGGCTGGAGGAACCAAAGGAACTTGCGGAAGTCTTCTACAATGAGCACATGAAAGTAAGCATCTTAGGTCCATTGGAAGCAAGCCAGTCACCTGGCTGGACCCCCTATGACATTGTCAGGGACAATGTTTCCACCTTGAACTTCTCCTTTGCTGAAAATTGCCTCAGGTGCGCAAGGTCTAAAACCGGCTTCGCAAGCTGTTCTTCATGACCATAAAGAGGGGCGAGTACCTGCCCTGAAATCTCTCACGTTCAGAGACTGGCATGGTAGCACTTTGCGACACCAGTGACTTATCTAAAGCATGAGTATTTGCTTCCTTATCTCAGAGTGAGGAAACAACCATTGAAATAAATCCTAGATAAGGAGGACATCTGATGGAGCATGCATGTCACAAAAGACCATTTTGACGACCCAATAGTCTGATGTAGCTTCTTGGATATCCGAGTTCAAGCTTCTAGCATACTTCTGAGGGGAAATCTGGTCTCCGCACCAGCTCTTCGTAAACCCCCGACCTGGTCTGTAAAACATGCGACCCTCTCATGCTCCAAACTTTCTATTCTCTAGACTGTCATCTGGCCTATCAGGCGCAGGTCTTGAGGCAGGACCCCAACTTGCCAACTGTGGCCCGGGACACTGTGCTATCCAGCTTGCCCAAGATGAAGCTCCCTCAAAGGTCAGTTGGAGCCTCACTATGGAAACTAACACCAGCTTGGGCTCTTGAACTACAGTGTTTCTGAAAATGCTCTTGAATACGGCATCTACATTCTCCAGCCATATTTTCTTCCTTTTCAACATGGCCACAAGAGCCCAAGCTGACTTTTGGGCTATTCACTGCATCTTCCAAGTTACAAATAGAGTGTTGCCAGTCTACAAAGATAATTAATGCAAAAGTGATATATGGTTACAATTGACATGCAAATGCTATCAATGTATTAAGGCAAATCCTAGGATAGAAAAAGTTAGAGAAAAGAAAAGAGAAATAAGATAATACGGATATGTTACACAGAAAGCCCTTACGTGACCATGCTTTGTCTTCCATGAGGCTAAGAAGAGAGCCAGGGGTGTGTATTCTGATACATACACACTTGTAAAACCCCACCCCTCCTCACCCCCCTTCCATATGCTAAGACTGCTACATTGAGCCAATGGGGGTGGGGGCTCTCTTAAGCTAGGACATTAGCTATCACTTCCTGTTCCCCTCCCACCTCCTTTGAAGTGACATTATTATGCTACCAATTGGTCAAAGAAGAGGCTTTTGTCAGATAGCTACTCCAGATAAATTTCCACAGCTGGGCATGGTGTCTCGGTTAATTCTAAACATGTTCTGAAACTATAGAGTCATTGAAAGATCACTGTAAGTCACATTAATAATAAAGTCTATAATTTTCAAGGCTTACATTTCCACATCAGTTCCCCCTGAAGTTCATTCTTGAACTTATGCCCTCCCACAATGATTTTGTACCCACCCACACCAGCCCAGAAGCCCTGACCCTCCCCAGCACCAATGCGACCTCCTCATCTTTTTTCGAGCACGCTGAAACCCATCAAGGTAGACTTGAGACAGCAGAGAAATCCTGGTGCTTTTTAGACTCCACATCCGGATCATGAGTGCCTGTGCTGTGATGTTTCCATGCTATTTTGCCTTGGAAGAGTGGAACTCCAACATCAGTGGCGGGATCCTGGCATCTTTTAGTCCCGTAACTTGGAAATGCTGTGTGATGTTTGCAAAGATCGGATCGGACCGCGAGACGGCACTGTTCAGCATGGGGAAGGAAAGTTAAGGACAGTCTAGTCATTGCATCTTGGTTTCAAGATATGGCGTGATGGTTGTTGTTGCTTCTTCAGGTGGTGGTAGGGTGGGCCCCAGACAGTCGTGCGTGAATACAAAAAGAAAAAGCAGAACGTCAGTGTACAGTTATTTGAGGAATGCCAGACAGGAGCAGCAGTGTGGCCATTAAGGCTAAATACTTATAAGGGGTGTAATGTGGACGAGTAAATAGGGATCACCACAGGGTACGGAGTCCGAGCCACAGCCAGTATCCACTAGAGCCCTTGAAGGTAGGGTTAGTCATCATTGCATGCTATTACCAGGTCCCTTGGTACACCACACCTGCTCACGGGGCTCAGGTTAAAGCAGTAGACAGACTGGGAGATGTAGAATGACAATGAGACATAAGAGCTGGATGTCCGGGGATACTTTGTGAAATATGGTACTTGTCTGTTTCAGTAAACCATTATATAGGACCCACTGGACTCTTAAAAACGGAGTCAGGCAGAAATGGTAAAGCCTTATGCCTTGTACACACGGTCGGATTTTCCGATGGAAAATCTCCGATCGGAGCGTGTTGTCGGAAATTCCGACCGTGTGTGGGCTCCATCCGACATTTTCCATCGGATTTTCCGACACGCAAAGTTTGAGAGCAGGCTATAAAATTTTCCAACAACAAAATCCGATCGCGTCAATTCCAACCGTGTGTGGCCTGTTCCGACCCACAAAGTGCCACGCATGCTCAGAAGAAATTCTGAGACGGAACAGCTCTGTCTGGTAAAATTAGAGTTCGGAATGGATACAGCACTTTCGTCACGCTGCAATGTTAAAAATGGCTTAATACAGCACACACTCTTCTTCTTTATAATGTGAGAAGAATGAAGTAGTTTTGCTGCTCATATTCACAGACTTTTCACAAACTTATTTCTTTATTATTTATCGGGATTCCCTCAATATATTTGGATTTATCACATGTGACAAAATTTGTTTTGTGTTGTTTTATGTTTTTTTTTTTTTTAAAGGCAGATTTTTTTTTTTTGGGTTTGTATTTTTTTCAAGGCTGATCTTTGTTTAATTTTCTTTTTAGTTTGACTCCATAATATTTTTGTGTGTGTTTTGTGTGTCAAGTTACCACAACACCATTGATATCTTAGATTATTTAATCTCAAGGAGATTGCTTGGTGTTGGTGTCCCTTGTTAATTTCACATTGTATTTTGGAAATCTACCTGAATCCTCACACACAAACTGTCCTTTTTGAAGGCAAGCATGCATAGGCAAGTATAATTGAAATCAAAAATTCCTTTATTAACGGATCAGAACCAAACAAAGAGGGAGGCAACGCTGGATAAACAGCAGAAATTGGCGAAGCCTTGGACCCCCAGGGCAGACATCAATTATTTACAGGGCTGGTGCAAGGATTTTTGACACCCTAGGCGAAACCTCATTTTGCCCCCCCCCCCCCGGCTCCACCCCTGACTTTGCCCTCTTTGCCCTGCCCTTGTATACCCCACCTTATAATGACGCGCTTATCAAATGAAGCCCACCAGCGCCCATAAATGCAGCCTACCAGTGTCCATCAATGAATGTTTGCTTGCTTCCATTCATTCGGGAGTCGAGACACAGACACAGTCCTCCACCGCCGATGCATCTCTGACACTATGTGTGAACAGAACGGCGGCTGCCTGCTGTTGCTGAGACTTAATTGCTTGCTGCAGAGAGAAGGGAGTAGGAACACCAGTGGCCGGGTACCCTAGGCAGCAGTGCACCCTAGGCGGCTGCCTAGTTTGCCAAGTGGTAGCACCGGCCCTGATTATTTAACATCAAAATTGGTGGCCTGAGGAGTCCTTATCTAAGGGAGTGCAGTCTGGTCCCGAAGTCCCAGAGATCCGGAAAGCAGCAGATGATATGTATGTTCCCAGGCTGTGGTACCACAAGAGGCTGCATCTTTTGCCAGACCAGGCTGGATCCAGGGCCATGACTTTCTGGTCTTCTTTCCACGCTTCCTTCCTGGCTGTGGCTCTGCTGCTGGAGATGAGGCAGAAGGAGAAGTAGGACCTGGAGGAGGAGGAGGACTAGTATGACCTGGAGGAGAAGGAGGAGGAGGAGGAGTAGTAGGACCTGGAGGAGGAGGACCATGTGTGAGGTCACAAATGTGGGTAGCAGATGTTATTTCGCCCCTCAACCCCTTATTGAGAGCTTCCAAAATTAATGACTCACACAGTAGTCGTTGGCCCTCCTCCATCCGCTGCATTTTGCAGGCAATTATGCCAGCAAAGTCCTCCTCCACAGTGTGGGGGGCTCTCAGGGCCTCTGTAGCCTTCCAAAAGAGGCCTTTGGCAGCCTCCTCCAGGGTACTCCTCTTCTTCCTACCACTCTGTCTTTGCGGATGTAGGGGAGGGACCTGGATATCAGGCAGCCTGCTCAGGCCGGCCACCTCCTGGCTGAGACTTCCCTGTGTATGAAAAAGGGACATGGTTTTAGTTTTTGCATCATCAATCACAATCATAAATTAGTACTCCAAACTAACATCTAGTTAACATCATTGATTGGACAACCAGAAATATTTAGAGGAATGCTATACCTGGCTCAATCTGGGCTCCTCCACATGTTGCTGTCTGGAAGGGGAAGGAAGCGTGGAAGGAAGACTGGAGAGTGATGACCCGGGTTCAGTCTGACCTGCCAGAAAATGCAGCCTGTCATAGTACCACATCCTGGGGACATAGATGTCATCTGCTGCTCCGGATCTCTGCGAATCCTGGACCTTCTTGTGCTCCCTTAGATATGTACTCCTCAGGCCACCAATTAGGATCTTCAAATATGTGATGTCTGCCCTGGGGATCACCTGCTTCACAAATTCCAGCAATTGATCCAGCGCTGCCTTCCTCTTTGTTTGGTTCTTATAATGTGGGTGGTTTATCTCCCATAGACAAGGCAGCTCCCTGAATATGTCAATGAAGATTGCCATGAAGTCGGTATCGTTCAAGATATCCATTTTCACTGCAAGACTCAACACAAGACAAACACTAATGTCAGCCAAAACTCTCCTAATCTTGTTACAATATAGGCCTCAATCTAGAAGCAGTATAGGCCCAAGTTTGGCTCTTACCTTCGTTATCACGATCGGCGCCTCCGATACTCTTTCCTCCGCTCACAGATCGTACGTACTACGCATGCGTGTTATGCTTTATACACACTGCGCATGCGTGGAACTCCGCCCGCCCCTGACGTTCTTTCTAGTCTATTCCCCGCCCCTTTTCGTTCGGCGCAGTGGGGGAAGAGCACATGGCGGAGGCACAGCAAGTGCGTGCTAATTATAGCAACGAGGAGGAGGAGGAGGAAAGCACGGAGCCGGAAACATCCCGATCCAGAAGGAGACGATTTAAGGCCTCAAATATGTCCTTTGAGGAGATGTTGGAGATGGTGGATATCCTGAAGAAGGCCGACTATGATAGAAAGTATGGACCTTACCCCAACCCCAATGTCAGAAAGGCCAAGATCATGGCGAAAGTGGTCAAGAGTCTGCACCGGAATTTTGGGGTACGACGATCGAAAGATCAGCTCAGGAAGCGGTGGTCGGACCTGAAATTAAGAGAACATGAGCAGTACAGAAAGATCCGGAGAATGCTACAAAAAAGTAAGTAGTTGTCCTGTGTTGCTATTTTTTTTTACTTTATTATGTTCGTGCTGCTCAATGTGCTTTTCTTAAGTGTTGTACACTTTAAAATGGCAACTTTCATGTTCCTGGGCACATTATTCGTTCGTATCAAACATTTTTCTGTCTGTGTAGATGTGTTTGTTACTAGAATAAAATGCAAACTAGATTCTGTGTAAGGAGAGGACGCTCAGCAGCTGTTTACACATCTGGACGCTGTAGCACTAGTGTGAGACACAAGAAGACCATTTTTATTAGGGGTCCCACACAGGTGCTTCAGTGTAAACTATAGGGGGGTCTCCATCTGTGAAGCTTGTACAAGACAGGTAAAGTATTGAAGCTTGACAAAGGACACTGAAAATTCTACATCTTGGAAGTATGCCAAAATAGGCAATTGTACCCCACTTCCAAGCAATGTTTCATATTTATAGTTATGCCATCAAATATCTGTGTGCTAAGTATACCATTTTTGTTTTACATAGGGGAGAAAAGACTCGGAGGACACCCCTCATCCGAAGAGACCAGAGACCCCCCACCTCTGGAAGAAGGGGAAATACCCCCAACACAAAAAAAGCAGGAGGAAGAACATGTGGTGGAACTAGTCACCACAACAGGTGAGTGTCTGCGACCACAGGCTCAGGTAAGAGATGGATGCCGGCATATTTATAATACCTGTTTTTTTTTTTGTTTTCTCTCTTTTTAGGTAATCGTGATGTTGTGGATCCAGGGCATTTCACCTCTGAAAGTGCACAGATCCTGATCGGGGAGATCATGGGGTGTAATTTAGCATTGGAAAACCTCAAGAAAAACATCAATGATGTTATTCAAAAAAATAAGAACATCATTGATGTTTTGGGGAGAGTTTAAAACCCCTCCAAATCCCTTTGTTTTTTGTGTGCTACAATGTTAAAAATGTTTTAGCGATTTTTTGAAAAGCCAAATTTTGAAGATGCACAGTGTGTCAACATGTGCTATCTGCCATCACGGGAGATCAATGGACGCATTTCGGGGGTGCAACCCCTTCCTCAATAATAAAGTAGCTGAGAGGAAGGGGTTGCTCCCCCAAAACACATCCCTTGATCCCCCGTGATGGCAGGTCGCACATGTTGACATTCGTAAATTGGTGTGCATCTTCAAAATTTGGCTTTTCCTGGGTTGACTTCACCCCATCTGAACGCAATATAAAACACAGTTCCTAAATACTCATGTCTGATATTGCCTTCAAGTTCTACCTAATGTGAACTTTGTAAGTTCAAAGATTTGTGTCTTTCTTGTTGTTTGGAAACATGCCTGTTTTATCTTAAATGGACATTTCTATTTTTTCGAATGCCACCCCAAAAATTATACAAAAACATGTTGTTTTGTTTTAAAAACCTTTTCTAAATGCATATGTGATTGTGCTGTTATTAAAAAGAGTGTTAATCAAGAATGTGTGGATTATTGTCCACTTTTGTGGTGCTCTAATTGCTGCTTTCTGTGACAATGGGGGTTATTTCCTAAGGGGCAAATCCACTTTGCACTACAAGTGCAGTTTCAGTGCAGTTTCAAGTGCACTTGTAGTGCAAAGTGTCTTTGCCTTTAGTAAATAACACCCAACAGTGCTTTGTAAGGTTACACAATCACGCCATTTTCAGGACTCACCACATTTCTGTCAGGGTCAGCTAAAACAAACACAAGCAGTAAATGTCACCAAAGATTTGCTGAATTTTTTTTTTTTTGATCAAGGTTTCACAAATTGTCTGGCATATTGATGGCCCCCCTACCCGCAAAGAATTCAAGGTATCTTAGCCGAACATCATGGGCACTCAGGGAGGGCAAGCCAGGACGGCCACTTTCAAGCGCCGTCAGGGTTGTTTCATTTATACTTCCGGCCTCAGGCCCAACTGAGCCAGCATAGTTGGCAGAATGTTGCCGTAAAAAGTTATGTAGGATTATATGATTCAGTTTATACTCCGCCATATGGATGGGTGTAAGAAATAGGCGGAACCAGCTGGTCATGATTCCAAATGTGTTCTCCACCACTCTTCTGGCTCTGGCCAGCCGGTAATTAAAAACCCTCTGTTCCGGGGTGAGGGTCCTCATCAGGAATGGTCGCATAAGATGGTCCCCCAGCGCAAATACTTCATTCGCAATGAAGACGAATGGGAATCCTTCCACATTGTCTTCTGGAGGTGGCAAGTCCAAGCTACCATTCTGGAGATGCCTGTAAAACTCTGTCTGGGCAATGACTCCACCATCGGACATCCGGCCATTCTTCCCCACGTCCACATACAGGAACTCATAATTAGCCGACACCAACGCCAACATCACAATACTATTGAACCCCTTATAATTATAATAGTACGACCCCGAGTTGGGTGGTGGGACGATGTGGACATGTTTCCCATCAATTGCCCCTCCACAGTTAGGAAAGTCCCACCACTGGGCAAAGTGGGAGGCCACAGTCTGCCATTCCTGTGGCGTGGAAGGAAACTGTTAAGGAAAACAAAAAAAAATTAGTCTTTTTGCACATTAAAACATGGAAAGCAGATTAGGCACAAACATTCTTGGCCAACATCAAGATAACATTTATTAATGGGAATTTTTTAAGACCAAAGTATAAGGTACACCTATCATATCCCCCCCCCTCTCCTGGGTCCTTTCTATCATTATAGGGGGGGGGGGACTCTTGGACAGGTAACCCTCTCCACTGGGAAAGTTCCACCGCTGGGCAAAGTGGGAGGCCACAGTCTGCCATTCCTGTGGCGTGGAAGGAAACTGTTGAGGAAAACATTATAGGGGGTGGGGGAATCTTGGACAGGTAACCCTCTCCACTTCATTGAGAGATGAATGCTTCAATAATGGGTATTACTTTGACCAGCCCCTCCTTAGTTACACTATTGGCAGACAACTGGACAGGTAAGAAGTGTCATAATACAAAGATATAAATACACACTATACACATTTGAGCACATTTGGACATTTGGACATTCTGCTATTACCTATCAAGATAATAATATAATACAAAAACTTTAAACAATACCATTTGAAAGTATACAGGCAGGCCCTTGCACTACATGCTTTGGGGAATTCATCCATAAATCTGACCACAAAAGAGGTGGGTATAGTGTGTATGGGTTTGGCAAAGTCAGCAGATAGATGATTGAGGATAGATAGAGAATTGGGATCAGCTGACTTAGCAGTTGGGGGGAGGAAGGGTTAATAAAATGATTTGGGGACACTACAAAAAAAGCCTCTGGCACTCTGCCTGAATTTAAAGCACAAATCACATTTCTAAACATTTTAGGGGTTGTTTGGGGTAAAGCACTACTATGGAGCTGATAAAATACATTGTTAAGTGACTATATGAGGTGAATATAGGGCCAGGAGAGCATGCTGGGGAGGTAAGTGAAGGCAAATATGTATGAAGGACTAAAAAAAAAAAAACATAAAATTCCAGCATGCATGAGGACAAAGGGGACATTCACAGCATATTACAATCATGGTAGTTAGGGAATGAGGAAAGAAATACAATATATTAGCAAACATTCAATACAATAAAATGTGATATTAAAGGATAAAAATCTTACCTTCATATACTCCTTCTGCAGGACCTGGATGATGGCAGAACAGGTCTCTGGGATAATGATCCCCAGAGCCTGGGGGGAGATGCCTGTCGAGAACTTCAAGTCCTGCAGGCTTCTCTCTGTCGCCAAGTACCGCAGGGTGGCGACGAGCCTCTGCTCCAGGGTGATGGCTTGCCTCATGCAGGTATCCTGCCTGCTGATATAGGGGGTCAGCGAAGCCAACAAACGGTGAAATACGGGGTCCGTCATCCTGAGAAAGTTCCTGAAATCATCAGGATTTTTCTCACGGATCTCACGGAGCAAAGGCATATGACAGAACTGGTCACGCTGAAGCAACCAATTCTTGGTCCATGAACTCCTCCCCACCCTGTTCATGGACTGGACTTGTGTCAAGGTCAGGACCCCAACACCAAGCCCCCGCACAGCACGAACTCTACGAGGAGTACGTATACGCAACATGGCTAGAAAATGGTTGGCTGCTCAGAACGAAGTAACAGAACGCACTGAAGAACAGCAAGGCCTGTGAAGAGCGACCTGAAAAACAGCAACGAACGAACAAGAACACAATGACTAATCCAAGTCACGCGTAGCTTGCTTGCACGCACTGAAGAGCAGATGCAAACCCACAAGCACAAACTGAACCGCAGAAAACGATCTGAAAGCCACGAGTCTGAAAAAGCGCGAATTGTCTCTCACCAAACTTTTACTAACACAAGATTAGCAAAAGGAGCCCAAAGGGTGCCGCGCTTGGTTCTGAAATGGCCTTTCCGTCGTCGTACGTGGTTGATGTCACCGCGTTCTTGGCGATCGGAAATTCCGACAACTTTGTGTGACCGAGTGTACGCAAAACAAGTTTGAGCCAACATCCGTCGGAAAAAATCCTAGGATTTTGTTGTCGGAATGTCCGATCAATGTCCGACCGTGTGTACGGGGCATTACAATTCACAGCTCATCTGTGATATTCAAACAAAAGTTCCAGAAGATGAATATATTTACCTTTAAAGATATAGAAGAACATTATCAGTTAATGGACTGGTACCATCACTTAAAGTAATTAAAGATACAAATATGAAACAAAGAAAGTAGAAAAGAGACAGAAGAGAAAAAAATAAAATAAGCAAAATAATTTAAAAAAGAATTCAATACATTTTGAACAAAGTTAGAGCCTGAAGATTGAATGCGCATGTTTGACTAAGTATAAATCTTCTCTCGCATCTCCATGCAGACTGTTACTCCCTAACAGTTCTCCATCCATCATCGTACGAGGGACAGAAACATCACTTTTGACCATGTAAAAGCAATGGTCTTGGATCTCTTCACCTCCTGCCCAAACTTGGTTCCTCCTGTACAGACTTGATCCCTCCTGGACAAACTTGTAGTTTCTAATTTAAGTATGACACATCCTCTTCTATTGGGTAGTATAAACTCATTCTGAATAAGCCCCTCTACTGGCTCTGGTGGCTCACTGCTACTAGGCCTAAGGCCTGCAGAACCTCTCCCGGGAGGCCTAGTAAGTTAAAAGCCTGTCTTGTAGGAAATGGACTACTGCTCCCAGCCAGCCCAACTTGCAAACCATGTGCCCTCTGGCCACACTGATTTGACACAGATCCCCACAGTCCCTTCTCTGATCCAGGACTCCCCACCATCCACCGTGTGCATGATGAAGACTCTGCTAATGACCGTGTAGAATCAGAGTTCCCTTACAGATTCCCTGGCACCTCCAGCCATCCACTGTGGTAACACTCACTGACCTTCCAGCCCTGAGTCCTTGATGAGGAACTTGTTCAAACCATGCGTTCTGACAGCTTCTCCTGCCCCTCTGCTCCAGGAGATCCCTGCCACCGACTGTGTGGTGACAGAGACATTGCTTATGACCGTGTAAAAGCAATGTTCCCTCACAGCTCTCCCCGGGCCTGCTCCTGCGATCGTTACACCCCCTCCAGATGGGGGTGTCCTCCTGTGGCTGTCTAGCACTCAATTCCTCACTTCACCCAGCCGACTTCTTCTCCCCAGTGACATGTGACCTCAGCTTATATAGGGGGCCTGCCCCCTGCCAACACCAGATAGGGATTGGTTAGGGCTCCCACATGCATACCTCCCAACCGTCCCGGATTCCGCGGGACTTTCCCGCGATTTGAGGTAAGTCCCGGGGTCCCGCAGACCTGGGCTGAAGTCCCGGAGCCAGTGGCTCCATGCCCCCCAATTAAAAGAAAGGGAGCTGTCTGGAATTCAGGGGACATTGACGGACTGAGCCACTGTAGCACTCGCTCCGGCTCTGCCTCCACCTGTCCTGACTCTACTCCTTGTCACTGGTTGCTATAGCCGCCTTGCGTATAGCAACCAGTGATGTCACGGCTGCGACTCCTTCACTGACCAGCATCGAAAGCAGAGGAGGATTTAACTTCCTCCTCAGCGCCTTAATCAGCTGCCCTTTGGGTTGAGTCCCGCCGCCTCTCCCCTGTCATGGTCCGGCGGGGTGCAGGGCAGCGAGCGATATCCAGCGCTGAGGCAAACATCAAACGGTGGGTGGCCCCGGTGAGCAGCACGAGGCTCAGCCGTGGAGGCTGGCTAAAAACAAAAGGGAGTGGGAGAAGACCTCACCGCAGGATCCCCCGACACAGAGTCCCAGAGCCTGCCTGCACTCCTCCAATGTCTGCTCCCAGCTGTCACTCTCAGCAGCAAGAAGGCAGGCTGACCATGAGCCCAGAGGATGAGGACGGGTGGGAGGTAGGTGTATTACAGACACACCTACCCACAGACAGGGGGGCACAACAGGGACTGCAGGCAGGGCTAGGGGGTCTCACCCACCCCTCTTACTGCTCATATTTCTCATCCACCTCCCTCTCTCTCACCGAATCCCCTATCTATCACCCACCCCTCTCTCACCCACCCCCTCTCTCTCACTCACCCCTACTCTCCCACCAAACCCCCTCTCTCTCACCCACCTCCCTCTCTCTCACCCACCTCCCTCTCCCTCACCGAACCCCCTCTCTCTCACCCACCCCCTCTCTCTCATCCACCCCCTCTCTCTCACCGAACCCCCTATTTCTCTCCCACCCCCTCTCTCTCACCCACCCCTTCTCTCTCACCGAACACCTTATCTCTCACCCACCTCCCTCTCTCTCACCCACCCCCCTCTCTCTCACCCACCCCCTATCTCTCACCCACCCCCTCTTCCTCATTGAACCCCCTATATCTCACCCACCCCCCTGTCTCTCACCCACCCCCTATCTCTCACCCACCCCCCTCTCTCTCACCGAACCCCCTCTCTCTCACCCACCCCCTCTCTCTCACCCACCCCCCTCTCTCACCGAACCCCCTCTCTCTCACCGAACCCCCTCTCTCTCACCCATCCCCTCTCTCTCACCAAACCCCCTCTCTCTCACCCACCCCCTCTCTATCACCGAACCCCCTATCTCTCACCGAACCCCCTATCTCTCTCACCGAACCCCCTATCTCTCACCCCCCCCCTCTCTTTCACCAAACACCCTCTCTCTCACCCTGCTAAAGCATCCAAAAAGAACTGTTGGAGATGCTGATGTTTTTCTTGGGAGACACCGGAGATATAGGAAACAGAAACGGGGAAGCGTCCTTGGGACTACATATTCTGTATTGGCGCCCTGCTGTTGCTGAGGAGTCGCCCAGGAAGGAGGCTGGCAAAATTCCCTACAGAGTCTCTTATGGGACATCCCTTGAAGTTCATCTCATTTACCTCTCTCTACTAAGCCTGTTTTCACCCCCTGAATAAGGGC